>SJYT01083767.1:566792-674169 GCA_006410635.1 Cephalophus harveyi
CTTAGCAGCAGCAGTGTTTCTCATGATGTACTCTGCATATAAGTTAAATAAGCAGGGTGACAATATACAGCCTTGTCGTACTCCTTTTCCTTTTTGGAACCAGTCTGTTGTTCCATGTCCAGTTCTAACTGTTGCTTCCTGACCTGCATACAGATTTCTCAAGAGGCAGGTCAAGTGGTCTGGTATTCCCATCTCTTTAAGAATTTTCCACAGTTTATTGTGATCCACACTGTCAAAGGCTTTGGCATAGTCAATAAAGCAGAAGTAGATGCTTTTCTGGAACTCTCGTGCTTTTTCCATGATCCAGCGGATGTTGGCAATTTGATCTCTTGTTCCTCTGCCTTTTCTAAAACCAGCTTGAACATCTGGAAGTTCACGGTTCACGTATTGCTGAAGCCTGGCTTGGAGAATTTTGAGCATTACTTCACTAGCTTGTGAGATGAATGCAATTTAGTGCGGTAGTTTGAGCATTCTTTGGCATTGCCTTTCTTTGGGATTGGAATGAAAACTGACCTTTTCCAGTCCTGTGGCCACTGCTGAGTTTTCTAAAGTTCCTGGCATATTGAGTGCAGCACTTTCACAGCATCATCTTTCAGGATTTGAAACAGCTCCACTGGAATTCCATCACCTCCACTAGCTTTGTTCATAGTGATGCTTTCTAAGGCCCGCTTGACTTCATATTCCAGGATATCTGGCTCTAGATGAGTGATCACACCATCATGATTATCTGGATCGTGAAGATCCTTTTTGTACAGTTCTTCTGTGTATTCTTGCCACCTCTTCTTTCATAACCACATTATTCATAATAGCCAAAGAGTGGAAAAACTCAAATGTCCATTAACTGGTGAATAGATAAACCATTTGTGATATAGCTTTTTGTAGAAACTGCTAAGAAATAAATGTGAATAATATGAAAACAAGACTGAAAAAGATTAATCTCAAAATTTTATACCAAAAGCAAGAAGTTAAAAAAAAAAAAAAGAAAGAAAACAAGACTACATGCTGGATCATTGTATTTATTTGAAATTCTAAAAAAGGCAAAAATACCAAGTCAGAAAGCAAATCAATAACTATTGCCTGAGGCTGTAGGCAAGGGGGAAAATTCATTGCAAAGGGGCATGAAAACACTTTTAGAGAGCCGGATTACATCTTGATTACAATGATGAATCCACAACTACTAAAATTCAATTTATTATGTGTAAATTTCATATACAAAGACTTTGAAAGTGTGAGGGAGGAGGGAATGACAAGCCTGAAGTGCCACTGACACATTAAATGACAAGCTATTTGTAGCAACATAGATGGATCTAGAAATTATCATATTAAGTGAAGTGAGACAAAGGCAAATATTATATGACATCACTTATACAGACAGTCTAAAATAAATGATACAAATGAACTTATTTATAAAACAGAAAGAAGAAAAATAACAAAGTTGTATCTTTGAATTGATTATTTTTAAATATCTTCCTATCTTTTGGATGAAAAAGCAATTTTTATAGCATAGACTGTGAATTAGCCCTTCCCACTCTTTCCCCAACAACTGTAATAATGGCCCTGTAAAGCATTATTAGCAGATCTAAAATGAATACAAAGTAAAACCTGGTTTCTTCAACACTATTTACTAACGGTAAGACACAGAAGGATTGTGACCTCACATCATGAACTTTTAAAAAGTGACCATGATTCAATCAATTAAAAGATAATAAATAAAAAGTGACCACGAGGGACTTCTTTGGTGGTCCAGTGATTAAGAATCCACCTTCCAATGCAGGTGACATGGGTTCAGTCCCTGGTCCTCAGGAAACTAAGATCCCAAATGCTTTGGGGCAACTAAGCCTGTATGCCACAAGAAAGACCCAGCACAGCAAAAAAAGAGAAAAAGTGACCGTTAAAAGTGGAAGCCTTGAAAACTCTGGTGTGGTATAGTGGGAAAAGGCCCTCAACTTCACCCCATCCTCTATCGATTGGCAGGTTCATGAAGATTCTCATGAATGCTTTCTACTTGTAAAAATGTGACCTAGGGTTTAAGTGGGAAGATCTGCAAAAAGTTATGAAAATACCCTTGGAGGGAAGAATGGCTGCCAAAAGTTGCCACCTTATAGGTATGCTGAATTGAGGTCGATGAGAAAAACATTGACAGGAGAGAATTGTACTTATGGTCAAGGAGGCCCTGGTACTTGACTTTCCTCTGGTTCTCAAGGACAAAACCATGATCAAGTCCTCTAGAAGGAATTGTCCCAGTGCACCGTCGAGTTCCCTCTCTCTCTCTGAACATTGGCTAGAAATCAACTCCCAGTCCTACTGAGGTTCATTAGAGTAAAGATAAATGAATTGAAGTTATGGTACATAGAATGTTAAACAGAAGTCATTCAAACTATATGGAGAGACAAGAAATAATGTATACAGCACTGTCTAATTCAAGCGTGAAACAAATATAAGGAAATGTCATGACAACTAAACAAAGAAAAGGAAGCATCATTGGGCATAAAAATATCATGAATTGTGTAAGGTAAGAAACCATAATCTATAGAAGAAAAGAGTGTCCTTGAGTACATCGTGTGGTAGAAGAAAATGAGAGTATAATTTAATAAAGCAATTTTTGAAATCTGAAACAAAAGAAGAATGAGATTAAAAAAATCAATTCCAAACCGAGGAAAAATATCTAAATATGGTGGAAACAGCAAGTAATATATTAGACATGGTTGACAGACAAATTAATGAATTGATGCAAAACCTTGAGATAATCATAGTTAATATAGAAGGAAAAATAGAAACTGAAGAGATCACTTTATTTTTTCCTTTCCAATATGCATGCCCTTTCTTTCTCTCCTTTTCCTTCTTTTTGGCACTGTCTAGGACTTCTAGGGAAATAAAGAATAGGAGTTGTGAGAGGACAGACTCGCCTGTTCTTTAACTTAGGGGGAAAGTATTCAGGCTTTCACTGTTTCTCAGAATTTTTTCTGATGAGGTTCTCAGACCTCAGTGTCCAGTTGCATTTGGCAGTTTTCAAAAGCATTCAGAATGAATCATTATTTTTAAGTTTCCTTTCTAGTCATCCCATATATCTCAGATCTTACAGTGCTTCCTTTGTAAATAAGAGATGAAATAGAAATTAATTCCAGTAATTTGCAGAAAAACCCAAATAGTTTCTTGGACTTTTTGTAGGCTTAGCTAATATGAATATATCCACAAATAAAGTATTGTTGTTTTATTCATTGGAAATCACAGGTAAACCATTTTATTTTCCCCTGACTCTCCTCAATACTAGGATCTTTATAAATCTTCAAATAGCTCGACTTTCAATATGGTCTCATAAAGATTTTGAAATTCTGTCTGATTTCACTTCCTGAACATTAAAGGTGCGTAGGCATGGGACTGAAACATTTTATAACTAGGACATATGAAGTGTCAGATTGTTCCAAGGACTGTTACTGTGGAGACTATACCATCTGTCTTTGCTGTGAACTCATTGTGACTATCTAGTTGGTGAAGATTGGAGCCATCTTTAGGAATTCATTCATGCTGCTGACCTATGCAAAGAATCCTGGTACCGACGTTTCGTGTTTTGTAACTTTGCTATTGATATCTCTGTCCTAGGTCCTGAAGAATGGATGTGGTTCTTCTTTTACTGCTGTAGAGTGAGATAGTCCACCTATATTTTATAGTTATCTATTTATTGTCTGAAGAAGTAGTATTTAACTGTTACTTTACCTTATAAGGCTATAGCTAGCAAACATTTCTTTCTTTTTCTCCTATTTCCCAGATACTCTGAAAATAGAAATAACTGTTAGTTACTCCTCTCAGGTTATTCCATATGTCATTTATTTTATCTACCTGCCACAACTAAGACAATCATGCTGTTCATTCATTTCTCTCTTAACCAGATCCACTCTATCTGAATGTCCAGAATAAGATGTATAATAATGTACTCTTTATTCTTCCCTGTTCATAGATTATTTCAATAATTACTAAAATCAAAGGACTTAGCCAAAATAATGTATATATCTATAATTTCTCATACCTTTATTAATTTCTTCCTTCCTTCTTTCAATCTACATATGTGTGGAAAATTTACTATCTATATTTGTGAGATACTGTTCTTTAGCATTGGAGAAAAAATAGTAATAATAATGATAAGAATAATGAATATTAATCTTTTAAAACATATAATTAGGAAACAGAAACAAAACAAAATGAAGAAAAAGAAATGTTTTGTGTGATGCAAAGAAGTAAAAGAAGAGATTCTCTTTAACATGGAGACAAACAAAATATGTGTTAAACAAATGAAAGAGGAAAGTATTCCTAGTTGTTTATAAGTTTCTAAAATGTGTACGGAGAAGGCAATGGCACCCCACTCCAGTACTCTTGCCTGGAAAATCCCATGGACAGAGGAGCCTGGTAGGCTGCAGTCCATGGCGTCGCTAAGTCAGGCACGACTGAGCGACTTCACTTTCACTTTTCACTTTCATGCATTGGAGAAGGAAATGGCAACCCACTCCAGTATTCTTGTCTGGAGAATCCCAGGGATGAGGGAGCCTGGAGAGCTGCCATCTGTGGGGTCGCACAGAGTCGGACAGGACTGATGCAACTTAGCAGCAGCAGCAGCATAACGTGTAAGATCATACAGGCAGTTCTAGGAGTAAGAAACATAGCCATACTGTCAATGGCATCTAACTTTAAATTAAATGGACTATTCCATATCCTGACACTTATCTTTTGCAGAATAACACAGAAAAACTACTTCACAGACAAGACAACACAGTTTAAACACAAAGCAACCTGTGACCTGAAAAACCCCTGGAGCTTGGAGTGCCTAGAGCTGCGAAATTTCCGAAGAAATAATAGACTTCTATTGCAGTCTTCAAGTCTTATAGCACTGTCATCATAATTAAGTAAAATCAATATACCTTTATCATCATAGCACTTTAAGCTTTATTCTGAAAGAAAGAATAACATGCACATGAATATTACAGAGGTGTCCAAACATGGAATGGACCCAAATATAGACCCAAGATTATATATAAAGCAAAGGGAAATTTCAGTTTGCTTGCTCAGTTAAGTAAACAGGAGAAGTCTGAAACTTTTTTAAGGAAAAGGACAACTCTTCCTAGTAAAGATGCTGTAATCTTACAGTCCCCACCACAGCTCAACAAAAGCGCCAGTACACATACCCAGTTCCATATTATTGATAAAAGGTATTGGAGGACCATTAAGAATTGTTTTCTTTGATTGGATGATTAATTTATTGACTTATGACTGTGTCTTGAAAATTATGAGACATAGAGAATTGGACTAAAATTCAGTTTAACCACACCACAGTTTTACTTAGACTTTACTTAACACTGGTTTATGCTACCTGAAAAATGTCTCCATGCTGAGTTGCATTGGCTTTTGACTGTGATAGCATTAGATTCTCTTCAAAGGGTTACTCTTATTACCAGGAAAGAAAGAATATGATTACACTCATGGTCAGAACGTACAGTACCTTGGTAATATGAACATCCATAATTTCCTGTTCAAACAAACATGCTATGTGGTTTGTTTGAAGTCTTTTCTCATGGCCATCTGTTCTCACGGGACAGATGAAGGCAGTGATTCCTTTCCTACTAACGGCACTGTTCAGCTCCAAAAACATTGCATGTTTCTTAGCAAGCAGGAACATTTGTGGGTGTTGGTACTTTTTGACTTTAATTGTTTAAAAATATTTCTCTCATGGGCAAAAAAATAACAATTCAGAATGAAATGTAAAATCCCTTACTCTTACACTCTCTCATTCCAACAAATCTTCAGAAGTAACCACTTAACTGCCTTTCGTGTCGCCACCCAGTTATTTTCCATTTGTGTATACTTTCATTTTTTAAATTTAACACAGGTCATACGTCATTGTTCTGAGAATGTGAACTTTAACCTGATGAAGAGAAAGTGACAAGTTCAATATTTTACTGTTGTTTAATCATTTCAGTATAAACTCAAAACATAGAAGTTTTTTAAGTTCAATTAAACTTTTAACCAGCAAATCTTGATTAACAGAGTAAGAGCTCTGGAGTGAATCTGCCTCATTGGAACCTTTGGTCCATTACTTTCTTAATATAAGGCTTTAGGCAAGTTGTGCTTGCCTTTGTGCTCCAATCTCCTAACCTGAAACATAGGATATAATACCACCTCCTTCAAATTGCTCTTGTACAACTGACTTCATATCTCTAACATGTGTCAAATAGATATTGGCACACCTTAAATACAACATTTCATCAATAGTTATGACTATTATTCCCCTGGAACAAGAAATGGCAACCCATTCCAGTATTCTTGCCTGGAAGATCCCTGGAACAAGAAATGGCAACCCATTCCAGTATTCTTGCCTGGAGGATCCCATGGACAAAAGAGCCTGATGGGCTACAGTCCATGGGATCACAAAGAGTCGGACATGACTGAAGAAACTTAGCATGCATAATATATGACTATTACTATGAATCAATGGCTTCCTACTGCTTGAGGTCTTAACTGTATGTCTTACCAAACCATGCCCTGTTCACAAGTCCTTAAAATGGATTGAGCTTCTTCACTTCTTAGGTCTTTTTTTTCTTTTATACCAATGAATTTTTTAAAGACTTTTTTTGATGTGGGCAATTTTTAAAGTTTTTATTGAATTTGTTACAATATTGCTTCTATTTTCTGTTTTGGCTTTTTGGACAAGAGGCAGGTGGGCTCTTAGCTCCTCAACCAGAGATTGAACTTGCAGCCCTCTGCACTGGAAGGCAAAGTTTTAACCACTGGATTGCCAAGGAAGTCCCAGCCCTTAAATCTGTGTACTTTCATGCAACTTTTCTTATTCTCTCTTAATTTTATAGTACCTCACCCCTTCCCTTGGTAGCTCTTACATTCTTATGTCTCAGCTTAAAAGTCACTTGTTGAAAAAAAACTCTTGTCTCTCAGGCTAAGTCAGATCTCCTCTTATGAAAGTGAGCAGTAATCACCTATTTATCACCCAAAACCACTCATGACAGTGAAAGGAGACAGTGCTGGTTATTAGTCTAGGACGAAAGGATTATGTGGGACTTGTTCAAGACTTACTGGGACTTACTGGGATGTACACACTTTCTACTTATACTACATTGCTGTAACATCTTTTACTTTTCTTCTATACACAAGCTTACAATTGAATTTAATTAACTGTGCAAGTGTTTGTTCATGTCTTATTTTTCTGCTGGTCTGTAAGCTCAGTATGTCTTATTTACCACTGTGTTGCCAGATCCTAGCATAGTGCCTAGCAAACTCCTCTAAATATTGTTGAATACATGCGTAATAGTAGTCTGTGTTGTGTCAGAATCAAAGCAGGTTCCACACTGGGCCATTTCAGGCCAGTCGTTAAGTGCAGAAGCTTGACTTTTCTCTCATTTGAAGAAATTGTTAATCTAGCTTCCCTCTTCCTGGCCTCTTGCTGAGGAATCCTTTGAAGAGGTAGAAAATCTTGCTGTGTGAGTCCAGTTAGGTCTGAAACTCTTGACACTGTGTCTTTAACTTGACACCTTTCCTATATTTTATTTTGCAAAGGTATATCAGTGGGCAGTGTCTGAGGCAGAAACTTAAAGTGGCTACTGTTATTTGTGTAATTATAGGGATCTGGGTTAAGACCAAGAGAATCTGAGGGTATACACACTTCAGTGAGAGGTTCAGGCACTGTGCTTCTTTCTATGCAAATAATTGTAGCATGGAAACTACAGTTTTTAAAAATAGAACCAATATTGACATTATCTTGAGGTTTCTAACTATATAATAGAAGTGATATTTAAATGACCAAATATTTTTTAAAATATCCAAAAATTCATCAATATTTAGAACCATAGATTAAAAAGTACTAGAAAATCTTCCAAAATTTATAGAATATATATATGTATATGTATATACATTTGTTGACTTGGCTCTTCTGCATTGCCACAGGTAAGACATCTAAGTAGGTCATATTTCAGTAATGGCAGTTCCCAAGTTTGGGTTCTTTGCAGATTACTGTGGATGTCATGTCTGACTCATTGGTTCAGGAGGATTAGGTGTGTACTCCGCCTGGATCACATTCCATGGGTTATAGCAAAGTACACACTTCACTGAACAGGAAATTGGATCAGTAAATGGAAACCAGATAGAGAATGGAACATAGTATACACATTTTTAACAACATTATCTTTTTCTGCCTCCGGACCTCCCTAACCAACTACATTACATTTCCTTCTTTGAAATCTGAATTATAATTTTATTTGTGTTTCAGTACAAGAATTTAATTTGTAAACTAGATTTCCTCCAGAATCATTTCTTTCACCACCATAGAATGCTAAAGTATTCCCTTAAAAACTCTTTGAAAAATCTTAGTTATTCTAGAGATAATTATGTATATTTTCATTCATGCCATTGATTCCTTCATTCATTCAGCAAGATACTTGCTAAGAATACCCTCTTGGGTTTTAATGAATCAGTGAAAGTTTAAAATGAGAGATGGCATCTTAGACTCTTTCAATGGTTCTTCAAGTCACTCTAATGCCAAATTTACTAGAGAAAAAAAAGTTTTATGATCTTATTTTCTGTTTTTTTTTTGAGAAGTTTCAGGGTTCAAAATTATTTTTTGGTTTCCCATGCCTTTTCATATTTCTAAGCTGTCACCTCTAGTTTATGTAAGGTACTATAAAACCCTATTCTTAGGATCCCTGCACCCAATAAAATCTTACGTAGTTGCATTTCCTTATCATTTTTTAAAATTTGTGATCTAAATATGAAATATCTCACAAAATCATGAACTGACAAGTAATTGTTTATAGTAACTGTTAAAATTTCTCCTTTGAAACTACATTTTATAATAATGGAAGTATTTTTTCTTCATATTCAAAATGATCTTGGTAATAATAAATCACTTACTTGGAGAACAGATTTTTTTTCCACTGAATACAGTTGGAATATTTCTGCTAAATTCATGCAGTGTCTCTAGGATAAAAAAATATCCAGCCATTTGTTAGAAAAAATGAATAGGTTCATTAAGTAAAAGTGAAAGTCACTTAGTCATGTCCGACTCTTTGTGACCCCATGAATATACTGTCTATGGAATTCTCCAGGCCAGGATACTGGAGTGGGTAACCTTTCCTTTCTCCAGGGGATCTTCCCAACCCAGGCATCAAACCCAGGTCTCCTGCATTGCAGCAGATTCTTTACCAGCTGAGTGACAAGGGAACCCCATGCTTAGCTGGCTTAAAAATGTCTCTATTTGAAGACTGTAAGAAGTATATCTGCTTAGTTTTTGCCTCCTGGTTACAAGTAAAAAAATGAGAGGAACAGTGAGATTGGAGATGGGTTGAATAGGAAAACAAAAGTAAGGAGAGATAAAAGTAAAACTGAGTTTCCCTCCCATTAATTACACAGGCACATTCAACTTTTAAATTAATTAAGTGAAGCTTTTTAGCCTTTTTATTTTTGTATATTTTTATAGAATGCTTCCAATAGTCAAATTCAGATCCAGTTTCAGCTCTTCTTTGTCTTTGAAGATTGTATAAATGACTTCCAATTTGGAAGAAATAAGTCACCTAGGAATTTTAATGTACTCATATGTTCCTGTCTTTAACTATTTTCATTAAAGTACAAGCTTTTGGTAAATTTATCACCATTCCCTTTGTTTTTAAAATAATTAATTACAATAAAAACAAATACAGAATATATGTGTATTTTCTATTTTTTCTCCCAAATAGTTAATTCTCTACAATCTCTGAAACCAATAATTTATTTGATCCAAATTCAATTTGTATAAACACTAACAGCAGAAAATCCAGAATTTATCTTTGTAGTAAATTTAGTGATTTGGGAATAGCTAGTTTTCCTGTATGTAAGAGACAAGATGGTCTTAGGGGAGTATTATGGCCAATGATACACAGCATTTAGCAATTGTCCCAATGTTACCACATTATCAAATGTTAAGTATTTAAATAGGAACAATCTTTCTCATTTTCTTGGAATAGTCAGTGGCTGACATTGTTTGGGAACTCCTTTCCAAACTAGTCCTCTTAAGCTAAAACTTCCTAAGAGGTCTGTATATACTAATACAGGTCATATCGATGGAAATAAATCATTCTAAATTTTTTTCTTAAACTTATGATGGTAATACAATGGTGCTTAATTCTTAAACTGATTTTTACAAAAATTTGGAATGGTTATGGATGTGTACCAAAAGTGGGTGTGTTGTAAGGCACAGCAGTCGAAAGCATGATCTTTGAGTTCTATGGACCAGGGCTGGCTCTGTCCTGGCATTATCACCTACCAGCTGTGTGTCTTGGAACAAGTAACCTGGCTTGCTGAGCTTCCCCATTTTCATTTGCTCTAGGGAAGAATGAGTGGGTAGATATGCAAAATCCACTCCCTTCCTGCTTCCTTGCTAACACATGGGCTAATTCACTCAGGTTTGGGCCATTCTTGCATGCAGAGCAATCTGGATCTCTTCTCAGTTTCAGAAGGAAAATATTGCTTAGGTTAAGCACTATTCACGATGATAGAATTATTATTTGAAATAACAGATATCTTTTATAATTTCCACCACTTTTAATTCAGTCTAATCTTAACTCTTGCAGCTGAAGGCATTTGAACACAGATAAATAATTACATTCATATAGTTGTTTTGAAAATTAAATGAGATGACTCATAAAATGTGTGCTTGGCACAACTCTCTAAAATATTCATTGTTAAGATTATTGATGTTATTGATGTTAAAACTGCTACTTCTTCAATATTACTCATATCAGATTTCAGCATTAGTTCCAGGCAAAATTATGAAGCTGAATTGGAAAAAAAAAATGGAGGAAAATCATTTTCCCCAGACACTTTTCCTCTTTTGGGATGTCTTCCCCTTGCTTTTGTATCTTTAAGTGCCCTCAACCATGCAGAAAAGGGATTAGTGATGGTATCATATGAAGGTACAAGATTTAATAAGGCAATTTTTAACTCAAAATAATGATACCCCGGTGTTAGAATTCCAAATATCATATTAAGTTAGTAGGTTAACAGTTTGGGGTAACTGAGACCTCTCTGTATTTCTAAAATATTATCACAGAAACTTTTTTTGCTGTTAAGGTTGTCACTAAGTCATGTCCAACTCTTTGAGACCCTATGGACTGCAGCACACCAGGCTTCCCTGTCCTTCACTATCTCCTGGAATTTGTTTAAACTCATGTCCATTGAGTCGGTGATGTCATCTAACCATCTCATCCTCTGTCACCCCTTCTCCTCCTGCTCTCAATCTTTCCCAGAATCAGGATCTTTTCTGCCATGGGCAGAGTTCCTCACCCTGGCCCCCGGCAATGAATAGGCTCTTCACATCAGGTTGCCAAAATATTGGAGCTTCAACTTCAGTACCAATCTTTCCAGTGGATAGTCAGTGTTGATTTTCTTTAGGATTGACTTTTTTAATTTCTTTTCTGTCCAAGGCACTCTCAAGAGTTGTCCAGTACCACAATTCAAAAGCATCAGCTCCTCAGTGCTCAGTCTTTTTTATGGTCCAACTTTCACATCCACACATGATTACTGTATAAATCATAGCTTTGACTGTATGCACCTTTGTTGTCAAAGTAATGCCTCTGCTTTTTTAATATGTTTAGGTTTGTCATAGCTTTTCTTCCAAGGAGAAAATGTCTTTCAACTTCATGGCTGCAGTCACCATCTGCAGTGATTTTGGAGCCCAAGAAAATAAAATCTGTCTCTGCTTCCACGTTTTCACCAACTATTTGCCAATGAATTGATGGGACCAGATGCCATGATGTTAGTTTTCTGAATGTTGAGTTTTAAGCCAGCTTTTATCAGTCTCCTTTTTCACCCTCATCAAGAGGATCTTTAGTTCCTCTTCCTTTCTGCCACTAGAGTGGTATCATCTGCATATCTGAGATTATTGATATTTCTTCCAGAGATCTTGATTCCAGCTTGTGAATTATCCAGCCTGTGAATTATCCAGCTCAGCATTTCACATAATGTACACTGCATATAAGTTAAATAAACAGGGCGACAATATGCAGACTTAACGTACTCCTTTCCCAATTTTGAACCAGTCAGTTGTTCCCTGTAAGGTTCTAGCTTTCACCTACATCTAAAGCCAAACCTTTTGCATACAATGGTCTCTAAACCCATATAGTTTTTATCTAGTCACTGTCTGCAAGAGAAGAATCTCCCTCTCTGGTGTAATTGTTAATACTAATCATCAGGTGGTGCTCTAAACATTTCAGATCAGTATCTGTAGACAGTGAGAGTACTGTTCATTTTTAAACCAGTAAAAGAAACTGTTTTCTTTGCATATCTATAGGATTTGTGTGAGGGTTGTTAAACTGGGAGGATATAAGTTCTCTTTGCATTTCCAGGGGACTTGGCCACGGTATTTACTGTTCTAAAGTTGAGAAGATTTGTTAACTCCTTCAGACAATGGAAAGGGATGGGTATGTTCTGTGAGGGGATTCCTAGGTGGCACAGTGGTAAAGATTCTGCCTGCTAATCTTGCAGGAGATGCAAGAGATGTAGGTTCGATCCCTGGTTCAGGAAGACCCTCTGAAATAGGACATGGCAAACCACTCCAGTATTCTTGCCTGGAAAATGCCATGGACAGAGGAGCCTGGTGGGCTACAATCCATGGAGTTATAAAGAGCTGAACACAACCGAGCAACTGAGCGTATGTGCTGGGCATTGACTCACAAAAAGAAGCAACCTCAAGACTTGTGAAGATTAGTTTTTCCTTTAGAGCTCTTACTTGGTGTGAGATATTGCCACACACTTCAAAATGTAAAGGAAATTATTAGATGTGACAGCTAATTATGGAGGGAAACCTGGACAGACATTACCTCTCTCTTCTCTCTGCTATTCAGACTCTCAGTTGTGTTTGACTCTTGGAGACCCCATGGATTGTAGCCTGCCAGGCTCCTCTGTCCATGGGATTTTTCAGGTAAGAATATTAGAGAGGGTTGCCATTCCCTTCTCCAAGGGATCTTCCCCACCCAGGGATTGAACCTGGGTCTCCTGTGCTGCAGGCTGATTCTTTTCTAACTGAGCTACCAAGGAAGCTATACCTCTCACTTCTTTCTATCTCTGCTCAAGAAGAAAGAAATCTGAGTATTTCCCCGAATACCTGGAATGCTTGACGTCAATTTTGTGACTGATTTACTAAACAACTAACTACACAGAAGGCAGCCCTCTTCATTCCCATGTCCACAAAGAGGACCTTAATGAGACTGTTCCTTCTGCTATGTACTATCCTTTATAGGTGGGCTTCCCAGGTGGCGCTAGTGATAAAGAATCAGCCTGCCGGTGCAAAAGATACAAGAGTTTGGAATTCAATCCCTAGGTCAGGAAGATCCTCTGGGGAAGGGAATGGCTACCCACTCCAGTATTCTTGCCTGGAGAATCCCATGGGCAGAGGAGTCTTGCAGGCTACAGTCCATGTGGTTGCGAAGAGTTGGACACAACTGAAGCAACTTAGCATCTTTGTAGGTAGGCCTCGATAATTTGCAAAATCATTGTAAAATGAAATGTGGGGTCCCACGTAGAAAAATTATGAAGAATTGCAAGACAATGGCAACAGAACATTAAGCCCAGCATAGGAACCTTCAGATCCTGACACTGACCCTGTAAAGTTGGCCGCACTGGTAGGAGCAGATTTTTCTAATCTCTGCCTCTTTAGATTTGGGCATGTGAAGTCATGGAAAGGCCAACGACCCAGTTGAAAGCCTGGCTCTTTTCCTTCTAAATGTGTGAGTGTGAGCATAGACTCAGCCTCCTGCATGGCACTGCTCAAAGGCTTATGTGCTGAGAGTGTCTGGTGCAGCACTTTGCACAAAAGGGGCTGAGTGATTGGCTTCAGAGGGCCTGGGTTTAAATTCTGGAAACATCTAGTCTTTTATCCAGGTGACTCATTTGAGTTGAGTTTTAGGTCATGCTTTTCGGACTTTGTTCTGTAGCCCACAACCTAGTGTCAGCTGACAGATACCTGGTGAAGGTGGTCACAAGGAAAGCTGAGTGAGGGACCTTGGATGGGTCAGCACAATGCACCCTAATATCAGGAGAAGCAATTCAAAAGTCTCCACAGTATAATATTTGTGTAGACTAGAGGGCATGTTGTCATCACTGATCATGGAAGATACCTTTCTTTCCTTTGCTTTGTTGCTGTTTTTCAGTTACTAAGTTGTGTCCAACCCTTTGCAGCCCCATGAACTGCAGCACGCCAGACTTCCATTGCCTTCACTATATCCCAGAGTTTGTTCAAACTCATGCTTCCATGTTTTTCAGAACTGGGAAAATTGTCTCATTCAACAGATGTTTGTTTTTCCTGATGAGTAAGAATCTGCTCAGTGTATTTATTGCTTGATTGTGTTTATGCTTCTTTGTATTGGTCTCTGTCTACAAGGGTGTGAGATTTTTAACCCCCAAATAGTGGGGCTGGTTCTTAGTGTCATCTAACAATGCCTTCAAACCCCTATGTAAATCTGTTAGCCAGGACAGGTCTGGCTTAACATCATGATTAGGAATCTGTGTTGAGACTCAGGCTTCACATACTACTCATACATGAAGCCAGCCAGAAGCCATAATTTCTCATGGTTGATTTTTGATAGATCTTGTGCTAGACAACAGCACCAACTCATGATTTAGCAAATGTAGAAGCAATAAGGGGCTTCCCAGGTGGTGCTAGTGGTAAAGAACCCACCTGTCAGTGCAATATATATAAGAGACATGGGTTCGATGCCTGGGTTGGGAAGATCCCCTGAAGGAGGGCCAGACAACTCACTCCAATAGTCTTTCCTGGAAAATGTTATGGACAGAGGTGGTTGGCTATGGTCCATAGGGTTTCATCGAGTCAGACACGACTGAAGTGACTTGGAACACATGCACACTCACAGGGGCAATATGATGAAGGGAACTGATCACATAGATTAGCACAGATGATATTCTTATATAAGTTTTCCACAGAAAATCAGCTATAGGCCACCAGCCCTCTAGGTGAAGGGTAGAGGATGGGCACACTGGGCAGGCTCCAGAAATAATGATAAACATAAAGCCTATGATTAGTTAATCAAACAGAAAAACTTAAGAAGCTCGATTTTCTCCTTCTCAGTCCCAGTTGCCATCAAAACTCTGTCCTGAATCCTTCCAAGAACTAAAACTCCACAAAGTTTAAAGTATACAGGTAACTGACCAATGACAATTATAGCGAATAAGTTCTGAAATTTTGCAGGATCATTGGGTGGCTGTCTTTGCCCTGAGATATGAGCCGTTTGTTTTAATAGTCATTAGTGCATTCATACCCCAGTGATGAGGTGGTGGTTTCAGATTATTGGCTATGGACATGGAGATGGAATGGAAGTTAGAGGAGAAGTGATGTATGGATGGAATTCATCCCATAGCACAGAACGTAACGGTGATGTCAGAAAGCTGCTGCCATTTTGGAATCAACCGAACTCAGGTCTAATCCAGGCTCTACCCTGTGTTCTTTTGATGAAATCATTCACAAGGTCTGAACTTTTGACTTCCTTATCACTAAAAAAAGGTTAAACAATCACATCTACCACAATGAATTGGAGTAGGATAATGCAGTGGCTGAAAGTATCAGGTCCATTCTCATCATAGCTTCGTCACCTTGGAGAAGTTACTGAACCTCTGTGTGCCTCAGTTTTCTCATTTGTATATTGCAGGGAATGACACCTACTTTGCATAGTTGCTTTGAGAATTAAAGCTTCTGGAACTTAATAATTGCTCAGCAAATCTCAGTTATATTCATTTTCAGCAAATATGTATTGAGCACATTTTATTTGTGAGGCATTGGCCCAAACCACTGATGAAACTAACTAATGTACCTTGGTCTTAGAAGACACCCAAGAAATATTTGATGAATGAAAGGGAAGGCAAGCCTCTTGGTGTGTCCCTAAGATTTGGTTAGGTTTTGAATATCCAATCCAGCATTCCTTATGTGTCACTGGACAAGTGGCTGCTTGTCTTTTTCCAGTTGGTATTTCTGATTCAGAGTGAATGGAATCCAAAGCATTCCTTTAATCCAATAATAAGATTAGCAGAAAAAGAGAACTGATTAACTGTACTCTTCTTTCTCTGAGATCTTTTAGGTGACTCAATGGTAAAGAGTCCACCTGCCAATGCAGGAGCCCCCGGAGATGTGGGTTCAATCCCTGGGTTGGGAAGATCTCTTGGAGGAGGAAATGACAACTCACCCCAGTGTTCTTGCCTGGAGAATCCCATGGACAAAGGAACCGGGTGGGCTACAGTACCTGATGTCACAAAGAGCTGGACATGACTTAGCAACCGAGCACACACAAGGACAATAGGGACTAGGCCAGCTAAGAAAAAGACACATGAAGTGATCACAGGGATCTTTTTCAAAAGTACTTGATGTGGAAAATAAAATACACGTTTTCAACTGTCAAGTTCAAAAGCAAGTGATTTCAAATAGATTAATATATGAGACAAGTGAATGTTGTCTAATTATCTTCTTTAATTTTAAGTAATATTTGATGTGTTTATATGTTTTCCTGGAGGGAGAGGTCAGAGTTTTCAAAAAGTTTTTGAGAGCTCTACCAAACAATAACATATTAAGACCTAGTGGACAGTGACTATTGAAGACTGAAGTAAGAAGATGAAAGTGACTTTGAGGTCAAAAAAGCTTCACTTTATGGGGTGTAAATAAATGGAAATGTGAAGAAAAATGACTCAGAAACAGGTAATCAAAATCATTAGATTCCAAAAGAGATGAAAAATTTGTCTCAGGGGAAGTGTTCACTGCATAATGACTGTCAAGATGCCCTAAAGCCTGCCACTTAATTCATTAGGGCTTTAGAAGGTTTTTTAAGAGATCCTAAATTCCCTTTTACTAAAAGGAGGTCAAACCAATCAATTCTAAAAAAAATCATCCTAAATATTCATTGAAAGGACTGATGCTGAAGCTGAAACTCCAATACTTTGGCCAATGATGCAAAGACCTAACTCACTGGAAAAGACCTTGAAGCTGGGAAAGATTGAAGGCATGAGGAGAAGAGGACAACAGAGGACGAGGTGGTTGGACAGCATCACCGACTCGATGGACATAGATTTGAACAAGCTCCAGGAGATGGTGGGGCAAGGGAAGCCGGGCTTGCTACAGTCCATGGGGTCACAAAGAGTCGGACATGACTGAGCGGCTGAACTGAACTGAATTATGTACTTTGCAAACATTCTCAACTTCTGTTTCAACACATTGATATTTTTAATAGGCTAATCTGCTTGAAATGTGAAACTCTAAAAAAGTAGACTGTATGCAACAGTAACAACGAAAAGCCAAAAATTTTATGTCATCTAAATTGAATATTCAGTGCTACTTAAATGCCATTGATTTTGCTTAAAAACGAAGCATGCCAACATCTGTGGTACATAAACAAAGTACCGTGACACAAGCACATTAGTATTTGGTGAGAACAAATGCCAGTAAACATCCCTGAAATTTCAGAGGCATTTTGCAAGTACAAGCATTAGGGAGGATCTGCTAGGGTTAGGATGGATTGGCACCTCAGAACATTCTCCGTATTGTTACAAACAATGAATCAGCCACTTAATTTCTATTCTTTCTGAAACATGGGGAATTCCCAAGAAAAGATTTCTTAATACTCTGTCCTGAGCAACAGGGAGCAGAGAATTGCAACTACTTTGCTCCATTTCCCAGCTAACTTATTTTTTAGTAGGAAGATATAATAATAAGTCAGGGATGGAAAGAGAAGAGTGGACGACAAACATGATTTGTAGATTAAATGTTTTTAAAGCCTCATTTGGTGGAACTTTTGAAAAACAGATACAAAATAAGACAAATATCTGAAAACACCCTAATTTATCTTCATGATAGCCATTTATAGGAATAAGCACATTTCCTATCTACCTGTTATGTACCTAGTGTCACACTGATGTCTAGGTCTGTATAACCTTGACCTACCTCTCATTTCTAAATAGTTATTTATAGGATTGTGGTTTCTGACTACTGGTATCCATTTCTCCTTCCAAGAGTTCCTTTCTGATCTTTCTTTACAGAATTCTATGTAGCTCATTGACTTTTAGGTTCAAATGGCACTAATCTCTCATCTCCAGTCTAACCCAGCTACAGAAGTTTGTGACCTAGATGAGGTAATAAGAAGATTCTGTCACTTGGCCTCAGGATTGCTCAGAAGCAGATTTGTCCCCAGTCAGGAAAATGGAATTCAACCCTAGAACATATGCGTTTGCCCACTTACTCAGTTGGCAGGCTATGAACCTGGAGCTCCTTGGACCTACTGTAAAGGAGGACCTGGCAAAGAACGAAGCCAACACAGAGAAACACAGTGACATTTGGGCATTTGCCTTTGGTCATTGAAGCTGGAGCTATTCCCTAGACTTTTCAATATTTAGTCCAATGAATTTCTATTCTTTTTTTTTTCGCGGGGGGGAGCTGGGGGATGGGGAAGATGGGACAAAGGAAGAGGTCCTTTCTAAACCTAGTTTGAAGGGGTTCCTCTGAAGAAACCATACTGGAACACACTCTATTTCTTTTGCTTGCCTTCTCTTTACCTCTCAAACCTGTGCTCCTTTTCAAGGTTCAGCTCAAACCCCACCCTTTCTAGGAAGTCTTCCTTGACTATCCCAGCCTAATGAGCTCACCCTCCCTTGACCTCTTACATCACTATATTCTTAGTTCTTATTCCTTGTCTGCCAGGGATTGCTGACCTTGTCGTGCCAGTTTTTTTTTTTTTCAGTGATGATCTTATTTCCTAAAGGAGAAATCCAGTTCTTAAAAGTTCTATGTTCTTCAGCCTTTGCCATAAAAAGTTATACATAGAAAGTGAGCAATATATATCTGTGGCTTTAATTAACTGTAGTGAAAATGTATATAAGCACATTTCCTATCTGCCTGTTAGTTCAGAATAAAACCTTGCATGAAACCCGTGATTGCACAGTCACAAGGAAGATAAACAATTACCAGAGATTGTAGCTATCAGTATGATACTATTTGGTGTAAAAGGAAAGGCAAATCAAGAGTATCAGAATTTTCAACTCATGTATATTATAGGGTGAACACATTTTTATTGATAATATATAAGGAACTGAAGGCCAGTATCTTCTCTGTTTATCACGTTTCACTCACAGTACTCTCCGTGGCAATTAGAGTCTTGGGCACAAATAAGACATATCCTAATTGAATGCTAAGCTGAAACCTAAAAATGAAATACATTTTAGCTATTTAAACATCTCAAGCAGGAGTCAGTGCCACCACATTTAGGATCATTTCAGTACAATCACTGAACTTCAGGTAGAGACCACATCCTTGCTTCCCCAGAGATGATTGCTGCCTCACTCCCTTGAGCATGCAGCTGCTACAATCTCTTTTCCTTGTTCAGCCCTGTGTGTTTCACTAGCCTCATTCTATGATCCACCTGCCACTAGTTTGTAAAACTGACTCAAATCAGTAGACAGCTGATTTGAGGGTTGAATTATCCAGATTTTCCTAGCAACAGTGACTTACATAAACATGTTGTACATATACAGTAAGTCCTGCTACTGCTAAGTCACTTCAGTCATGTCCGACTCCGTGTGACCCCACAGACGGCAGCCCACCAGGCTCCCCAGTCCCCAGGATTCTCCAGGCAAGAGCACTGGAGTGGGTTGCCATTTCCTTCTCCAGTGCATGAAAGTGAAAAGTGGAAGTGAAGTCGCTCAGTTGTGTCCGACCCTCAGCGACCCCATGGACTGCAGCCCTCCAGGCTCCTCCATCCATGGGATTTTCCAGGCAAGAGTACTGGAGTGGGGTGCCATTGCCTTCTCCGACGGTAAGTCCAGAAGCTTGTAAATAAAGGTTCCAACACAGAACTCAGGGTCTAAAAAGAGACCTTACTCCAAACTAAGTGAAGTAAGCCAGACACAGAAAGACAGATATCATACAGTATTGCTTATATGTGGAATCTTTAAAAAGTGATATAAATGAACTTATTTACAAAACAAAATAGACTCACAGACATAGAAAACAAACATGATTAACAAAGGAAATAGGGGAGAGGAGGGATAATTATACACAGCAGCATATATAAAAATAGATAACCAAAAAAGGCCCACTGTATAGCACAAGGAGCTATGCTTAATATTTTGTAATAACCTATAAGGGAAAAGAATCTGAAAAAGAATAGATAGATGGATAGATAGATAGATTATCCATCTGTATATCTGAATCACCTTGCTGTACACTTGAACCTAAGACCACATTTTAAACAACTATATTCAATTAAAAATGTGGATAGTTCTTATCTCTGAATTATTTTATGACATAATTTAAAATTTTTGCTTATATGTTTTTCTGATTTAATAAATTAGTTACTAAAAATGAATGAAAACTGAACATGAGTTGTTACAACATAAGAGGAGGCAAGGCGAGGGTCTACATGACTCAGACCCAGCCTATCCCCTTGCTCCCCATCCTGCCACTGCTCCCAACTTACAGCGCTTCTCCCATCCTAATGGACTGAGTTCACCACAGGGTTCAGGACCTCAAAAATGGAGGAACTTGGGATAGCTCAATGCAATACAGTTTTCCAAGGCATGCAGTAAATCTGTGTTGTTCAGTTGCTAAGTCATGTCTGACTCTTTGCAATCCCATGGACTGCAGTATGCCAGGTTTCCGTCTCCTTCACTGTCTCCTGAAGTTTGTTCAAACTCATGTCCATTGAGTCAGTAATTAGGAGCTTTCAAACCACAGCTCTGAGTTTGATCTAAGATTCAGCTCCTCTCCAGTCTCACCACAATTATATTTTTCATTAAAGATGGACAAATGGTTTCTGACAAATTCTTTTTAATAAAATTGCTTCAATAAAAAAAAAAAAGACTTTTTGTTCCAAATTCACATTTCATCAATTTTGCTTCACAGATGGTATCTTATGACAGAAACTCTCTATTGGACCATTTTCTTTCCCTGTGATGTTCCTTCACGAATGTTTAATTTCCTTTTCTCATTACTAACTGGTGGCACTTCAAGGTGAAGAAGGTGTTTTTCTTAGTCATACATTTTTCCCTAATGCCAGGAATTACTTCCAGTTCCAATCTCATGTTGCTTACGTGTTACCTGAGAGATGTGAGTTTCCCGCTGCATGAAAATAACAATTTAAAGAGATGAAAGTTTAACGAATGCTATAAATAGCAAAGGACACTTGTCATTATAGTGAACTGCAGCGCCACACCCACTGCCTTTACTACTGTCTGTCATTAGCTATTATATCTGAAGTGAAACTTGTTTCTGGTACAATCAGTAGAATGAACAATGAAACCATGAAGAGATCAAAGGATTAGTGGAAGAATTTGGTCTCTTTCACTCACAGAGAATAAACCGGACTTTCAGGCATTCACACTGACCAAAGCTCCTTTTGACGTCCCAGTTTTAGTGTATATATCTTCTGCTTTTGTCTAAGGAATACCCCAACCGCTCAACTTAAGAAATCCAGTGAACAAATATTCATAGAAAGGCGTTACTTCCCTGAATGAATATTTACTCTAAACTCATTCTAGAAATCCTCAGACCCAACTCTTGCTGCATATCCATAGAGCACGTTACCCATTTCTAAAGCAGTTTCTTTCCACAGGTCTTGGAAATGTCTTTAAATAAGTGCTAGATTTACAGGCTCCAGGAGGACAGACATTTGTAGATTTAAAATTTTCCAAGCCAAGAATTATTTGTTTCCTCGCAGAAGCAAAAGACATTCTTAGAAAAAATTTCACAAAGGTGGATGTTGGCTTATCATATCTTCTGAAGTATATGGGTATCTAATTTGGTTTCTCTGCTCATTCTTTTCTTTTCGGGATGAGGACTGATGTCCTGGCTTCCCATGGAGGTGCCCTTGGGTTTTGGCTTCTGTTTTTGCTGCTGGAGGTTGCAATGTAGCTAATCATTTTTGCCTTCTTGGGGGGCACAGGCATCCAGCGCTGAAGTCCAGGACGGCTGTGCTAGCTTCTTGTGTTGGGGGGACACATAGAGGCTTTGGGAGCCGTGAAGGTGCCCTTGACGGTGCTCTCTGACTGCACACACCACTTCCTTTCTGCTGCCTTCACCCAGGTTGGAGCAGGGCATCCTGTGAGGCGGGTGAAGCAGTCCCTCCTTGTGGTTCCAGTGTGAACTAGGCATAAGCTCCTGCTTTTTACAAACTGCCCCTTCTTTTGTTTGAAGTTTACATCATCTCACTGCTTACTGTCATCTTGAGGTGAAGCCCAGGGCTCTGTAGGCAGCATCTTCTTCCCTGTATTGTATTGTTTTATAAAGGGTGACATTCTAACAATATTCCGTGGAATTTTTCAGGCAAGAGTACTAGAATGAGTTGCCATTTCCTTCTCCAGGGGATCTACCTGACCCGGGGATTGAACCTGGGTCTCCTGCATTGCAGGCAGATTCTTTACCAACTGAGCCACTAGGAAAGCCCAATACAGTCAGCAAAAACAAGACCAGGACCTGACTGTGGCTCAGATCATGAACCTCTTATTGCCAAATTCAGACTTAAAATGAAGAAAGCAGGGAAAACCACTAGATCATTCAGATATGACCTAAATCAAATCCCTTATGATTATACAGTGGAAGTGACAAATAGATTCAAGGGATTAGATCTGATAGAGTGCCTGAAGAACTATGGACGGACGTTCATGACACTGTATAGGAGGCAGGGATCAAGACCACCCCCTAGAAAAAGATACGCAAAAAGGCAAAATGGTTGTCTGAGGAGGCCTTGTAAATAGCTGAGAAAAGAAGAGAAGCTAATGAAAAATGAGAAAAAGAGAGATCTACCCATTTGAATGCAGAGTTCCAAAGAATAGCAAGGAGAGATAAGAAAGCCTTCTTCAGTGATCAATGAAAAGAAATAGAGGAAAGAAATAGAGTCTTCTGGAGAAGGCAATGGCAACCCACTCCAGTACTCTTGCCTGGAAAATCCCGTGGGTGGAGGAGCCTGGTGGGCTGCAGTCCATGGGGTCGCTAAGAGTCGAACACGACTGAGTGACTTCACTTTCACTTTTCACTTTCATGCATTGGAGAAGGAAATGGCAACCCACTCCAGTGTTCTTGTCTGGAGAATCCCAGTGAGGTGGGGGAGCGGGCGGGGGGGAGAGCCAGAGATGCTAGAATGTGAAGTCAAGGGGGCTTTAGGAAGCATCACTATGAACAAAGCTAGCAGAGGTGATGGAATTCCAGTTGAGCTATTTCAAATCCTAAAAGATGATGCTGTGAAAGTACTGCACTCAATTATGCCAAAAAATTTGGAAAACTCAGCAGTGGCCACAGGACTGGAAAAGGTCAGTTTTCATTCCAATTCCAAAGAAAGGCAATGCCAAAGAATGTTCAAACTACTGCGCAATTGCCTTCATCTTACACGCTAGCAAAGTAATGCTCAAAATTCTTCAAACCAGGCTTCAACAGTATGTGAACCATGAAATTCCAGATGTTCAAGCTGGATTTAGAAAAGGCAGAGAATTCAGAGATCAAATTGCCAACATCTGTTGGATCATCAAAAAAGCAAGAGAGTTCCAGAAAAATATCTATTTCTGCTTCATCGAATATGCCAAAGCCTTTGACTGTGTAGATCACAACAAACTGTGGAAAATTCTTCAAGAGATGGGAATACCAGACCACCTGATCTGCCTGCCTGAGAAATCTGTATGCAGGTCAAGAAGTAACAGTTAGAACTGGACATGGAAAAACAGACTGGTTCCAAATCAGGAAAGGAGTACTTCAAGGCTGTATATTGTCACCAGGCTTATTTAACTTATATGCAGAGTACATCATGCAAAATGCCAGATAGATGAAGCACAAGCTGGAATCAAGATTGCTGGGAGAAATACCAATAACCACAGATATGCAGACGATACCACCCTTATGGCGGAAAGTGAAGAACTAAAGAGCCTCTTGATGAAAGTGAAAGAGGAAAGTGAAAAAGTTGGCTTAAAACTCAACATTCAGAAAACTAAGATCATGGCATCTGGTCCCATCACTTTATGGCCTGTCTCTTATACACATNTGCAGACGATACCACCCTTATGGCGGAAAGTGAAGAACTAAAGAGCCTCTTGATGAAAGTGAAAGAGGAAAGTGAAAAAGTTGGCTTAAAACTCAACATTCAAAAAACTAAGATCATGGCATCCAATCCCATCACTTGATGGCAAATAGATGGGCAAACAATGGAAACAGTGAGAGACTTTACTTTTTTGGGCGCCAAAATCACCAGAGATAGTGACTGCAGCCATGAAATTAAAAGATGCTTGCTCCTTGGAAGAAAACCTATGACCAACCTAGACAGCATATTAAAAAGTAGAGACATTAGTTTGCCAGCAAAGGTCCATCTAGTCAAAGCTATGGTTTATCCGATGGCCATTTATGGATGTGAGAGTTGGACCATAAAGAAAGCTGAGTGCTGAAGAATTGGTGCTTTTGAACTGTGATGTTGGAGAAGACTCTTGAGAGTCCCTTGAACTGCAAGCAGATCAAACCAGTCAATTCTAAAGGAAATAAGTCCTGAATATTCATTGGAAGGATGGATGCTGAAGCTGAAGCTCCAATACTTTGGCCATCTGATGTGAAGAACTGACTCATTGGAGAAGACTCTGAAGCTGGGAAAGTTTGAAGGCAGGAGGAGAAGGGGACGACAGAGGATGAGATATTTGGATGGCATCACTGACTCAACGGACATGAATTTGAGCAAGCTCCGGGAGCTGGTGGTGGACAGGGAAGCCTCGCATGCTGCACTCCGTGGGGTCACAAAGAGTTAGACATGACGGAGTGATTGAACTGAACTGAACTGAACTGAACTGAACTGAAAGGGTGAAATATGAAGCTAAGTTCCTCAACCTCTGGACCCAGTCTGACTTGGTTTAATACCTCACTGCCCATTAACAGCTGTGTAAGTCTGGGCAAAGTTGTTTACTCTTCCTAGACCTTAGTTTACACATCATAAACCATTATAATAGTATCAACCTTGTTGAGATTTAAGTGAATCACACAGTACCTTGGAAATAGAAAGTGTGAAAGTATAGGTTTACAAACTTCTGAGTCTTACTGATACTGAAAGAATTATTTTCTCAGAACTGCCTCACAAATTGGGGCATTCTGAGGGCAGAAGATAGAGGCAGATAGATAGAGGCAGAAGTTTCAGTCTTCCACTGTGATAATCTCCTCCCTATATAAAGACTTCTACAATCTAGGAGAATTGAACTCAATGATATTAGAGATGATGAGACAGCAGCCATTGTATGAAGAAATGATCAAAAGTGATATAGCCAAAATATTTGGGAAAAGTAGTATTAGAGGTGTACCAGGTTACTAATGAATAGGGATATTATGTTCTCAGAATTCTAAGTAATGGTCGCTTTCATAAATAAGTGTACATTTGTATTTTTCCATTCTTTTTCTTAATGAGGGCCCCCAGAGTTTCATCTCCCTTTACAAAGTCTGAATTTGTCACTGAAATGCCCTTAATCTTTTAAAACAGGATGTAAGAAATTTATGCACTCCATGAATATTCTCCAGAAAAACGCATGCAGTTTTTCCTACCAGTTCAGGGAGTTAATTCCTTCCCTTAAAGCTCATCCACTGGTCTCTCATTAAGAACCTCTGGTTTCCTAGTAAACCACATGTACCCCAGTGTTCATCACAGAGCTGTTTATAATAGCTAGGACATGGAAGCAACCTAGATGTCCATCAATAGATGAATATATAAAGAAGTCGTGGTACATATATACAGTGGAATATTATTCAGTCATCAAAAGGAACAATTTTGAGTCAGTTCTAGTGAGGCAGATGAACCTAGAACCTGTTTTACAGAGTGAAGTAAGTCAGAAAGGGAAAAACAAATATCATATATTAACACATACATATGGAATCTAGAAAAACGGTACTGATGCACTTATTTGCAGGGCAGGAGTAGAGATGCAGACGTAAGAGAACCGATTCGCAAACACAGAGGAGGAAGGAGAGGGCGGAACAAACGGGAAGAGTAGCACTGAAACACACACATTACCGTATGTCAAACAGGTAACCGGTGGGAAGTTGCTGTGTAACACCCAGGGCTCAACCCGGCGCTCTGTGATGATCTAGATGGCTGGGATTGGTGGGAGGTGGGAGGGAGGTTCAAGACGGAGGGGACATTTGCATACTTATGGCTAATTCACCTTGTTGTATGACATAAACCAGCACAACATTGTATCCACCAATTAAAAATCTAAAAAATATATGAAAAATAAAACAAAGAACCTGTGGTTTTAAGGAAGAGCCAGCTGGGTTTGGCATTGTACACAAAATATCAGCTGAAAAGAAATGCAATAAAATTGCTGTTCTGAATTTCCTCAAGTCACCTCCATTTTACTTCCCTTTACCCCACCCTATTTCTCCCAGGTTCTCATAAACCTATGGCTTTTCTGCAGCCCAAGGTAGTACTTAGAGGCTTCC
The DNA here is from genome assembly GCA_006410635.1 of Cephalophus harveyi. Taxonomy (NCBI): domain Eukaryota; kingdom Metazoa; phylum Chordata; class Mammalia; order Artiodactyla; family Bovidae; genus Cephalophus; species Cephalophus harveyi. The sequence continues at coordinate 593,254 of SJYT01083767.1, forward strand.
TTGATGGTTCAGCAGGTAAAAAATCCATGTGCCATGCAGAGACCCTGGAGATATCGGTTCAGTCCTTGGGGCGTGAAGATCCCCTGGAGAAGAGAATTGCACCCCACTCCAGTATTCTTGCCCCAAAGACAGAGGAGCCTAACAGGCTACAGTTCATGGGGTAATAAAGAGTCACCTACATGTAAAGTAGTAGTTAACGCTCCGGAAACTGGTGAAAGGAGGCAAAGAGAGGTTTAAGTGCCCTTACCTGTCAGCTTTCTCTAAAACAAACATTCCTCAGGAGAAAGTTCACACTGATGAGGGCTAAAGAGAGAAGAGGGTTCTTTTTTTCCCTATTGCCAGCTATTTCAAATAAGTCAAAAATTTTACACCTCGTTCCATAGCAACTTGTGTTTATACATAACTCACCTTGCTGTACTAATGTGATCTAATTATTATTTCTATCCCCAACTCTGAGACTTTAGTAAATAAAGATTATATTATTTATAATTGTGACTCAAGTTCTGTAATATGGCAAGGCATTAATAAATGATTATTGAATGAGTGAATGAAGAGTGAAAATAACTAGGCTTTGTTGGCTACTTTTTGTATCTGTGTAACAGAAACCATAGAACTAAAATATCTTTCCTCAATATAATAACCACAAAGCATCCTGCAGTTCATGTTACTAAGAACTTTTATTTTTCCTTCTTAGCCTACTACGCATATAGCTAGCTGATTTAAACCACTAACAAAATCTCAGAAGATATATGTGACTAGAAAAAAATCTTTGAAGTTGCAGAAGAAAGATTATGCTATGTACGCATTTGTCTCTACGTTCTTTCCAGTAATGCTGGTTTGTGGCCTCTGGATGCACAGAGAATTTTAATAGTTAAATGTATCTGGTACTACCAGGAGATGGCGCACTGGAAGACATACAGCAGAATACAGGTATTATTCTTATAACAAAAATATCAGATCGAAATTAAAAGACTGCTTCTAAAGCATGATCATCTTGGGCTGCTGCTCAGTTGAATTTTGTAGTCAGATTAAAGATTGCACTTATGAGTGTGTTTCTCCTTGTCTTGCCACTGTAGGAGTTTGCAACACGAGAGCCTCTTTAATGTTCAGAAATTTCCTTAATGAACTTAGGATATGATTAGAGGTCAGTTCCCATAAAAAGCCCTAGATGTGGAGTTGGTCACAGTCCATGTCTTTATCAGCTGATATATTTTCAGATTTTGTTCTCATTGAAACTTTTGAAGACAGCAAATGCCAGTTCAGTGATTTAAAAGCCTTGACTCTTAGATTCATTGGGTTCTCTTTTATAAGATTAATTTAAATTCACATAAGGAGTGCGTGTGTCTGTGCGTGTGTTGCCTAATGGTTAAGAACCTTTACTCTGGGGCTGCAATTGCTCAAGTTAATCTCATTGGAACTCAATGTCTTCTAGCATAAAATGGAAATGATAATAGAAACTCACTACCTCATAGATGTTTTGTGGAGAATAAATGAGTTAATGTATATAGAGCACTTGGAACACTGTCTGGCATATAAGTGCTATAGAAGTGTTAGCTATTTTTAGTATATTGCATCAATATAGCATTCCACTCTTCATACGTTACCCACAATGTTGGGTTGTTTTATTACTCCTGGCAATGAAGGGAAAGTGTCTAAGTGGAAAGGGCACTGTCTGACTTATTCCCTGAAATATTTTAAGTTTTGTAATGAAGTGGAGGAAACTCTCAGAGCAGAAACTCCTCTGTGGAGTTTCAGGGATTAGAGAGCACATGCTCTGTTTATTTGCCCAAATATCTGGTTGTGGACTGAAAGTGCATGAACAAATAAGGGGATAGATATCAAGGGCAGTATTTGCAACCCCATTAGGAATCTTTCTAAGTATTCAGTAGTCTTAGGGATTCACTGGCGAGAAAGGTGCTCCAGCCTTTAGCTGGGACCCTGAAAGCACAATGTCAGGGTTCTGGCCAAAGGAAAGAGTGGTGTGAGTTAAGTAGTTTCCTTGCAAAACTGCTCACAGCAAACTCACTAAGTTCGCTTAACTTTCCTTGAGTTCATCTCACTGGACTCATCCACAGCATTAACTTGAAAGCCTCTCTGCTCTTGACTTCCCTGGAGCGTGCCCTCCGAGTTTTTTTTACCTCCCTGGTCCACCCACCTCAGTGCCCCCATCTGCTGACACATCTCCCACAAGTTTCCTACAACTCCTTGGGGCTTTATCCTATGTTCTTTTCATGTGTTCTTATGGTTTTAAACACTACCTAGAGGATAATATTGGAGAAGGAAATGGCAACCCACTCCAGTATTCTTGCCTGGAGAATCCCAGGCAAGACTTAGCAGAGGATAATAAATGTCACATTTACATGTTAAGTCTATTCCGACCACAAGAATCATTACATTCTACATCCTAATTAACATTTCTGGTTCCATGTTTCTAACATAAAATGTGTGGGATTGAACTTTTGCTCTTTTCCCCAGTTATTCTTTCCCTGTCATTCTCATCTTAATAAAAGGCATACTGCTGCTACTGGTACTGCTAAGTCAGTTCAGTCGTGTCTGATTCTGTACGACCCCATAGACGGCAGCCCACCAAGCTCCCCCGTCCCTGGGATTCTCCAGGCAAGAACACTGGAGTGGGTTGCCATTTCCTTCTCCAATGCATGAAAGTGAAAAGCGAAAGTGAAGTCGCTCAGTTGTGTCCAATTCTTAGCGATCCCATGGACTGCAGCCTACCAGGCTCTTCTGTCCATGGGATTTTCCAGGCAAGAGTACGGGAGTCGGGTGCCATTGCCTTCTCCGAATAAAAGACATAGAAACCTGGAAATTCACCTTGATGATCTCATCTCTGTTAGATTCAATTTTCAAAATCTATCTAGAATACACACTCTCTCTATTCTCCTGACACTAACATAACTCAAGGCACCTTACCTGGTCTAGAAGACTCTATGTGTCTGCTCAGTCGCTTAGTCGTGTCTGACTCTTTGCTCTTTAATTTGTTCTAAATTACCTCCTTACTTTGTTTCTTTCCTCTCTCTAATATGTTCTCCACATAGGAACTTAAAAAATCTTTCTAAACCTGCACCAAAGCACAGAAAAAGAAATCAAATGCAGAAAGGTTATGAGAATAAGGCCAAGTGACTAAAGGGCAGAGCCCATCAGGCAGCTCTCTCCCCCTCAGATTTCCACATTCTTGCCACCCCATTACCATCTACTTCAGTGCAGAAATGGTGGCCATGCTCATACATACGTTTTACTGACTTTTGGAGTGTTCTTATTTTCATTTCTCTCAGAGGTGCCAGTCTTTGTGTTTTACTTCATTCCAATCCCAGTCAACACGCTTAAGAAATTTGCTCTCAGTTCTAGCTACCCGTTTGACACTGAGGTCTTTTAGCTCCCCAACACTTTCTGCTCAGAGATCTCAAGACCCGCTTCATGTCAGTCACCTGCTCACATTACCATCATGTTGACTTCAGTAGCATTCAGCGCGGCTCCACGCATGTGTTTCAGCATGCCTCTCTCTGCTTTAATCTTCTTCTCCTTCTTCTTCCAGTTCCTAATACTGGCAGTACTGCTCTGGAGCCTATCAAGCCTTTAAGTCATCAGCCTTCTCCTTATCTGCAATTTCATTGCTACTTTTCTGGAAACAACTGGCTTCATGAAGCCAAAATTTCATTTCAAGAAGAAAGCCACTTCTTCTCATCCTTCTGACATAGCCAAACATGCCTGGAAAAATCACATAGCAGTAGGGAGGGGTCCAAAACAAAATCATGCAGTCATCTTCGTTGTCCCTGGGCGGGGCTGAGCATTTCTTTGGTTTATCTGTTTTTAATGTTCTGTCGAAGTAATCATAATAGGTGTTTTAAAATATTTTCATGGGTTAAATTTTTACTACTTTCTAACTTAAAATGTATGACTTAAAATTTCATCCCATCGCACTAATTCGGGTATTATTCATTTATTTATTTTCAAACTTTAAGCTTTCTGTTTTGTATTAGGGTATAGCCGATTAACAAAGTTGTGGTAGTTTTAGGTGAGCAGCAAAGAGACTCAGCCCTACATATACATGTATCCGTTCTCCTGCAGTCTCCCTCCAATCCAGGCCGGCACATAACTTTGAGCAGAGTTCCATGTACTGTACAATAGGTCCTGGTTGGTTATTCGTTTTGAATATAGCAGTGTGTACAAGACCATCACACTTATTCTGAATAGAGTGGCTTTTCAACATTTTTTGCTGAAATAAACCCAAATAAGTCATGCTAGAGAACTCACTTTCTCTTTATACATATTCAACTTTTTTTTCCCCCACCCCACTTCACACACACATAACAGGATGAAAAGTTAATATATACAGTTTGGAATTTTTTGAAAGGACGTACCTGTGTGCTAAGTTGCTTCAGTCATGTCCAACTCTGTGCGACCCAAGGACTGCAGTCTGCCTGGTTCCTCTGTCCATGGGATTCTCCAGGCAAGAACATTGGGATGGGTTGCTATGCCCTCTTCCAGGGGATCTTCCCAACCCAGGGATTGAACCCATGTCTCTTATGTCTCCTGCACTGGCACATGTGCTCTTCACCACTAGTGCTACCTGGAGAGTCCAGAAGGGATAATGACATGCAATCCAAATTTTTATTTTCCTTTAATTAATATCTTCAAAGACATTCTTTTTTACGTCTCATATTACAAGTAATCACATTTGATATCCTACGCCTTTATCTCCATCTTTACAAAGAAAAGATTGACATATTTAATTCACATTTAATTTAATTTAAAGCCAGCCAGTGAGAAAGCTGTCAAAGCAAAAACTGCTTTTCTGATAAGATTGATGCCTAATGCACACAAAATCCAGATACACCCCCACCCTTCTAAGTTAAAATCATTTGTCAAAACTAATTTCTTTATCACTTTCATCACACCTTTAAATAATTTGGATAAATTTCATTCCAGTTGTGATAATAGGGCATTTGAAAATTTTGTGTACAGTGTCTTCACCACCACAACAATATAAACATTGACACAATAAATTCTACAGAAAAACCATGGCTCATTTTGTAATTATCATGTACTAAAACTAAGTACCTTACATATTATCAATTCCCTTTATCCTATGACAAGCCAATTCAAAGTATACTATTAATATCCACATTTTACAGTTGAAAAACTTGGGTTAGGTTAGTTAACCAAGTTCACACGGCTTGAGCTCACACTTTTAACCATGAAACTTTATACCTAATCTTGTTCAGCATCATATTGTTAAATGTATCATAGGATCCTACATGTAAATCAGTGTGAAAACCTAATATTGAAAAGCAAGCATACTGTAACAGTACCAACCTAACACCCGTTGGTCGAACTCAGATGATTGCTGCAAAAATGGACCGGTAAACAGAATCTGAATATTGTGTTCACAGGGTCAGTCTGAATAACTGAGCACATACATGTGAAGTGCAAGAGACAGTTGCTCAGTCATATCCAACTCTTTGCGATTCTTCTCTTTACTGATCAGTGACTTAGTGGGCTGAGTTTGGAGACTGAAGCTTTCATTTCAAGGCCCAACTTTACTACTTATGGTGGTTTGACCTTAGGCAAACAACTGAAGTTCTGTGAGTTTCACTTTTCTCATTTGCAGGTGAGGATAATAATACTTTCCCTGCCAACTCCACAGGGCAGGTAGAAGGGTCAGGTGAGATAACATGTATGAAAGTACTCCTGATACTATAGTGTAATTCAAAGTGTTAGTCACCTACCATCTGATTTCTCACACGAAAGCAATAAAGTTCTCCCCAAGGGACAATGGTATAAAATTCATGACTGTGTTAACATTCCTTAACTAATCTAACAATAAAAATGTTTAAAATAGTAATTTGAAAATAGTTTTACTTCTGATTTTAATCATGCCAATTTGGTGGAATGAATTTGCTTTGTCCTGGAAGACTAGAATTAGTTCAGTACTAAAAGGAGATTCAGGGCACCTGATTGAAGTTTTCTTTCAGAGATTCCTTTATCTACATAAAAGAGAGCCCTAAAGAAAATATATTTCTTGGTCCATAAAATAATACATTCTTTTGTTATTGCTTGTGTGTACTCAGTCACTTCAGTCATGTCCAACTCTTTGTGACCCTACAGACTGTAGCCCACCAGGCTCCTCTGTCCACGGGATTCTCTAGGCAAGAATACTGGAGGGGGTTGTCATGCTGTCCTCCAAGGGATCTTCCTGACCCAGGGAGTGAACCCACATTTCCTGTATCTCCGGCTTTGCAGGCGGATTCTTTACCCACTGAACTACCTGGGAAGCCCTTTGTTATTGCTAATGCCACATAAATTTAAACCATCTAAGTACTGAGTTGACCAAAAAGTTCATTTGAATTTTTACATACAGCATTAACAGAAAAACCCAAAGGAACTTTTTGGATAACCCAATATTTAGATGTACACTTGGAAAGTTTTTATTTTTGAAAGGAAAACTTTTATGGAAATTCATGTATTCTTGTTAAGCATGTGAGTTGTTTCACCTTCCGAGTTCAGCTATTGCCACGAACAGGACATGGGGTACCATAGTCCCCTTCTTTTGAAACATCTTGGTGAAGAGGAAGTCGGTTATGGTCAATGAAAAGATTACCAAAGCAGTATTAAATGATACACTTAAAAATATAGCTTCTGTGTCTCTTACTCTTTTCCAGAGAGCATGATCTTCTCTGTGTCACAGTTACCTTCCTAGCAACAAAACTGGTAAGTATAGCCCAAAATAAGATGGATATTATTCCATGATTTTGAGTAATAACAGTAAACATAGGCTTTAGAAATCAGATAGTTTGACAAATGTCAACATATGTTATTTAGTCACTTTTGTTTTAGTGATAATAGAAGAAATAGTTCTATTCTAGGTAAGAATTATTGCATGATTTTGATTAAGAGTTTAAGTAAAAACAGATCCCATTAGGACTTTTAAGTTTTGCTACTTCCCTGGTGGCTCAGATGGTAAAGCGTCTGTCTACAATGCGGGAGACCTGGGTTCGAGCCCTGGGTTGGGAAGATCCCCTGGAGAAGGAAATGACAAGCCACTCCAGGACTATTGCCTGGAAAATCCCATGGACAGAGGAGCCTGGTGGGCTACAGTCCATGGGGTCGCAAAGAGTCGGACACGACTGAGCGACTTCACTACTACACTACTCACTACTAACAATGAGAACCAAGACTTCATCTCTCTAAGTTACAGTGCCTTCTCTAACACATTTCTGAAGATCAAACAAGATTTCATTTGTTCATTCACTGGACATTGAGCACCTACTGTATTCAACAAAGTGGGCTGGACACTGTGGCAGATTCAGTAGTGTTTAGAATAGCCTCAATTTTTATGAACTTAAAATCTAATAAGTAGATCAAAGCTACCAATCCCCAAAACAGTAAAAACAAATTGAAAGTGTTAAGATCCATTAAGAGGCTAACACAACATGATACGAAGTTCATTTCATGAGAAAATGCTTTGAAACTGCAAAATGCTTCACAGATGGTATCAGAATAGCTCAAGAAATGGAGAAACTGAAGGAAGAATTTGATGATTTGTTTCTATAAACTTTTCCCTTCCCCCTTATTTACCTTGTTTAATAAAAGAAGATAGGAATCAATTGCCTAATACAATGTCTTGCAAACTTCATATGCTCTGTAAATACTTGTTGAATAAATGAATGTTTCACAATCTTCTTCTCAGTGATATTTAAAGGAATATCTGGTAAAAATTATTTTAGTTTGAAACACAAAAGCACTATGCAAATTATTCTTAATTAATAATTAGAACAATAATGCTATTTTATAATCCATTTTAATCGTGTGTATTTTATGACTTTTTCAGATAAAAGATCCCATTTTTAGATTACTGTGTGAAATTTGGGTGCAATATAAAAAGTAGAAAATGTATTGCTTTGGGCACCAGAGCATCCAGCCAGAATCCTTGTTCTGAAACCCACTAATTCTAAGCAAGCTACCATTTTGAACCTTAGGTTTTTGATTTGTGAGGTCATAGATCATAACAGATGAGGTTAAGACCAGTTCTAGCTTTAACATATTCATGCCTCAACACAGGAGATATATGGAAGACATTTAAAATGTATAAAATGTACTTAAGTTGCAGTGGGTTATCACCATGTTTAAATAGATATTAGCATATTTTTGAATTGATAAATTGTGCTTAAATCTATAAGAATGGCAAAACTTTAAAAATATGTCAAGATATTCTCATTTAGTTAAAAGGATTAGCTTGGCGCCTGCCCCCTACCCTCACCACACATATCCTTTGGGCTATTTAGGAATTAATCTACAATTAGTTCTAATAGTTGAGGCTCACTGAGTGGTGGCATGATAATTAAGTGAATTGGGGTGGTTCTGGATAATCAAAGGAGAAGCTCTCAGTTATTTAAGGATACATCCATCTTTCTATTGTGCTTTAGACTTTGTTCCATGAAGGACAAGAACAGCCTGGTCCATCACTTGTCAAAGCAGTACATTCCATAAGTTTTATTAATGATAAGTCTTAGGGAATTAATAGTGCATCAAATATGTTACACACTAATTATAAGACTGTAGTCAAAACGGTCTTTTAAGCAACATGTTCATAACGGTGATGGAATGAGACTTTCTAAAGGTAGCTGTGTCTGTATAGATTCATTCTTTATCCTGGAAAATAGCCCCTTGCTCACCCTCCTTTACTTACAGCTTGTTGATTTTTAGCCTTTTCTAATTCTTTTTAAATATCACTTCCTGAGCAGGCACACTTTGATTTCGGAGGTATAAAACTCCTCTGACTCGTGGGTCTCCCTGTGCCTGTCCATATTAGCCTTTCCTGCCCAAGTTTAACACTCACGTGACACTGTAATGTCTAAGCAGGCATGGACCCATCTGCCTTATTCACTACTATGTCCCCACCACCCAGAAGATGGCCTAGCATTTGGCTCACAAACAAATACCTGCCATATGACTAACACATATATCCAGCATTTTGGAAAGTGCCACAAGACACTCAAAATACCTGGCCCCTAGGCAACCTATGCTGTATGTTTTATATTACAAGATGGTATATAAAATGAGAACATTAAGTGTCTTATAGTGTTAACAGATTAAAGAATAGAGCCCCCAGTATGTACTGAAATTGCTTCAGGTGAATAATGTGCAAGTTCTCGAAGCCCTGCTCCATTTTATTTTGTTTTTCTCTGTCATTTCCAAAGAACTTCTACCACTGGAGAGGGTGGTTGCATCAGCATGGTTCCCATTAGTGGGCTGAGACAGTTCAGTTCAGTCACTCATTTGTGTCTGACTCTTTGCGACCGCATGAATTGCAGCACCCAAGGCCTCCCTGTCCATCACCAACTCCTGGAGTTTATCCAAACTCATGTCCATTGAGTCAGTGATGCCATCCAACCACCTCATCCTCTGTTGTCCCTTTCTCCTCTTGCCTTCAATCTTTCCCAGCATCAGGGTCTTTTCAATGAGTCAGCTCTTCGCATCAGGTGGCCAAAGTATTGGAGTTTCATCTTCAACATCAGTCCTTCCAATGAACACCCAGGACTGATCTCCTTTAGGATGGACTAGTTAGATTTCCTTGCAGTCCAAGGGACTGTCAAGAGTCTTCTCCAACACCACAGTCCAAAAGCATCAATCCTTTGGCGCTCAGCTTTCTTTATAGTCCAACTCTCACATCCATACATAACTACTGGAAAAGCCATAGCCTTGACTAGAAGGACTTTGTTGACAAAGTAATGTCTCTGCTTTTTAATATGCTGTCTAGGTTGGTCATAACTTTTCTTCCAAGGAGTAAGCGTCTTTTAATTTCATGGCTGCAGTCACCAACTGCAGTGATTTTGGCTAAGACAAGTAGTAGGTAATGGCCTTATTTCTATTGCCTTTTTGGTTATACTTCTCACTGCCAAAAGATGGCAGTGTGATAGAGTGTGACAGCCTTCTTTCTGAGTCTGAGCGGACCTGCAGTCTGAGTGGTTGGCTGTGATCCTGAAAAGCCAACCTAATTTTGCAAAAATCTCAGTTTTCTGCAGGATATATGATGTGAACATTCTGTACTCCCCAAGAGATGTGTACCTGCCCGTTGGGTTTGTTACCTGTCTGTAGACAAGAGCTCTGGAACGTGTATGTTTTACTATAAACAAACAAGTGGCTTCCAAGGTGGCCCAGTGGTAAAGAATCTGCTTGCCAATGCAGGAGACACTAGAGACCCAGGTTTGAGCCCTGGGTTAGGAAGATCCTCTGGAAAAGGAAATGGCAACCAACTCCAGTATTCTTTCCTGGAAAATTCCACGGACAGAGGAACCTGGCAGGCTGCAATCCATGGGGTTGGAAAGAGCCGGACACAACTGAGATACTTTCACTCACTTCAAATTCCTAATGTCAGCGCTATGCTCAATCCATCTGCTGATTCCATTTGGAGAAAGACTGCCTTTTCTTTCTGATAAGCCAAGGCATGTCTCCTAAAAACTTTAAATTTTCTTCCACAGGGAGTTAGACTATATATACTTGTCTTCCTCATTAGCTTTTCTAAAAAAAAAAAAAAAATTATTTACAGGAGAGTCATCATGAGTAAGACTGAGTTTGGGCATGGTGTAGAGGAGGTGAGGTTTGGTGTCTTCTTCCTGCCTTCCAAGTTTCCTTCTCCTCTTGGAGCTGCTGTTCTCAGGGGCCTCAACTAATTAGGTGTTGGGCTGTCAACCACTGTGCCTTTTGCTGAAGGCTGCCTCAGGTTCTAACTAGGTCTTTTCTGCCTTCCAATGGCGATGGCACCCCACTCCAGTACTCTTGCCTGGAAAACCCCATGGATGGAGGAGCCTGGTGGGCTGCAGTCCATGAGGTCGCTAGGAGTCGGACATGACTGAGCGACTTCACTTTCATTTTTCACTTTCATGCACTGGAGAAGGAAATGGCAACCCACTCCAGTGTTCTTGTCTGGAGAATCCCAGGGACGGGGGAGCCTGGTGGGCTGCCGTCTATGGGGTCACACAGAGTCGGACACGACTGAAGCGACTTAGCAGCAATAAGACTGTTACTCTAGGCTATCTCCTTGTCGGAAAGAGTCTGGTCAATGATTGTCACATGAATATTAAAGCACACTATATTGCTGGTCATCAGTTCAGATCAGTTCAGTTGCTCAGTTGTGCCCGACTCTTTGTGACACCATGGACTGCAGCATGCCAGGCCTCTCTGTCCATCACCAAGTACTGGAGCCTACCCAAATTCATGTTCATTGAGTTGGTGATGCCATCTAACCATCTCATCCTCTATCATCCCTTCTCCTCCTGCCTCAATCTTTCCCAGCATCAGGGTCTTTTCAAATGAGTCAGCTCTTTGCATCAGGTGGCCAATGTATTGGAGTTTCAGCTTCAACATCAGTCCTTCCAATGAACACCCAGGACTGATCTCCTTTAGGATGGACTGGTTGGATCTCCTTGCAGTCCAAGGGACTGTCAAGAGTCTTCTCCAACACCACAGTTCAAAAGCATCAATTCTTTGGTGCTCAGCTTTCTTTATAGTCCAACTCTCACATCTGAACATGACTACTGGAAAAACCATAGCCTTGACTAAACGGACCTTTGTTGGCACTCTCTGCTTTTTAATATGCTGTCTAGGTTGGTCATAACTTTTCTTCCAAAGAGCAAGCGTCTTTTAATTTCATGGCTACAGCCACCATCTGCAGTGATTTTGGAACCCCCCAAAATAAAGTCTGTCACTGTTTCCACTGTTTCCCCATCTATTTGCCATGGAGTGATGGGATCAGATGCCATGATCTTAGTTTTTGGAATGCTGAGTTTTAAGCCAACTTTTTTCACTCTCCTCTTTCACTTTCATCAAGAGGCGCTTTTTTCTTCTTCACTTTCTGCCATAAGGGTGGTGTCATCTGCATATCTGAGGTTATTGATATTTGTCCCAGCAATCTTGATTCCAGCTTGTGCTTCCTCCAGCCCAGTGTTTCTCATGATACACTCTGCTGGTCATATTCACTCATTTATTCATTATCCTTCATTTATAAATGGAGTGCCTGCTATGTATCAGTGACTATTATACACTTGGGTTACCTGCACAGAGGCCAGGCCTTCATGGTCAAAGCTGGAGAGACAGAAAATTAGGCCTTAGCAATAATCATGCTCCAGATAGATAAACTCAAGAAGCAGATCAAAAAAGACAGTTTGTGAAGGCAATGTGTAGAGATTTGTGGACTAAAAGGGTATCATTTTCATCTTTGTACCCTTGTTTCATACATAATGTCTGGCCCATGGAAGACATGCAGTAGATATGTAGGCCTAAGTTTTTATTGATGAAATCCTGAGACAAGCTGGGGGGGTGGATTTGATATTTTTAGATCTCTCACTGTTCCCACCATATCGCCACAAGCTGGAAAAGAGAAATCTTTGCCTACCATGAACTGCTTCTCCCCACCATGAATGCCTTTGCCTGTGATACTAGAACTGAAACAGAAATTGTGTTTTTACGTCTTCTTTTTGAAAAATTCTTTTTAATTCACTTTTGTTGTTATTGAAGTATAGTTGATTTACAATGTGTTAGTTTCAGGTGTACAGCAAAGTGATTCAGTTTTACAAATATATATATATATATATAAATTTTTTCAGATTCCTTTATGAGTTATTACAAAGTATTGAATTTAGTTCCCTATACTATACAGTAGGTTCTTGCTAGTTATCTATTTTACATATGTTGTTGTTTAGTCGCTAAGTCTTTGCTACTCTATCCATGGGATTTCCCAGGAAAGGACACTGGAATGGGTTGCCATTTCATTCTCCAGAGGGATCTTCCCATCTGACATTGAACCCATATCTTCTGCATTGGCAGACAGATTCTTTACCACAGAACCACCCGCAAAGCCCACTTTTATATAGAGTTCTGTGTGTATGTTAATCCCTAACTTTTAATTTTTCCCTCCCCCACCCTTCCACTTTGGTAGCCATTTTTGCTTCTTCTTATTGTTAGTTCTCAGTTGGAGAAGGAAGAAAGACTTGTTAGACAATAAGGCAGTAAAGTGGAGATTGGAATATGTTCCCAAAGTTCGGCTCTGGTCTAACTATTAATATCATGAAAAAGCCCCTGGGCCACGGGAGGGGTTGTGCAGCCCCTGGGCACGGCAGCGCCTCGCAGGGAGGAGAGCTCATCTGTTTGTCTTCGCTAATGAATATGACTCAGGCATGCACACCAGCGAGAGTTCATTTCCTTAAAAACGGGTTACGTTTTTGTCTCATGTATGCCCCCCAGAGGTTTTGGTTTATATCCAAGGCATCACCTAAGCAGTGTAAACACTTAAATTCTGTCTTTATGGATCATTGAATCAATATTGTGAGGATTTACTTTACATATTCTGTTTCCTGTTTTACATTAACCAAGCCAAAACACTGTCCATGGCCTGGGTGATTTATCTATAAATGACCTGTGATCCAGTTCACAGCATCCTCTCGACTTTTCTCAAGAGGTGATTTCTCACCAGGATAAAACAAAATATGTCAGCAAGATCCTCTCTCCTCCTTACTGTTTTGAATTGAGGCACAGCAGGTCCATCAGGAAACAACTCAGCACAAGCGAAGAGGAAAATCACCCAAGGGATGGAGCCTCTGTTGCTGTGACTTCACGCCTGGAAACTGAGGACGAGCCAGTTGATCCGGCACAGTGGGGCGTGTGTCAGGTGAAGTTCCCAGGGAACAATGGACTTTACTGTGCAGGCTGCCACGTGGGAACCACATTTGTTTATGTTTTCCTTTGTGTCATTTTGGGGGATAACGTATGGTTGCTTTTTTCTTTATTTGAATGCCACAAGGGCAGCAGGGACCTCCAGCTTCCTGGTCCCGAAGACAAGCCTATTATTTTCAGAAACTAGGAAATCCAGTGACCTGTTTGAGGTTCTGTTTTTGTGATGTACCCTTTTTGCCTCTAAGGACAGGAGAAGCAGGTTTTCCTGTAGAAGAAGAGTCTGAGCTCAGGAAGTTCCCAGACAATCATTTGCTGTCTCTCCATGGAAGGGGGAGGAGGAATGAGATAAGGCAAAGGCGAGTGGGAGGACAGCTTCACAAAGGCAGGGTAACCCCCTACCCAGGGCACGTGAAAGATTAATGAGAGTTCAAAGGCTTTGCAAGCTTGTTTGCCCCCAAAAGAGGCACACACATAATAAAACTTTTCCATCTTTAACTTATCATTTTACATAGAATTTTCTCATCACCTAGTCTTTTAATACCATAAAAGTTTTGAGACAAAAAAAGGAAAAGAGGATTTTTATTAAATTTAATTTACATGTGCGTTAAATTGCTAAGATTAGCCAGACATGAGGGGCTTCCCTCATAGTTCAGTCAGTAAAGAGTCTGCCTGCAATGCCGGAGACCCGGGTTTGATTCCTGGATCGGGAAGATCCCCTGGAGAAGGAGATAGCAATCCACTCCAATATTCTTGCCTGGAAAATCTCACAGACAGAGGAGCCTGGTGGGCTACAGTCCATGGGATTGCAAGAGTCGAACACAAATTAGGGACTAAATCACCACCACCAACAGCCAGACTTGGGAAAAACAGCTGCCTCTTATATCTTCTGATTTCAAGCCATCTCTTCTATCAATTCAACAAGTGTACTCATCCCTGTCAGATGATGGGACCTGACTTTTTATCTCTTTATAAAACTGAGAGAATTTGATAAATACTGATGGAAGATAAATTTGATTTTAGAACATAAACGTATAGGGGATATTTGTTCAAACAATCAGTTTGTCAGAGTTTCCTAGCCATTACCTTGTAAGCTTGACACAGTTTTAACACAAAAAAGACTCCAAGGCAAAATTATTAGCAATATAATTGACGTGTCTCTTGGGTTTTATGTAACTGTGAATACTATTATCATATGAAAAAATATTATATGAAAGACATATGCTTTTTTCATATTCAAGTCTATTTATGCTTATAAATGTAAGGGAGCATCCTAGCTATTGAGGATAAGTGGAAAGATAATGGGTTATATAATTCTCATTGTCTAATTAAAGGAAGCTGATTGATCTCAACATAAGAAACTGTTTGCCTTGATTTGACATGAAATCTCTAATGAAGTGTATTTCCCATTTATGGTCATAGCTCCTCAACCATAAACACATACAGTCCCCTGATCCTCCCCTTTTTATATGGGAGGTCACAAAAGAAGCATAAATCCCTGTTAAAACTGCAATTAGCTCAAGTTAAGAGAGCCCAGAAAATTATTAAATTACAGAGGAAAATACAGACTCATGGCTGATGTGGTACAAATTGTGGCAATGGGAGAGAGGACTCAGCTGTTCTATGCACTCCTCCCACATTTCTCAGCCTCCTTATAAGAAAATAATGTGTGCTTCTAACCATGCTTTTCACTGTCTACATTCTCTTTAGTTTCTGTGACCGGAAGCGAAGGACTTCAGGGGAGAGGAAGTGCATGATGGGTGAAGCCTGGGTCCCTGAGTCATTGTTGGAAGGAAAGCTGTGCAGAAGCGTTGCCTCGCTCTCATTGGACTATGACATGAGCAGGACACAAACTAGGCTATGTTAAATAGTTGAGATTAAAGGTTTGAAATTGGAACTGATTTTGCCACTAGATATCAGAAAACTAGTTCTAGCACTCTTTTAAAATAATAAAAGTGTTGCTAGTGGGCTTCCCTGGTGGCTCAGACGGTAAAGCGTCTGCCCGCAATGCAGGAGACCCAGTTCGATTCCTGGGTTGGGAAGATCCCCTGGAGAAGGAAATGGCAATCCACTCTAGCACTCTTGCCTGGAAAATCCCATGGACAGAGGAGCCTGATAGGCTACAGTCCATGGGGTCGCAAAGAGTCGGACACGACTGAGCAACTTGACTTGAGTGTTATAACACTAGCACTTTTTTTTTTCAGTGCTAGTGTTACAATAATTTGACATTTTGGAGATTTTAAATGGTGGACTATATTACTATAGAGTCAATCTTGTCATTATATTAGCAATAAAACTGTAAAACATTAGATTTAGAAATTTTAATGGGTTTAGTTGATATGTGTTGGCAGTGTGGGTCTTTCAGGGTGGCTTTGTCCAGAGCTCTTTATTATAAACTTAGGTTTAACTAGAATCCCCATTGTGAAATCACATGGTTTTATTGTATATGAAAATTTTAAATGAGAATCTTTAGTTTCTTAGTAAAAGGAGAGAAAAAAGTTGTTCCATGAGAAGGATAGTCTCAACACGAAATGGCCAAAGAGAATAAAGAATAAATAATTGTGAAGGACATTGGTCAATAAAACTCTTTCTTTTAGAACAGTATCAAGATCAAATCAAGGACTATGTGCATGTGTGTGCTAACTTGCTTCAGTCGTGTCTGAATCTGTGTGACTCTATAGACTGTAGCCCACCAAGCTCCTCTGTCCATGGGATTCTACAGGCAAGAATACTTCAGCAGGTTGCCATTCTTCCTCCAGGGGATCTTCCTGACCCAGGGATTGAACTCACATCTCTTGTGTCTCCTGCACTGGCAGCTGGGTTCTTTACCACAAGCACCAACTCATTTTAAACCTTCACAATGTCTGCCCCGTTCAGATCAGTTCAGTTCAGTTCAGTCACTCAGTCGTGTCCTTCTCTTTGTGACCCCATGAATTGCAGCACGCCAGGCCTCCCTGTCCATCACCAACTCCCGGAGTTCACTCAGACTCATGTCCATCGAGTCAGTGATGCCTTCCAGTCATCTCATCCTCTGTCGTCCCCTTCTCCTCCTGCCCCCAATCCCTCCCAGCATGAGTCTTTTCCAATGAGTCAACTCTTCACATGAGGTGGCCAAAGTACTGGAGTTTCAGCTTTAGCATCATTCCTTCCAAAGAAATCCCAGGGCTGCCCAGTAGGATTTCAGAATTGCTACGGACCAGTGACTGAAGGAGATCACTCCTTAGTCCTCCTTTCTGAATAAGAATATTTATTGTAGATGTTGCGTCCTCGTGAGTGTGGAAGTGCTTTTGCTGGAGGAGAGACAGATAACTTCACAGTTTTCTCAACCTATGAGGAGTCATATTTGTAAAACACGGAAGGATTGATTTGCAGAAATTATCTAGCTTATGCTCAATGTGGTAACTACTAGGACTTTGGTTTTCTCCCTTGGAAGTGGTTAAGTGTATTTGGATTCCAGAAGAGCAGACTGTGACCGAGACTGTCAGTGTTCACCAGTATTTCATGGGCCTTCTCTATTTCCTAGCTTTTATTGTGGTTGGGTTAGGGTAAGGTGGCTGATTCTGACTAGTGAATTGTGAATGTAAATGAAGTGTGTCACTTTGGATGAACATAGTTGAGATCAGGGCAATCTTCTGTAGCTGCCAATGAAAGAACCCCAAAATGGTTGAGATGAAAGATGGGAGCTCCTGGCGAAGTAGAGGATTGTGCAATAAAATTGCCTGACACATCTGGAACTGTGGCATAAGCAAGACATAAACTTTTGTTGTGTTACTTCACTGAAGCTTTAAAGTATGACTCTCAAAAGTTGACTTTAATAATCTGACTAATAAAACATTATAATCACCGCTGATGTCCTGAAACTCACAGAAAATGTTAATTTCCTTTTATGAAAACCCCTATAGCAACCAACACTTATTCCATCATGTATCTTTTGAGCCAGTCATGAGCCAGACACAAAGAAATTAAGGCATGTTCTTTTCTCTACTCTCCAAAATTTCACACTCCAGTTCTCTCACATGTTTTCCTAAAAGACAAACTGTGACTAAATTTCAATTCAGGATTTGAGGTACCACCTACTAGCTTCTAGGAAGGCTCTTAGTGACTCTGAATAAGAAAATACTGGATACTCCATCTTTTCTGAATAAAGACAGAACTTGAAAGATATCATCACTCAATGCAGCTTACCAAAATACAAAGTTTAGTTTGCATATCACCTACTGTGTCTGAACTACCACCTCTCCTGTCTGGGTTAGGGGTTTCTGTATATACTCTGATAGGAGCCTGTGCACTCTCTCTCATAACACTTTTCATACAATATTGTGATTCTCAGTACTTGCCCTATTTCTCACTAAACTGTAAATTCTATTAAGGCCACAATATTGTATGTTTCATTTACCATGACAGACTCTGGTACTCTTGCTATTATCTACTATTTCTTTGGAAGGAATGATGCTAAAGCTGAAATGCCAGTACTTTAGCCACCTCATGCGAAGAGTTGACTCATTGGAAAAGACTCTGATGCTGGGAGGGATTGGGGGCAGGAGGAGAAGGGGACGACCGAGGATGAGATGGCTGGATGGCATCACGGACTCGATGGACGTGAGTCTGAGTGAACTCCGGGAGTTGGTGATGAACAGGGAGGCCTGGTGTGCTGTGATTCAAGGGGTTGCAAAAAGTCGGACACGACTGAGCGACTGAACTGAACTGAACTGACTGAGAGTATACTTCTCATGTGTTATTTTTTTCCTTTTCTCTAGTTTATTGAAGATCCTTTCTGTATACTCACAGAGAAGATGAATTTAATGGTGAACATCTTTGTACCCTGAGTGGGAGGTACCCATGGGAAATCAAATGGAGAAGGATAAGTAATTGGGTAGATGGTTCAGAACTTTAGGAGAGAAATCTGGGGTGGAGACATAGGGCAGCATAGAAGTGCTTTCTAAAGTCATGAATATGCGTGAGACCAACTAGAAAGAGAGGGTAGATTAAGAAAAGGAGGACATTGGAAATGAACTGCAAGAGGAGAGAGGAGGAAAAATATTGATGAAATTCTTCGAGATAGCACTCAGAGAAGTGAAAGGAAAGCTTCAAGAGTGAGGAACCATGAAAAATAAAGGAGACATTTTCAAAAGGAGAGAGATTCAAATGTTGCCTAGATTCAAGCAAGATAAAAAGAGAATAACTTGTACTGATTTGAAGAATGAAGACATCATGAATGACTTTCATTAGAGTTGTTTTAGGGCAGCAGTGGGTCTGGAAGCCAGGCTTCTGTAGGTAAAAAGATAAATGAGTGATGAGGTAACAGAATGAGTTCCAGAAATTTGAAAGTGAGGAAAACCAGAGAGCTAACTCTTCTTACACATCCTTTAAGACAGTCAGATGCCTCCTTCTGAAAGTTTTCTCAGATTCTGTCACCACTCTCTGCTTTCTATCATATACTCTACACATTTGCTCTTATGCAAACCTCCATATCATCCTTGATTACACAGTCTATTGTAATTGACTGATTATTTTCTTTTTTCCAGTAAATCAATTGTCTTAAACTTCTTGGGGTTTCTGACATTTTTTAAGATTCTTCTGACATCTAAAATCTATCTTTGCTGAGAAGTTCACACATGCACATCCAGAAAAATTTGTGCATAAAATTTCAACAAGGTGAATGGAACCCTGAAAGCTCATACAGATTAAAAAGTTCCCAGGTTAAGAAGCCTTACACTACACCTTAAATGTTTTATGATCAGTTCAGTTCAGTCGCTCAGTCGTGTCCGACTCTTTGCGACCCCATGAATCGCAGCACGCCAGGCCTCCCTGTTCATCACCATCTCTCGGAGATCACTCAGACTCACGTCCATCGAGTCAGTGATGCCATCCAGCCATCTCATCCTCGGTCGTCCCCTTCTCCTCCTGCCCCCAATCCCTCCCAGCATCAGAGTCTTTTCCAATGAGTCAACTCTTCGCATGAGGTGGCCAAAGTACTGGAGTTTCACATCTAACACCGACTGAAATAGGAATCCTTTGCTGCACAGATTTGAAGGAGGAGATTTCTGGGATGATCAAGTGAGGAGGGATACTTCTTACAGAAAGTAAGTACTTCTTACAGAAGTAACAATCTGGGGCAGAATAATGGTTTGTTTAGAGGCCAGATTGTTTAGAGGCCAGATAATCTAACTTGAATGGAGTACAAGAAGCGCTGAGGAGGTATCAAAAGATAAGGAAGGTAAGTAACTGGTCATCCCTCACATTTTTAACAAGGCCTGAATAGAGGCTATTTTTAAGGATATCATACCTTCCTTTGAAACTTTTCTAGAAAAATCTCAGCCTTTATTATCTAAATATCTGCCTTCATATCACATCAAAATCCCTTTATATAAAAAAAGTTGGAGGATAATCGCTTTACAATGTAGTGTTGGTTTCTGCCATACAACAAGACAGGTCAGCCATGAGTAGATATATGCATATCTTCTCTGTCTCCTCTGCCTTCTAAGCCTCATTCCCACCCCCTGCCCCAGCACCCCAGGCATCTGGGTCTTCAGGGTGCCTAGCTGGCTCTCTGTGTTGTATGGTAACTTCCCCTCTCTATCTATCTCACACATGCTAGGGTGTATATGCCAGTGCTGCTCTCTCAATTTGTCCCATGCTCCCCTTCAGCCCCACTGTGTCCACAAGAGCATCCTCTGCATCTGCATCTATTGCTGCCCTGCAAATAGGTCCACCAAGACCATTTTTCTAGATTTTATATATATATATATATGTGCTAATATATGATCGTTTTTTTCCTTTGTGACTTCTTTCACTCTGTATAACAGTTCTACATTCATCCACCTCAGTTCAACTGATTCACATTTATTCCTTTTTAAGGCTGAGTAACATTTCATTACATATACATATTTACACACACACACACGCACATAGACATATATATGTATACATATATCTCACAACTTTTTTATCCATTCACCCAACCTAGTGAACATCTAGGTTGCTTGCATGTCCTGGCAATTGTAAATAGTGCTGCAATGAAAATTGGACTACACATGTTTTTTTGAATTATGGTTTTCTCAGAGTACTTGCCCAGTGACTAAGCACATAGCTCAGTTGGTAAAGATTCCGCCCGCAATGCAGGAGGCCTGATTTGATTCCTGGGTTGGGAAGATCTGCTGGAGAAGGGATAGGCTACCCACTTCAATATTCTTGGGTTTCCCTTGTGGCTCAGCTGGTAAAGAATCCTCCTGCATTAGGGGAGACCTGGGTTTGATCCCTGGGTTGGAAAGATCCCCTGGCTACCCACTCCATTATTCTGCCCTGGAGAATTCCATGGACTATATAGTCCATGGGGGTAGCAAAGAGTTGGACACAACTGAGTGACTTAACTTTCACTTTCATATGCCCAGTAGTGGAATTGCTGGGTTTATTTCCAGTTTTTTAAAGAATCTCTATACTGTTCTCCATAATGGCTGTATCAATTTACAATCCCACCAACAGTGGAAGAGGATTCTCTTTTCTTCACATCCTCTCCAGCATTTATATTAATAGTTTGCAGATTTTTTGATGATGGCCATTCTGACCAGTGTGAGGTGTGAAAATGGCTATACCCCAAAACAATCTACAGATTCAATGCAACCTTATAAAATTACCCAAGTTCTTTTAACTAATTTAATTGACCATTTAAAATAAATATATTTCTAAAGGTGCAATTTTGAAAAATTAAATTAAAAAGTAGACCAAGAAAGTAAAAATTTTGCTTCTAGCTAAGCATATAACTGTCTGTGTAATTTTTCTCACACATCACTGTATTCTCAACCACTATCAGCAGTTCCAAAATCCATTACAAAATACAGCCAAATAATTACAGAAATTTGATATAGTGAATTTAAACTCGTGGGTCAGACCTAACAGATTAAAATATACAAATTTCAACACTCTCCACCTATGTCATTCCCTAAGGAAAATAATTTATTGAACAGTAATATTCATTGTTTATATACCATCACCAAATTGCTGGCCTGTTTGGGGGATTTTTAATAAGTCTATGAATAGTGTTGAGCTGGTGCACTGGAATGACCCAGAAGGATGGTACAGGGAGAGAGGTGGAAGGGGAGTTCAGGATGGGGAACACATGTATACCCGTGGCAGATTCATGTTGGTGTATGGCAAAATCAATACAATATTGTAAAGTAATTAGCCTCTAATTAAAATAAATAAATTTATAATAAAAAAAGAAAATGTAAATTGTGAAAAAGAATAAAAGGACTCTTTGATTTAAAGGATTTGAAACACATTTATTTGGAATTCCTACCAATGAGAAAGTGAAAGTGAAGTCGCTCTGTCGTGTCTGACTCTTTGCAACCCCATGGACTGTAGCCTACCAGGCTCCTCTGTCCATGGGATTTTCCAGGCAATAATACTGGAGTGGATTGCCATTTCCTTCTCCAGGGAATCTTCCCAACCCAGGGATCGAACCTGGGTCTCCCTCATTGTAGACAGACGCTTAACCAAGTCATCATCAACATTCAGGTGCCCTTCTTGGTCTGTGTTTCAAAGACTCCAAAACTCATCCAGCATTTCCAGAGCTGTAATATAATTAAATATCTATTCAGTTCAGTTCAGTCGTTCGGTCCTGTACGACTCTTTGTGACCCCATGGACTACAGCATGCCAGGCTTCCCTATCCTTCAATCTTTCCCAGCATCAAGGTCTTTTCAAATGAGTCAGTTCTTTGCATCAGGTGGCCAAAGTATTGGAGTTTCAGTTTCAGCATCAGTCCTTCCAATGAATATTCAGGACTGATTTCCTTTGGGATTTATTGGTTTGATCTCCTTGCAGTCCAAGGGACTCTCAAGAGTCTTCTCCAACACCATAGTTCAAAAGCATCAATTCTTCGGCTCTCAGCTTTCTTTATAGTCCAGTTCTCACATCCATACGTGACTACTGAAAAGCCATAGCTTTGAAAAGACCAACCTTTGTCAGGAAAGTAATGTCTCTGCTTTTTAATATCCTGTCTAGGTTGGTCATAGCTTTTCTTCCAAGGAGCAAGCATCTTTTAATTTCATGGCTGGAGTCACCATCTGCAGTGATTTTGGAGCCCAAAAAGCAAACAACAAGAGCATTGTTTCCACTGTTTCCCCATCTATTTGCCATGTAGTGTTGGGACCTGATGCCATGATCTTAGTTGTCCAGTTCTAACGTTGCTTCTTGACCTGCCTACAGATTTCTCTGAAGGCAAGTAAGGTGGTCTGGTATTCCCATCTCTTTAAGAATTTTCCACACAGCCCTGCCCATCAACAGAAAATTGGATTAAGGATTTACTGAGCATGGCCCTGCCCATTAGAAAACCCAGTTACCCCTGTAGTCAGTCTCTCCCATCAGGAAGCTTCCATAAGCCTCTTGTC
Source organism: Cephalophus harveyi (assembly GCA_006410635.1). Classification (NCBI taxonomy): domain Eukaryota; kingdom Metazoa; phylum Chordata; class Mammalia; order Artiodactyla; family Bovidae; genus Cephalophus; species Cephalophus harveyi. The sequence goes on from SJYT01083767.1 coordinate 616,322, forward strand.
CTTATTCTTTAGAGGGCAGACAGAATGAAAACCACAATCACAAAAAACTAATCAAGCTGATCACAAGGACCACAGTCTTGTCTAACTCAATGAAACTATGAACCATGCCATGTAGGGCCACCCAAGACAGACAGGTCATGGTGAAAAGTTCTGACAAAACGTGATCCACTGGAGAAGAGAATGGCAAACCACTTCAGTATTCTTGCCTTGAGAACCCCATGAACAATATGAAAAGGAAAAAATATAGGACACTGAAAGACGAACTCCCCAGGTCGGTAGATGCCCAAGATGCTACTGGAGAAGAGAAGAGAAATAACCCCAGAAAGAATGAAGAAACAGAGCCAAAGCAAAAACAACACCCAGTTGTGGATGTGACTGGTGATGGAACAAAAGTCCAATGCTGTAAAATATCTATTAGACTAAGCCATATAATAATAATCTCCTTTAATTATTCATGGTCCTTAATGTGTTTCTCTGTTTTTTTTTTTTTTTAATCCATCTGTTTCTTATTATCATCCTGTGTCTGTTAAGTTGCTTCAGTCATGCCCAACTCTGTGAGTCCATGAACTATAGCTCACCAGGCTCCTCTGTCCATGGAATTTTCCAGGCAAGAGTACTGGAATGGGTTGCCATGCCCTTCTCCAGGGGATCTTCCTGACTCAGGGACTAAATGGGGGACTCCTGCATTGCAGGCAGATTGTTTATGAACTGAGCCACCAGGAAAGCCCCTTCTTATCATCCTAAGTAGTTATCACACTTGTTTCATAGTTGAAGAGTTACAGGGACATCTGTCTTAAGATTCTACACAAAATAACACAACTAATATAAGGCAAAATGACATTTTCTTGATTTGTGCGGTCAATTCAATTCCAATTTCAATACCTTAGAAAAATAATAATAACATTTCACTGTTGGTAACACTACCATTTGGTATTTAAGATAACTTCAGTGACTTAAACTGATTACTGCTCATTCATTCTGTGTTTATCACAGACTGTAAATAAATTGATTAGTATTTGATAGATACAGAGAATGCACATTGACACATACTAAGTCCTAGGATGGACTGAAAACAATGTTTTTAAGTTTCCTAACTGTAACATTGTATCTCTGAAATTTTAGTAGAAACTCTTGCAAAATTTCCAGGTTGAGTGTGGGCAGTGGGTGGAATTATGAACTAGAATTCTTTGGCTCTCTTTGCTCAGTTCAGTTGGTCATAACATGATTCAGTGGAAGGCAAGAATGTGGTAGAGTCTATGTAGGCTGTTTCATTTACTTTAACCTTGCACAATTGCATCAACAATGGAAACAGAAATGATGATATCCTCCTAAAATAAAGTGTATGTTTTAGAGGAAATCAAAGCTAATGCATCATCACAATCAGGATATCAGCATAAAGTTCATGGTACTTTTATGGTTGGATCATCTCAGTACCATCATCTCAAAGAACAGTACATTACTCTCATCAACCAAAAGGTCATTATCAACACTCCATTAGTCACCAGTGTATACTGTGGTTTATCTGAAACAAATATTTAAATAATCAGTGGTGAGAATAGTCGGGGGTAGAGGGAGGCTTTAAACTTTTCTTGTGTGTGTTGTGTGTTTTTATATTTTATTTTTTTTTAATTAATTTATTTTAATTGGAGACTAACTACATTACAATATTGTATTGGTTTTGCCATACATCAACATGAATCTGGCTCGTGTGTACTTGTGTTCCCCATCCTGGATCCCCCTCCCACCTCCCTCCCCATACCGTCCCTCTGGGTTATCCCAGTGCACCAGCCCCGAGCATTGTGTATCATGCATCGAACCTGGACTGGGAATTCATTTCACATATGACATTATACACGTTTCAATGCATTCTCCCAAATCATCCCACCCTCGCCCTCTCCCACAGAGTCCAAAAGACTGTTCTATGCATCTGTGTCTCTTTTGCTGTCTCGCATACAGGGTTATCGTTACCATCATTCTAAATTCCATATATATGCTTTAGTATAAAGTTTCTCTTTCTAGAGCTGATTTAGCAGTGCTAGAAAACACAAAAGTGTTGTTTAAGTGAGTCAGACAGAGTTTGAACCTTTGCAGTCTCATTTATTAAGTGATCCTAAGCAAGCTATTTGGGACTTCCCTGGTGGCTCAAAGGTTAAAGCGTCCGCCTCTAATGCGGGAGACCCGGGTTCGATCCCTGGGTCGGGAAGATCCCCTGGAGAAGGAAATGGCAATCCACTCCAGTATTCTTGCCTGGAGAATCCCGCGGGCGGAGAAGCCTAGTAGGTTACAGTCCACGGGGTCGCAAAGAGTCGGACACGACTGAGCGACTGAACTGAACTGAAGCAAGCTATTCAACCTCTCTGGGGCCTCAGTTTCCTCATATGGACACAGTGCTGACAGTGGTATTAATACCTACCTCAAGAAAGTGTGGTTAGATTCAAGGGAGAGAAAAAGCTCTTGCTGTAAAGCTGGCATATAGTAAGCACTTAATAGATGAATATTATTATTATCATTATTATTTATTTTTATTATCCCACTGAGAAAAGTTTGAGCTGAAAGGACCAAGGGAGCATTTAGTATTTTGATAAGTATCATTCCATCCCCCAGTGAATAGGGGAGTCTAATGGAGGGAAAATATTTGAAGGTCATAGGGAAAACAACAATATCACCACATCTTTTTTTTTTTTTTTAGGTTTCATGGTATAGCTTTGTTTGATTTGAAATTAACACCCAGACTTACATATCTACATGAACTTTAATTGCTAAATGAATTTTGGAAGCCAAGTGTCATTATTTTGTGTAGATAAAATCCTTCCCGTAATCATTACCACATTCTTATCCTCCTCTGTGCTGTGTTCTGACCAGCTGAGCTAAGCAAGCAAGACAAAGACTTGTAGTTTATAACTCCATCCATAGTCTATCCCATGGAATTTCACAATCGATTCTAAGGAAATGTCACAAGTGAAAATATTGTGGTTGTGATGTTTGTTCCAATTATGGTTGTGATATATTTCCAGTTCACTTAAGAACATATTTAGGAGGTGTGGCCCATTCCATCAAAAAGTGTTTGAAGTTTTATTATTGATGTATTAACCAGATTATTGCTGTAGCAATATAACGTAGCTATTCCATATATCTGAGTTACCATATATCTGATGGTATTATGAGTAGCAAAGCCAAATTGATTATTTTGGAAAGAGTACCAGAGTTGGAATTGTTAGCTACTTGGGTTTAGAAGGCCTAATTTGTATGATGTATACAGTCTTTCACAGTCTTTAGTAAGCAATTATAAGCATAAACTAGGAATGTACCTATAGAGCACCAGGGAATATGCAATATTATTTCATTCATCATGTGTTTACATTAATATAAACAGATTCAGGAGAATGGTTTCTTTATAAAAGCATCTTTTCACACTTTATTTGCTGCATTACATTTAAGACCCCATGGAACAATTTTTGACTGGCCCCAATGTTTACAATTACAGGTAGTGTGATCTTCTACAGATGATGCTATGGAATGTCCATGTTAAGGCTAAGATGGGATTGTCTTGCCAGAAAATGATGGTGATATATGGGAGAGGTTGAAGATGATTCTAGATATTACTTTTCATGCATAATAAGGATTCTCTTTGAAAATTTATAATAATAGATTTTGAAAAACTATGGTCAGAGCAAATGTCTTTCTTGTTCTCTGAAAGAAGAGACCTTGAAAAGACTGTTACAGCGTATTTCCTCAGTTAGCACTCTGCTAGCTTAAAATACTCTTAAAGGGATATTTGATGCAATTTTCAAAGCTCAGTCGTGCCGATGATCAGGAGTTTTTAAACTCTTTCTGAGCTTCAATATCAAGAAAATAAGTTTGCATTTTTTAAACTACCATGTATAGAACAATTGATGGAAAGCAGTAGAGAGTAAATACCAGAATGAGAGCCTGAATCCAAGTCTCGTTGGTGAATGTAAACAATGTGCTCTTCTGTGCACAGAAAAGTTCAAGTCTTTGGTTCACTGTCACCTTGGATTTTCTCTTTGAAATAGGATTAGCAACAGATAGACATGGTCCCATTTCAAAAAGATACATATTATGCCTTGAGCAGTTCAGTTCAGTTCAGTTGCTCAGTCATGTCCAACTCTTTGTGGAGTTGAATCGCAGCACGTCAGGCCTCCATGTCATCACCAACTCGCAGAGTTCACCCAGACTCACGTCCATCGAGTCAGTGATGCCATCCAGTCATCTCATCCTCTGTCGTCCCCTTCTCCTCCTGCCCTCAATCCCTCCCAGCATCAGAGTTTTTTCCAGTGAGTCAGCTCTTCCAATGAGGTGGCCAGAGTCCTGGAGTTTCAGTTTTGATGTTCAATGACACAAATGCCAGTGTCATTTATCTGCTCTTGTGCTTTAAAATGCTTCCCCAGTTATATAAATCTAAGGATCTTACTTTGTGAAACTTCATTCTTCCAACCAAATTCTAAACTTAGTGAGTTTGCTCTTCAAGCTTAACTATAATTAAATAGAATTCCTTGAATAAGATGTTGTTTGTTTTTCTTTTTGTTTATCCTTATCATATTTTATATTTTATAATTATAATAGGAAATAAAATATTTTTAACCTAAGAAGTTTAGCCATAATCCTGTGTCGCAAACTATTTTCTTTATGTATGATTCAAATCCTTGTCCACATAGAATCACTGTGTATGTCTAATTTAGTAAATATTCTTTTTATTTAAAAATAAATCAGAAGCTTTTTATAAATTGAAGCTATGCTTTTATATTTATACTTTCAATAGTTTAATAATATCTCACTAGGGGAAAGCTACCATAATTTCATATTATACAATAGCCATGTTCTAATGCAAATATATCATAAGTAAAAAGACCTTGTGGTTTATGCCTCACAGGTGCTTAGTGTTGAGTTGAAATACTGGTGTTGTGAAAAGTCCTATTTGTACATTATTTAGGATAAGTTAGACATTGATGGTTGAGGATATGGGTACAACATACACAGATCTAGTTCTGCCAATACCCCTTCCATTTATTTTCATAGAAGTAAATGCTACAAGGAAATTCAGTAACAACCACATTGCCTGGTATAGTCTATCTTTAGACTCTAAATAGACCTTGAAACAACTGTGAAAAATTACAGACTGGGCAAGACTATATTCAGACCATTCAGGTGGGTCCTTGTGTAATCTCAACAACCCATCTGTTAGGCAAAGTAATTCAACAGATGTAAGAAAACACTGTGTGTTAGAATAATGGTTGTCCAACATTTGTTAGAAATTCAAATGTTTAAATAATTAAGGTAGGTAATATATACGGATGGGGGGATTTTGTGGAAATTAGTACTTGGCAATACCAAGACCTTAGAAGATGCTCAGAAATCATAGTTACCTCTAAAACAGCTGCTAAGTCACTTCAGTTGTGTCCAACTCTGTGAGACTCCATAGAGGGCAGCCCACTGGGCTCCCCCATTCCTGGGATTCTTCAGGCAAGAACACTGCAGTGGGTTGCCATTTCCTTCTCCAGTGCAGGAAAGTGAAAATTGAAAGTGAAGTCACTCAGTTGTGCCCGACCCTCAGCGACCCCATGGACTGCAGCCTTCCAGGCCCCTCTGTCCATGGGATTTTCCAGGCAAGAGTACTGGAGTGGGGTGCCATTGCCTTCTCCGCTAAAACAGCATAGTTAGAGGGAAAAAAGGGAATTAAGCATTATTTTTGTAAACAATCCTAACCATGTATTCAGGAACATAAGAAGGCCCTTGAACTCTACAAATAATAATTTCAGATGGGTTTTTCCACCAGCAGTAATAATAGTGCTTAAGTTTTGGAAGGGATCCTCAGACCAGAGATGTTACCTTGCTGATGAATCTACATCATCTGCCTTTGGAGTCAGGCATGGTCCCCTGATGGATGACCTCCACACATCAGTCAGAGTAACACTGGGCCCATAACCAAGTTAGAATCCCACAAAATTTGTCATGTTCATGCAACGGTTAATTTTTTGTGTCAGTTTGATTGGGCTTAGAGATGTCCAGATAGCTGGTAAACATTGGTTTTGAGAATTTCTAGGAGGGTGGTGCTCCTTGACATTTAAATAAGTAGACTGAGTAAAGATTATTTTACCATTGTGGATGGACATCATACAATCTGTTGAGAGCTTAAATGAAGCAAAAAGATGGAAGAGGGGCAAATTTGAGCTGAAACAACAATCTTTTCTTGCTTTTGATGCTCCTGGTTCTCAAGCTTTTAGACTTAGGCTGGAACTTACACCATCGGACCCCTAACTCTTAGGCCTTCAGATTCAGACTGAATTATGTAACAGGCTTACCTGATTTTCCAGCTTGCAGATGGCGATTATGGGACTTCTCAATCTCCATAACTGGATGAGTTAATTTCTATTATACAAATATATTTATAGTTAGCTTTATTTCCATGGAGAATCCTAAGAAATATAGATTATTTTTGTTTTTCAAAGACTGAAGTTGTAAAACCAACTTTAACTACAATAAGTAGTTAATGGATACACAAAGTAAAAAGAAGCAAAACATAGTATCCAAAAACATAAAATGTTTTGGGAGAGGAAAATGTGTTTTTAGATTATATTTGAACTTAAGTGACAATCAGCCACTTGCCTATAGCAATACATAAGCATAGAACAATGAATTGTTATATATATAGATTGATATATATGAACCTCATATAACCTCACAAACCCAAAACCTATAATACATACACAAAAAATAAACAGAAAGATAGCAAACATAACACTAAATAAAATGATCAATTATTTTTTTCTGACCACGATGATAAGAAGCTGAACTCAATTACAAGAAGAAAACTGGAAAATATACAAGCATATGAAAACTAAATAGCATGCTACCAAACAACCAATTGGTCAAAGGAAAAATCAGAGAGAAAATCAAAAGATACCCTGAAATAAACGAAAACAAAAATATGACTTTCCAAAATCTATTGGATGCAGTAGAAGCAGTTCTAAGAGAGAATACTACAGTAATTCAGGCCTGCCTCAAGAACAAGAAAAATTTCAAGTAAATAATCTTAATTTTTCACCTAAATGAACCAGAAAAAGAACAAAGTCAAAAGTTAGTAGAAGGATGAAAATAATAAAGATCAGAGCAGAAATAAATATAATTGAGACTAAAACATGGGGAAAAGAGCTAGTTCTTTGAAAATATATACAAAATTGATAAACCTTTAGCCAGACTAATCAAGAAAAAGAGGTCTCAAATAAAACCAGAAATGAAGGAGGAGTACTTAATAACAATACAAGAGAAAGAAACAATTCTAAGAGACTTCTATGAACATTATATGCCAACAAATTGTGCAACCTAGAAACAATAGGTAAATTCTTAGAAATATATAGTCTTCCAAAACTGAATCAGGAAGAAATAGAAAATCTGAACAGACCAGTTACTAGTAATGAAATTGAATCAGTAAGCAAGAGACTTCCAACAAACAAAAATTCAGGACTAGATAGATTCCCAGGTGAATTCTATCAAATATTTAAAGAAGAGTTAATACATAGCCTCTCAAACTATTCAAAAAAGATTGAAGATGAAAGGGATGCTTAAATCATTGTATGAGACCAGCATTACCCTGATGCCAGAACTGAACAAAGACTCTACAGAAAAAAATTACAGGTCAGTATTCCTAATGAATATAGAAGCAAAAATCCTCAACAAAATATTAGCAAACCAAATTCAACAATATATTGGAAGGGTTATATACCATAATCAAATGGGACTTATTCTAGGGATGCAAGAATGATTTAGTATCCACAGATCAAACAACATAATCCACCACACTAACAAAGCAAAGAATAAAAATCACAAGATTCTATCAATAGATCTGGGAAAAGCATTTGACAAAATTCGACATCCATTTATGGTAAAACTCTCAACAAAGTGGGCACAGAGTGTTCATATCTCAGCCTACATTATATTAAACAGTGAAAAGCTGAAAGCATTTCTTCTAAGGTCAGGAACAAGACAAGGATGCACCCTTTCGGCACTTTTATTCAACATAATATTATTAATAAACATCCTAGAATGTATTCAGTACGTTGTTGATTCTTTGATATTTACTGTAACTGGCTTTATAACTAACAATATGGTCAACTGTTAAACATTAGCAGTATGTTTTTGAGAAGAGTAATTTCTGGTTTTAGAGTTTGTTTTATTTCCATCAGATTGAGGTTGGTATTGAGGAAGGGATCCCATGAAGATTAGAGAGAACTGTCCTAACAGGCTGCTCATGACTTGGGTATGTTATGGATTAATATTTATTCCCTATTTGGTTTCCATGAGGAAGGATTTGCCTAAACACAGGTGGCTAGTTGTCCTACCCTTTATTACTCCCCAAGAAAGTGGACTGAGTTACCTGCTTGGTGAACGACAGACAGCTCTAACACTAGGTCACACTGTAGAATACCATTCAACTTTATCAGCGTATTAGTTTATCTGTGGCAACAAACAGCGCCAATACCATCAGTGAATAACAGCCAGAAATATTTATTTCTTGCTCATGTTACATAGGAGCTGGAGGCCAGCTGGGCCTTTGCTCAGTCCTGCTGGGTTTGAGCCTGGCTATAGCTTGACTCAGCCTAGCTTGGTTCCTTATGTCTTCCAGGTTCAGAGATCCAGGCACTTGTTGTATCCCTTATCTGATGCATGCTACTCTAACAGGTGAGGGCAAACTGCACACATCCAAATTGAAGCCTCTACTAAAAAATGACTCATGTCACATCTTACATCCCATCAGCCAAAGAACACCCCAGGACCCAGACCAAAGACAATAAGGGAGGAACATATGCTCTTCCCAAATGATGCAAGAACAACTCACACGACAGTGAGAGGGAACATATAACTCTGTCATTGAAAAGAAGCACGTAGTTGAGAAATTATACTTCAGTCTTCCACAATCACCTATAAAGAAAATATTTTTCTTTCCATCTTCCAGAATACCGAGTCCATCAGCTAAATATAATGGAGAACACAGGGGTCATTTATGGAATCGTCTAAAAACCAAAAAGAAACAAAACAACACAAAACAAAAAACCCCAAACCACAACCAAGCCAATTCTCGTTAACATTTCTCAGATCTCCTATTTTTTGTGAGCATCATAGATGTAAAAGCGTATACAATTTTTATTTAATTTAAATGTTTCTGATTACTAGTGAGGCTAGATATAGTTTCATGTATTTATTAGCTACTTGATTCTCCATTCTGCTGTCATATCTTTTGCCTATTAGATTTTTTTCTTCTGCTTACTGATTTGTGAAAGTGAAAGTTATTTAGTCGTGTCCAACTCTTTGACCCCATGGGCTGTAACCCACCAGGCTCCTCTGGCCATGGAATTCTCCAGGCCAGAATACTGGAGTGGGGAACCATTCCCTTCTCCAGGAGATCTTCCCAGGTCTCCCACACTGCAGGCGAATTCTTTACCAGCTAAGCTACCAGGAAGCCCATTGATTTGTGCGTGTTCCTTATACATTTTGAGCATTAACACTTTCTTGGTTAAATATGTTGCACATGATTCTTCAGACTAAGATTTTACTTTTCCCTTTTAATAAATGATTTTTTGAAATGCAAGGTTTTTATTTTAATGTGGTATAATCAATAAATATTTCTATTTTATGCTTTTTTGTTTTTATATTCTTTATCTGCTTCCACAAGTATCACATAGTTTTAAATACTATAATTTTATTGTGAGTCTTAAAGGAAATCAGTCCTGAATATTCAAGGGGATGACAGAGGATGAGATGGTTGGATAGCGTTACCAACTTGATGGACGTGAGTTTGAGCAAGCTCAGACTCATGGAGTTGAGTGATAGGATGATGGACAGAGTTTGGTGATGGCCAGGGAAGCCTGGCATGCTACAGTCCATGGGGTCACAAAGAGTCATCCCCTTCTCTTCCAGCCTTCAATCTTGCCCAGCGTCAGGGTCCAACTATCACATCCATACATGACTACTGGAAAAACCATGGCTTTGACTAGACAGAACTTTGTTGGCAAACTAATGTCTCTGCTTTTTAATATGCTGTCTAAACTCAACTTCGTTGTAATACATTTTGTTTTTAAGCCGTTAGCACTCTGTTTACGGTATTCATTACTATGCTCATGAGTGAAACTAACTCCTAAACCTCCTTCCTCAAGAATCTCAATTTCTGATTTTTGTATCAGTGTTATGTTAAAATTATTTGGAAAACATTTCCTTTTTTCTGTCATATGAATTACTTTGTGTAGCTTTTTAAGTTGTAAGGTTAACTTCTTAACTCTCAGCCCATGGTATTTTAGATTTCAGTGTCATTTGGCTCTATTTAGAATTTCTTCTTTCATTCATGAATATTTAGAATATGTTTGCAATTGCCATATATATATATATGACTTTATTCATTACTTAATATATGATTATCTTAATTGCAATTTGATCATAAGATGAATTTTAAATATTGTTGATTCTTTAATATTTATTGTAACTGGCTTTATAAATTTAGTGTTTATCTTTGGAGTTCAAAGTTAATATGTTGAAATAATAAGAAATGGAATTAAGATAATTTTCCAATCTTGAACTTTTCCTTGATGACTACCTTTAATTATAAAGTGTATCCTCTAAATACTAATGAATATGATAGTGCTTTTTCTTTTTAACCATTTTTATATAGCCTGTTGCTTCATCCACGGATGGCTATGTTTCATAAACAAAATATGAATGTCTCTGAGACAAGGATCACAAGTGACTTTCTAATGTGCAATCACTCACAAGCTGCTTGCTATGTATGACCTGTCTCTTATACACATCTACAGACACCTTTGGACTCATAACCTATCAATTACTCAGAATTTTTATATTAAAAATTGCCTAACACATCTGCAGATGTGTTAATTTCTTATTTAAAAAAATACTTGCTTTGTATTTAAGGAGAAATTATTAGAATATTTATATTTAGAAGTGTTATGTCTTCCTGGTGAATTTTACCTCTCTCTATAATAATTCTTTTTCTCTAACTGGTTTGCCTTGTCTATTTTATCTTATCTGAATGTGTGTAATAGATATGCAATACATATTAAAAAAGTTATTTGAGCCTCAGTTTTGGGCAAATGATAAGTGTCACAATCTTAAAAATGAGATGTGAAACTACTTTTGAATATCTGTAAGGGAGGTAGGAGTAACTGGTGTAACTCCCTTCCACACACTGAATATGTAAGTTTAGGAGCTGGAATAATAAGGGGGGATTTTTAAGAAAGTACTGATGTGCTATGAGTCATTCTCTTCCCTGTGAAAGGAGGGAAATATTTTTTTTCCCCCTCAACTAAACCCTAAAGAAATGGGCTTATGCCATATAGAAAGGTCAAAGACCTGTAGCTGAAGGATAAAACAAAGCCTGTGTCCTCTTGGTTCTAATAGTCTTCATCCGATTAGAGAGTATCCCTGCCTCCTCCTAATGCTTCGGATAGCCAGGGTCCAGATGAGATGAATTCCCTAAGGATTCGTCCTTCTCACCATCTGACACATCTCTTGGATGTGAGACTGAGATCCCTGTTAGCCCATACACTGTTTGTACTGTACCAAAGAGATACTGCAGAGGGCTGTGGGGTGCCCAGAAGACCAGGTGAACAAATCTGAAAGTAAATAGATTTATCTGTAAGTTCATTTACTTATTTATAATGTGCTTTATGTATTTAACACACACTGGCTGTGTGGAGGGAGAAGCTACTGGTAAAGTAATACAAAAATTACTAATCCAGGCTTTGAAGTCAAAGAGCACACAGTCTCAATCCCAGATCTACCACTTCCTAGGTGCTGGACTTGTAGGAGATTGTGTCTCAGAGCCTCCATTTCCTCAACCTGGAGCTGTAAACGGTGTCACCGCTAAATGGTATGCTGTTTAGATAAGATGCTGTAAGTGCAGAGCTTATACTGGGCTTTCAACAGAAAAAGTGTTCAGAACACAATGCTGTGGAGAAAAAATTATGATAAGGAGGAGGAGGAAAAGGAGAGGATGAGGGCAACATGCTAGAGAATAGTATGGAGCTGGTATAAAGAGAGGAATGAAAGAGATGCTAACGGGTTGGAAAGGAGGAGGAGAAAGGCCGTCAGGTGACTGTGCGATAGTCAACTTTCAGTCTTTGAAATGAATCACCATATGGAGGTGACATGAAGAAATATGGAGGAACAATACTTACACTTCTTTCCACTGTCATCTATTTCATTGGATGATAAGTAGGTATCTTCCAAATCTCCCACTGACACTAGAAACTCGATTGAGTGCATGTGCTTTGTGTCCAAGTCAACTGTAGCTGTGAAGCCCTGCTTATTTATCCCTTTTGTTGTTCAGTCACTAGATTATGTCCGACTCTTTGCAACCCCCATGGACTCTAGCCCACCGGTCTCCTCTATCTATGGGATTTCCCAGGCAAATTTAGGTAGCCATTTCCTTCTCCAGAGTATCTTCTTTACCCAGGGATCAAACCCGCTTCTCCTGCTTGGCAGGTGGATTCTTTACCGCTGAGCCACAAGGGAAGCCCCTTATTTAGCCCTAGGAAAGCTTTATTTAGCCCTAGGAAAGCTTTAGTGCAGAGTTACTTAAGACTCTCTTGTTCGGATAGGTCAGCTAAGCATAGTCTGCTCTCTCCCCACACAGAATAGATGCCCCTGATGTTATTTTCTTCACTGACAAAAACTTATAATGGGTCATTTCTTCCTCTTGCCCTTCTGCTGCTTTTGAATAATTAACAGGAGAAATATTCTCACCACATTATCTTCCAGAGGAAAAATAAAAGATTCACATAAGAATCTTAGACTTTTTGAGATTCCTTGCCTTACTTAAGTCATTGATTGTGTTAGGATGGAACATGATACAAACCAATAATGCTTTTAAGTGTACAATTATTATGTGAAGGGTGGTCATGGGTCACCTCTCTGCATACAAGAACCGTGTTAAATTTAGAGATGATGAATAGGATGAAAACCACAACCCATTTTGCTGCAAGAAAATAATTCACTTATTTTGAATGTGGTAATGGCTTCTTTGTCAGATTTTTGACTAATCACATTTTGGTAATGCTGGGATTGGACAGAAGTTTTGGTTAACAATTCTTCTAGCATTTAGAAACTCCTATTAGGAAGCATATGTGACAACGTTTATTATTTTAAAAAAAATGTGAAACTTGCCCCAAGATGGATTTGATTATAAGATGCATCAGATTTTCATGCTACTTGACCTCTGAGTGAAGCTACTGATTGTGTAACTTCTGGATCCTGGTGCAATCCTGCAGGGATCCAAAGCTGAAGAGGAGAAGGGTTGGAGCGAAGCTCGGAGACTGAAGGCAGCCATTCTTCTGGGCATGAGGAAAGAACAGAATCTGGTATATTCATTCCTTTGTTATCTAGCAGTTTTGAAATTAATCATGGGTCGCACTTGGCTGTAGAACACTTAGAACAAAGTGTGTAGAACACACTTTGTGGCAACTCAAAATTGACATGTCCAGGAAGTATGAAATACACACCAGATTGGAAAGACTCAGTATGAAAAAAGAATGTAAAAACAGTTTATCAATGATTTTTATATTGATTATATATTAAATGCTAATTTGTATATATTGGTTAAACAAAACTCATTTCGCAAAATGACTTTACCTATTTTCTTTTTACGTGTTTTAGTGTGGCTATAAAATTTAAATTTAAAATTACTTTTATAGCTCTCCTTTTTTTTTTTTTTGATTGGACACCACCACTCTAAAAGCTTGCCTCAAAGGAGATAAATGATTATTCTTCTGAAGTCATCTAATTTCATGTTTGTGCCCTTTCGTGAAATGTTTATCAACATTTATGGCTTTCCAGTTAATTTCAGTCAGCTTCTCATGAAACCAGGTAAACAAAGTAGCTGAAACAGTCTAATGCATTTTCTTGCCTAAACACGAGATGTTGCATCTGTATTCCTTCTAAACCACAGATGATGAACAATCCATAAACACTCCATCTGGATTATATGGTCATCAACTGAATGTTCTTCACGTGGGTGTAATAGTAACCGACAAGGAAATTCCATAGAAGTTTCCCAGTTGCCTTTTAAGGTGCCATCAATAGTAAATTTGTACTAGGTATCAAAATGTACTACTTGAATTACACAGAAAATGACCATCGATAGGTACAGAAGTTACAAATTCAGAGAACAAAATATAATATGGTTTAGTTAATTGTATGCTGAAGAAGAACACAGACATTCATTTCTGGTAAAATGAAAAAAATGATTTCACCTTAATTAAGCTATATTCTCTCAGAACTTTAGCTTGGTGAGGATGGCTGAGTATGATATCCCAGAGTAATGGAAATGCTAAGGGTTGTATAATAGTCAGTGGTTGTGAAAATGACAGCCTGCAATGCAGTGATTATGGCAAGCTACTTGCATCTTTGAACCACAGGTTTTACATGTGTAAAATGAAGATAAATGCACCAGCCTCACAGGGATATTGTTGCATAAAGAGACTAGCAAAATAAATATGAGCCATTATTACTAGCAGAGCTTCCCTGGTGGCTCAGTGGTAAAAAATCTGCTTGCCAATGCAGGAGATGTGGTTTTGATCCCTGATCCCAGAAGATCCCCTGGAGATGGAAATGGCAACCCACTCCAGTATTCTTGCCTGGAGAATTTCATGGACAGAGGAGCCTGGTAGGCTACAGTCTGTGGGGTTGCAAAGAGTCGGACGTGACTTAGTGACTGAACAACAGCAACAACGTTATTATTATTAACAGAGGAATTTTAGAGAATCACTTTTGTGAAGGCATTTCTTAGGTCCTGATTCCTATGGCAAACATTTTCAGGTGACAGAGACTCTTGATTTCTGCCCTTTAAAATATCCTTTAGGGCACGCTAAACTTGTTTGACGTGACATGTTCAGTCACTCAATCATGTCCGATTCTTTGCAATAGCACGGACTGTAGCCAGTCAGGCTCCCCTGTCATGGGATTTCCCAGGCAAGAATACTGGAGTGGGTTGCCATTTCCTTCTCCAGGGGGATCTTCCTGACCCAGGGATTGAAGCCGCATCTCTTGCATCGCAGGCAGATTCTTTACTGCTGAGTCACCTGGGAAGTCCTACATTGAACTTGTATTGATTCACTAATCATCAAAATGTAGAGCATTGAGACTGGTATTGAAAGAGACCTAATGCTATATCTGATTCATTTCTTACAAGGAACTGATAGTTTCAGCGAATAGAAGATATTCTCATATTTAGAAATAATACAAAGTTGATTATGCTAAATATCTCAAGATAGGTTTGTATACACTGACTTGGAAGAGCTGGTTGGATCCAGGTAGAGGCATCTATCAGAAAAAAAAAAAAAAAGAAAAGAAAATGCAGGGATAAACTCCAAGCTGTGAGACGTGTCCTGGACTTAGAAATAGGTAACTTACCCACGTGGATGAGATCTTTGAAGTCATGTGACTAGTCAGACTCGCTGCAGGTGCTAGTCTGAAAGGGAAGTCCAGTGAGGGAAAGGGAAGGAAAGAGAGGGATGAACACAGATGGAATGGAAGACTTCTATTTAGGAGACAAAGGAGGAAGAGCGCAAAAGGTGAGAAGAAAGAAAGAGTTTCAGTCGCTTCAGTTGTGTCCAACTCTATGAGACTCCATGGACTGTAATCTGCCAGGCTCCTCTGTCCATGAGTTTCTCCAAGCAAGAATACTGGAGTGGGTTGCCATGCCTTGCTCCAGGGGATCTTCCCCACCCAGGGATTCAACCCACGTCTCCTGCATCACAGCCAGATTGTTTATCCACTGGGCCACCTGGGAAGTCCCATATAGGATGACAAAGATGCCCAAATTGACTTCATACTTCTCTGGTCTCATTCCTGCCAGGGGCTTCCAGTTATATATTCCTAAGTGGACTCAATTCTCTTTCTCAAATTTAATCTCCATCTCTCTCGTGCTGTTTTTTTTTTCTCTCTCTCTCTCTCATCTCCCACCTTACAAATTCACTGTTTGCTGACTTTCCTTTTTTTCCAAAGCTGCTTCTCCTGAAACTCATTCTGGCTCTGATGAACTCATGTCCTCAGCTGCAATTCCACATTTACTGTTCTTCCTCACTCTACAGACCTTGAGGGTGCAAAGGACCTCACCCCACACTTTTCCAAGCAGGAAGGTGAGGCACAGAAGACTGCCATTACCCTACACATAGTCCTACAACTATTTCCCTAAGTGGAGCAGAATATAACAAATTTTAAACAGAAAGGTATCCCCTGGTAGCTCAGATGGTAAAGAATCCACCTGCAATGCAGGAGATGTAGGTTCGATACCTAAGGTTGGAAATATCCCCTGAAGGAGGAAATGTCAACCCACTCCAATATTCTTGCCTGGGAAATTCCATGGACAGAGAAGCCTGGTGGGCTATAGTCCAAGGAGTCACAAGGAGTTGGACATGACTGAATGACTAACACTTTCACACTTTCAAAATAAAAAGAAGTTTAGCATCATTTCCCTCTTAAGTGGAAGGATGCCTGGTGAGTATTCAACTGTATATGCCAATGAACTTGAATTTGGGGCTGGGAGGAATTTCTATTTGAAGACAGTTTGTTTTCTCAAATGGAAGAGAAATTTTTAGTGAGTAATGGAAAGTAGATGGTAAGCTATGTATGTGTTAACATTTTATGTATCTTGGGATAGTTGTTGACTTTTGCCAGTTAAAATACTAATATTGAGATATTTTAAAAGACAGATGATACAGTATCATGAGAAAATGTTGACTTTCATGGCAAAGTTACAGGGGTGTCATATACTTAAGATTGCTCAAAAATCATAAAACCACTTGGTAACAGATTCTTATGTAATTACCAGATTCTGTTTTCTCTCGGTTGTCTGATTTGTAGTTATTCACTGAAATAAAAGATTTTTAAATATCTGAAATCAAAACTGGCTGTACTTGTGTTTATTTTTTTTGAAAGTTTGTTTTCTATATATTTATTCTGCTTTTTACAACAGATTTTGTACTTACTACAAGAAACCCATTTTCTCTCCTTATAATTTCCTACAATCATCACAGTTTGTTGCACAGAGTGTGGATTTTGCAGTTGGAATCTTCATAACATACAGAGAAAAAGGAACTGTTTCCCCTTTTTGAAACCCATCTCAGAGAGATTTTTCAAAGAGATGTCTATCATTGTACAATTCTTAACTGTTCTTAGGCTTAACCATTGCTTGATTTTATTCAATTGTTTTTGGCATGAAAGAATGGAAGAATGAAACAGTGAAGTACATGAAGATTACTGTTGAATTTTGAAGTCTGAATAAATTTGGTCACAAGGCTATACCTGGAATGTTAAGCCATTTTGAGGTTGACCGAGAAAATCTAAAGTATAACAATAAGGACGGTATATTTCAAAACAAGTTTTTACTTGTTAATTCATAAGTGCTTAATGGAAAAGAGATTTGTGGTGGGATTTATGGCTTTAGAATAAACTTAGGGTAATGAAACAAGGACTAGGTGATTTAAAGTCAGAACCAAATAAAAGTTAAGCCTCAGGAGACACACAGATAGGTTTTTAAGTAAATAGTTTCAAAATGCTATCATGTGTCATTTATTCATTGACAATATTAAGTCTGTAATATGCATTTGTGTTAGGTTCTCCAGAGAAACAGAACCAAAGAACCATATGTATATATAAGTAATCTCCTATATATAAGCAAATATTACATATCATAAATATATAGTAGGCATTGTGTAATAATGTATATATTATGTGCTTAGGAGATATTGATGGCTTATTTCTAGACCATTGCAATAAAGTGAATATCACAAAAAAGTGAGTCACACAAATATTTTTGTTTCCCAGTGCACATAAAATTTGTGTTTCAATTCAGTTCAGTTAAGTCGCTCAGCTGTGTCTGACTTTGCGACCCCATGGACTGCAGCAAGCCAGGCTTCCCTGTCCATCACTGATTCCTGGAGCTTGCTCAAATTCATGTCCATTGAGTCAGTGATGCCAACCAACCATCTCATCCTCTGTCATCCCCTTCTCCTCCTGCTTTCAATCTTTTCCAGGGTCAAGGTCTTTTCCAATGAGTCAGTTCTTCACATCAGGTGGCCCAAGTATTGGAGTTTCAGCTTCAACATCAGTCCTTCCAATGAACATTTAGGACTGATTTCCTTTAGGATGGACTGGTTGGATCTCCTTGTAGTCCAAGGGACTCTCAGGAGTCTTCTCCAACACCACAGTTCAAAAGCATCAATTATTTGGCACTCAGCTTTCTTTATAGTCTAACTCTCACATCCATACACGACTGCTAGAAAAACCATAGCTTTGACTAGATGGACCTTTGTTGCCAAAGTAATATCTCTGTTTTTTAATATGCTATCTAGGTTGGTCATAGCTTTTCTTCCAGGGAATAAGTGTCTTTTAATTTCATGGCTGCAGTCACCATCTGCAGTGATTTGGGGGCCCCCCAAAATAAAGTCTGTCACTGTTTCCACTGTTTCCCCATCTATTTGCCATGAAGTGATGGGACCACATACCATGATCTTAGTTTTCTGAATGTTGAATTTTAAGCCAACTTTTTCACTCTCCTCTTTCACTTTCATCAAGAGGCTCTTTAGCTCTTCTTTGCTTTCTGCCGTAAGGGTGGTATCATCTGTATATCTGGAGTTATTGATATTTCTCCTGGCAATCTTGATTCCAGCCTGGCATTTTGCATGATCCACTCTGCATATGAGTTAAATAAGCAGTTAATAATTTAATTTAAACAATTTAATTTAATTTAAATAAGTTAAATAAAAATTTGTATTTATACTACACCATTAAGTGTGCAAAAGAATTATGTCCAAAACCAATATGTGCTGTGTGCTATCACTTCAGTCGTGTCTGACTCTTTGTAACCTCATGGACCATAGCTCATCAGGCTACCCTGTCCATGGGATTCTCCAAGCAAGAACACTGGAGTGGGTTCCCATTTCTTCCTCCAGGGGATCTTCCCAGCCCAAGGGTCGAACCCATGACTCTTGTCTCCTGCATTGGCAGGCAGATTCTTTTCCACTGGTGCCACCTGGGAAACCAATATACACAGCTCAATTTAAAAATAGTTTACTTCTGAGACTTCCTAGGTGGTCCAGTGGTTAAGACTCCATGCTGCCATTGCAGGAGGCAGGGGTTTGAACCCTGGTCAGAGAACTAAGATCCTACATGCCATTACAGCGTGGCCAAAAGATTAAAATAATAATAATAAAATCTTTACTGCTAAAAAAATCCTCTGAACCTTCAGTGAGATATAGTAATAGCAAAATGAAAGATCACTGAGCACAGGTGACCATAACAAATATAAGAATAATGAGAAAGTTTGAAATATTGCAAGAATTACCAAAACGTGACACAGAGACATGAAATGAATAAATATTGTTGGAAAAAATGGTGCTGCCATGTAAAAATTCCTTAGATAAAATACATAAACAAGCCAGTAATCACTTGAGATGTCAAATAATTTATCCAGTAATATTGATACTTAGTGTTAAAATGAAGAGTGAATATA
Source organism: Cephalophus harveyi (assembly GCA_006410635.1). NCBI lineage: Eukaryota > Metazoa > Chordata > Mammalia > Artiodactyla > Bovidae > Cephalophus > Cephalophus harveyi. The sequence continues at coordinate 635,856 of SJYT01083767.1, forward strand.
CTGTTGTAGCCCTTTCATCAAACCATCAGAAATAACTAAACAGATGCTAATTTATGGAACTTGATAGAAAAGGAAAGCCATATCTGAGTGTGAAATGATTATTATATCCTGATAGGAAGGAACTCTTCCAAGAATACTGAATGCTTACATTTATTTTCCTTAATTAACATTCTTAAGACTGCAATATTTTCAAATTCGGTAGAGCTTCCCTGGTGGCTCAGAGGTTAAAGCGTCTACCTCTATTGCGGGAGACCCAGGTTCGATCCCTGGGTCGGGAAGATCCCCTGGAGAAGGAAATGGTAACCCACTCCAGTATTCTTACCTGGAGAATCCGATGGACGGAGAAGCCTGGTAGGCTACAACAGTCCACGGGGTCGCAAAGAGTCGGACACGACTGAGTGACTTCACTTTCACTTTCCCTAAAAGTAAGTTCAATATAGAAAAATATTGAACCAGAATGTTCTAATGCAGCAAGGTGAATAACCCAATTTTAAAAAAGCAGTTCACTGCAAGAGAGTGTTTGCATGAAATCCAAATTATAGGTCTGTACCGCTATAACAGACTAACACTGTTAACAGTGTTAGTTAACAGCAGTGTTAACTGTGTTAGTTAACAGTGTTAATTAACAGTTAGCAATGTTAGCTGTTAGTTAACAGTGTTAGTTAACCGAGACTAACAATTACCGCTGTAATTACTAACACTGAGAGATTCTGTATTAAAAGCATCATTTATGTTTTAAGATAATATTTAGTGTTTATCTTTGGAGTTCAAAGTTAATATGTTGAAATAATAAGAAATGGAATTAAGATAATTTTCCAATCTTGAACTTTTCCTTGATGACTACCTTTAATTATAAAGTGTATCCTCTAAATACTAATGAATATGATAGTGCTTTTTCTTTTTAACCATTTTTATATAGCCTGTTGCTTCATCCACGGATGGCTATGTTTCATAAACAAAATATGAATGTCTCTGAGACAAGGATCACAAGTGACTTTCTAATGTGCAATCACTCACAAGCTGCTTGCTATGTATGACAAAAACAATGAGACTACAGAAACCCAGACCAATTTCATTTTTTGTAGGTTTGAAATTAAATTATTAAAGACAAAAGAAGGTTCTGCTGATAGACTTGCTTAATGTACGGTTGCCATAAAACTTTATAAACCATAGTAACTAAGAAGCATTGCAAATCAAAATACAATAAAACAAAGCACACTTATATATCAGTTCAGTTAAATCGCTCAGTTGTGTCTGACTCTGCAACCCCATGGACTGCAGCACACTAGGCTTCCCTGTCCATCATCAATTACAGAAGCTTGCTCAAACTCATGTCCATCGAATTGGTGATGCCATCCAACCATCTCATCCTCTGTTGTCCCCTTCTCCTCCTGCCTTCAATCTTTCCCAGGATCAGGGTCTTTCCCAATGAGTCAGTTCTTAGCATCAGAAGGCCAAAGAATTGGAGTTTCAGCTTTAGCATCAGTCCTTCCAATGAATATTCAGGATTGATTTCCTTTAAGATTGACTAGTTTGATCTCCTTGCAGTCCAAAGGACTCTCAGGAGTCTTCTCCAACACCACAGTTCAAAAGCATCAATTCTTCAGTGCTGAGCTTTCCTTATAGTCCAGCTCTTACATCCATACATGACTACTGGAAAAACCATAGCTTTGACTATATGGACCTTTGACGCAAAGTAATGTCTCTGCTTTTTAATAAGCTCTATCGGTGGATCATAGCTTTTCTTCCAAGGAGCAAGCATCTTTTAATTTCATGGCTACAATCACCATCTGCAGTTATTTTGGAGCCCCCCAAAACACAAAATCTCTCACTGTTTCAGTTGTTTCCCCATCTATTTACCATGACGTGATGGAACCAGATGCCATGATCTTTGTTTTTTGAATGTTGTTTAAGCCAACTTTGTCACTCTCCTCTTTCACCTTCATCAAGAGGCTTTTGAGTTCCTCTTCACTTTCTGCCATAAGGGTGGTGTCATCTGCATATCTGAGGTTATTGATATTTCTCCCGGCAATCTTGATTCCAGCTTGTGTTTCTTCCAGTCCAGCGTTTCTCATGATGTACTCTGCATATAAGTTAAATAAGCAGGGTGACAATATACAGCCTTGAGTATTCCTTTTCCGATTTGGAACCAGTCTGTTGTTCCATGTCCAGTTCTAACTGTTGTTTCTTGACCTGCATACCAATTTTTAGGTTGCAGGTCAGGTGGTCTGGTATTCCCATCTCTTGAAGAATTTCACAGTTTGTTGTGATCTACACAGTCAAAAGCTTTGGCATAGTCAATAAAGCAGAAATAGATTTTTTCAGGCATTCTCTTATTTTTTTTTGATCCAATGGATGTTGGCAATTTGTTCTCTGGTTCCTCTGTCTTTTCTAAATCCAGCTTAAACATCTGAAAGTTCACGGTTCACACACTGTTGAAGCCTGGCTTGGGGAATTTTGAGCATTACTTTCCTAGCCTGTGAGATGAATGCAATTGTGCAGTAACTGAAGTAACTGCAGTAACTGAAAACTCTTTTGCATTGCCTTTCTTTGGAATTAGAATAAAAACTGACCTTTTCCAGTCCTGTGGCCAAATTTGTTGGCATATTGAGTGGAACACTTTCACAGCATCACGTTTCAGGATTTGAAATGGTTCAACTGGAATTCCATCACCTCCAGTAGCTTTGTTCATAGTGATGCTTCCTAAGGCCCACTTGACTTCACATTCCAGGATGTCTGGCTCTAGGTGAGTGATCACACCATCGTGGTTATCTGGGTCATGAAGATCTTTTTTATATAGTTCTTCTGAGTATTCTTGCCACCTCTTCTGAATATCTTCTGCTTCTGTTAGGTCCATACCATTTCTTTCCTTTATTGTGCTCATCTTTGCATGAAATATTCCCTTGTTATCTCTAATTTTCTTGAGGGGATCTCTAGTCTTTCCCATTTTATTGTTTTCCTCTAGTTCTTTGCATTGATCACTGAAGAAGGCTTTCTTATCTTTCCTTGCTATTCTTTGAAACTCTGCATTCAAATGGGTATATCTTTCTTTTTCTTCTTTGCCATTAGCTTCTCTTTTTTTCTCAGCTATTTGTAAGACCTCCTCAGACAACCATTTTGCCCTTTTGCATTTCTATTTATTGTGGGTGATCTTGATCACTGCCTCGTGTACAATGTCATGAACCTCTGTTCGTAGTTCTTCAGGCACTCTATCAGATATTGAATCTATCTATTTGTCACTTCCACTGTATAATCATGTCATACCTGAATGGTCTGGTGTTTTTCCCTACTTTGTTCAATTTAACTCTGAATTTGGCAATAAGGAGTTCTTGATCTGAGCCACAGTCAGCTCCTGGTCTTTTTGCTGACTGTATAGAGTTTCTCCATCTTTGGCTGCAAAGAATATAATCAGTCTGATTTCAGTATTGACCATCTGGTGATGTCTATGCTTATATATATAACACATAAATAATCTCATATAAAAAACAAGTATTTGTGTATCATATAAAAGAAAATTCATTTTGAAGAATTGGTTCACCCAGTGATGGAGGCTGATATGTCCATAATAAAAGGCAGAAAGACCATGTAACATGGATAACTGTGAGCCTGGAGGGCTATGGTCAAGTACGATGTCTGAGAAAATGACATTTTAGCTGAGGCCTGAAGAATCAAGGAGCCTGGACAGGATGTAGAGAATGGGAAGTGACAGGCCTAAGGAGGGAGAGACCCTGGTAACTTTGAAGAGCTGTAAGAAGGCCAGGGAGGCTGAAGCATAGTAAGAAGAAGATGTGACTAAGCTGGGGACCACTCACACAGCGTCTGAAAGTACATCAGTAGCCATGGAAATAGCACTGTTGAGGGATTACTCTGTATTACACCATGTTTTGGGAATTTTACAGTTAATATTTCATTTAATCTTCACAACAATCTATAAGGTAGCTATTTATTGTACTGGTAGGAAAGGGTTTTAACTGATAGAGAATGGGAAATTTTATATTTACCTCAGGCTTCCCTGATGGGTCAGTTGGTAAAGAATCCGCCTGCAATGCAGGAGACCCCGGTTCGATTCCTTGGTAGGGAAGATCCGCTGGAGAAGGGATAGGCAACCCACTCCAGTATTCTTGGGCTTCCCTTGTGGCTCAGCTGGTAGAGAATCTGCCTGCAATGCTGAACACCTGGGTTCTATCCCTGGGTGAGAAGATCCCCTGAAGAAGGGAAAGAGTACCTGCTCAAGTATTCTGGCCTAGAGAATTCCATGGGCTGTATAGTTCACGGGGTTGCAAAGAGTTGGACATGACTGAGCGACTTCCATTTTCACTTTCATGGCCAATAAGTGGCAAAGCACTTATTTTGGAAAGCAAGCTTTTCTAATTCCAGAGTCTGTGTTATTACCATAGTTCTACTCTGAATATTGCTCTACACAATATTTAAGTGAACCCACTTCTACATGAATTAGCTGTAATTGTTGTGTCAACATCCTTTCACAAGGCAAGCGCTTTTTATTTTTTCCTTCAGCAAGGCTTACCAAAGGCTTACCAATGACCGCTACCTCTCTTCCTCACATGATGCTGTCTAGCAAACTCAAATGAGAATTCCCTTGCTTGCCATCTGGTAGAGATTTTTTGTTTGGCATTTGGGCCAGAGGATATTTAGGATCTACAGACTACGCATTCCTTGTACTTGTACCATTAAAACACCTTAAATTGTTTCAGTTCAGTCACTCAGTCGTGTCTGACTCTTTGCAACCCCATGAATTGGAGCACGCCAGGCCTCCCTGTCCATCACCAACTTTAGGTGGGAATAATTTATTCTTCTGGAGCTGGTTGAGGTTCAAAATAACATTTTGATAAATTTCCTGAATATATTGAAGACTCGAGTGTAACTGACTCTGGAATCTAGTGATATGGTCCAAGAGATAGTTTTAGAGTCCAATAGACCAAAATTAAGCTCAAGCTCTGACAATTATTAGTTGTTAATTATCAGCAAATTAACTAACCTCCCTGAATATCTGCTTTTCATCTGTGAAATAGGGATTCTACAAATAATGCATTCAAGTGTGCTCAGTCTGACTCTTTGTGACCCCATGGACTGTAGCCCACTAAGCTTTTCTGTCCATGGGATTTCCCAGACAAGAATACTGGAATAGCTTGTCATTTCCTTCTCCAGGGGATCTTCCCTACTCAAGGATCAAATCTGCCCCTCCTACATCTCTTGCATTGCAGGTGGATTCTTTACTGTTTGGGGCATCAGGGATAACAAAAAAACGGTAATAATAGTATCTACCTCACCTAAGTGTTGTGAGGATTAAATGAGATAATGTACTGTCCCAAGCTCAGTAATTGGTAGCCAGTCAATATCAATTCATCTTTTGGAGACACTGACTACATTATGGGTTCAAGTTTTAAGACAGTCACAAAAATAGTCAACCTGAAGTACAATGCTTTGAATTATATAGCCAAATGATGCCTAAAATGCCAAATAATAAAACTGAATAACACATCTAAAATACCAAAACATTTTAAAGGACAAAAATTTAAAAATTCCAAAGCCACTTCTCCAAAAATGTCTTAATTTTCTTTATAAGCTCAGATTTAGTTCAATGCTGGAAAACATAAATTCTTCAATAAATGCTTGTGTAATGAATGGGCAAATAATAACGGAAGAAATAGATGGATGAATACAGCCTTATTTGTTGAGCAGTACAAATGTAAATTCAATGATTGTCAGAATCATGCATGCTAAGTTGCCTCAGTCATGTCTGACTCTTTGTGACCCCATGGACTGTAGCCGCCAGGCTCCTCTGTCCATGGAATTCTCCAGGCAAGAATACTGGAGTGGGTTGCAGTTTCCTCTCCCAGGGGAACTTACTGACTCAGGGATTAAACCCGCACCTCTTACTTCTCTTGCATTTCAGGCAAGTTCTTTACCATTAGCACCACCTGGAAAGCCCCATCAGATGCGCGTGTTACTCCAAACTGAGTTGAGTCAAGAGAAAGCAATGTGAACCTGTTTACTTGGAAAATAACCAGAAAGCAAGGTTAAAAAATAGAACCACCACCAGGATCAGCAAGAAAAAAAGATGAAGCCTTCCTATTCTTATCCTTCCTGGCTATAGAGATATGTGTTAAGAAAATCATTGGTTCATTTCAGGTTTATGGACCTAGTTGTAACCCAAATAATCTTGCAGAAGGGACAGCTCTGCTTTCACTGGCACCTATGCCTACAATGTACACCCTCAGATTCAATTTCAAAGTTTATGTTCAGAAATAAACATTTCCAAGAGATAGGGCATTTGTCTGACCTTCAGTTTATAGGTAGTTTATATGCCCTCCAGTCATAGGTAGTTTTCCAGGAATTTCCAGTATAAACTTCTGTTATCCAAGCTAAGAGTTTTAAATATATATTGTTTCCCCAGAGAAATGTCATGAATTTAATTTTCGAGAGAAAACAAATCAGAGGCAAATGCTTGGCTATTTTGGAAATCATACCAAAATGCATTACAGATAAATTAACTAATGGAAATAAACATTGACAAAGGTGAAAATTAGAGTATGTACAATATATGTTGTCAGCAGAACTTTAATGTTCAATAAAAGTCACACACATAAGTTGAGAGTGCTATTTACAGGCTTTTCTTCTCATGAATATTTGTATTTACATATACTTGGGGTTCCCTGGTGGCTTAGATGGTAAAGAATCCACCTGCAATGGGGGAGACCAGGGTTAGATCCCTGGGCTGGGAAGATCCCCTGGAGGAGGGCATGCCAACCCACTCCAGTATTTGTGCCTGCAGAATCCCCATGGATGGAGGAAGCCGGTGGGCTTCAGTCCATGGAGTCACAAAGAGTTGGACATGACTGTGCAACTAAGTACAGCACACAGCACATACAAATATGTACATATGTGTGCATGTATATATGAGTGAGTGAAGTCGCTCAGTCGTGTCTGACTCTTTGCAACCCCATGGACTGTAGCCTGCCAGGCTCCTCCATCCATGGGATTCTCCAGGCAAGAATACTGGAGTGGGTTGCCATTTCCTTCTCCAGGAGATCTTCCTGACCCAGGGATTGAACCCAGGTCTCCAGCATTGTAGGCAGATGTTTTACCATCTGAGCCACCAGAGAAATCATGTATATATATATATATAGTTTATGCAAGACCCTATATGTCTATAAATGGAGGGATCCAGAAATTGACCATTAAGGGAAGAATTTATACAGAGGGCTGGGGACAAAATTAGACTGTTTACAAGAGTTATCTTTCCATGGCTCAATAATTTTCCATCTTGTCTTTGTCAAGAAAATTATGGAAAGCAATCAGTAAAAAGCTGGCTTTATGCAACACAATAAGATTGAATTATAGAGAAACTTGGCTACATTTATTAACAATAAACACAAGCTGGATTTGAGCCTTCTTCACATAGTCCTTTGTTGACTTAGGTACAGTAGTTGGTATTTATCAACATGTGGGTTAACAAGGAATGTTTTTTGTTTGTATTAGTGAGGAATGTAAAGACCAAGGAAAGCAGGTAAAGAATAGTACACCAAGCACAAAAGGAAAAGAAGAATTAAGATTATTAATAAGTCATTTTGAAGAATGCTTTTGACAATACACACAATTTACTGGTGTACCTGTGTACATTTGTCTTTATAATTTTACAGTGTTCATCACTTGGACATTTCTAGCCTATGTAACAAGTGTGAACTCTGAAGTAGCTCTTTTGAGAAAGATAAGGCTATTATCAAACAATAACAATCTGTCCCACATTAATTTCTCCTTCATTCTACAATTGCTGAAACTTGTAGATATCTTCTCCTCTTACTATACACACACACACACACACACACACACACACACACTTGATGCTAATTAGATTATATATTCTTCCTGAGCAAGCATTGTGTCTTCTATTCTTCTTGCACAGAATAATTTCATTCCTCTCTCTTCTTTTAATATTTTCTACTTCATTTATAATAGATAAACACGAAATATCTGAAGATGATGCATAAATAAACAAATGAACAAATGAATGAATGCACAAATGCTTTTAGACTCAGTTCAGTTCAGGTCAGTCACTCAGTCGTGTCCGACTCTTTGCAACCCCGTGAATCACAGCATGCCAGGCCTCCCTGTCCATCACCAACTCCCAGAGTTCACTCAAACTCATGTCCACCAAGTTGGTGATGCCATCCAGCCATCTCATCCTCAGTCGTCCCCTTCTCCTCCTGCCCCCAGTCCCTCCCAGCATCAGAGTCTTTTCCAATGAGTCAACTCTTCCCATGAGGTGGCCAAAGTACTAGAGTTTCAGCTTTAGCATCATTCCTTCCAAAGAACACCCAGGACTGATCTTCTTCAGAATGGACTAGCTGGATCTCCTTGCAGTCCAAGGGACTCTCAAGAGTCTTCTCCAATGCCACAGTTCAAAAGCATCAATTCTTCGGCACTCAGCTTTCTTCACAGTCCAATTCCCATATCCATACATGACTACTGGAAAAACCATAGCTTTGACTAGACGGACCTTAGTCCGCAAAGTAATGTCTCTGCTTTTGAATATGCTGTCTGGGTTGGTCATAACTTTTCTTCCAAGAGGTAAGTGTCTTTTAATTTTATGGCTGCAATCACTATCTGCAATAATTTTGGAGCCCCCTAAAAATAAAGTCTGACACTGTTTCCACTGTTTCCCCATCTATTTGCCATGGAATGATGGGATCAGATGCCATGATCTTACTTTTTGGAATGTTGAGTTTTAAGCCAACTTTTTGACTCTCCTCTTTCACTTTCATCAAGAGGCTCTTTTTTCTTTTTCACTTTCTGCCATAAGGGTGGTGTCATCTACATATCTGAGGTTATTGATATTTCACCCAGCAATCTTGATTCCAGCTTGTGCTTCCTCCAGCCCAGCATTTCTCATGAAGTACTCTGCATATAAGTTAAATAAGCAGGGTGACAATATACAGCCTTGACGGACTCCTTTTCCTATTTGGAACCAGTCTGTTGTTCCATGTTCAGTTCTAACTGTTGCTTCCTGACCTGCATATAGGTTTTTCAAGAGGCAGGTCAGGTGGTCTGGTATTGCCATCTCTTTCAGAATTTTCCACAGTTTATTGTGATCCTCACAGTCAAAGGCTTTGGCATAGTCAATAAAGCAGAAATAGATGTTTTTCTGGAACTCTCTTGCTTTTTCAATGATCCAGCAGATGGTGGCAATTTGATCTCTGGTTCCTCTGCCTTTTCTAAAACCAGCTTGAACATCTGGAAGTTCACTAGCATATAATTTTCTTGTTTCGACTTTGCCTATTAACTATGACAAGTGGCCAAAAACAAACAAGCAAAAAAAAATTCCTAAAGAAACAAACAAAAAACCAATCTCAGCAAATACACTGGCCTTACCCTATCCCAAGCTCCCAAATATTGCCCTTAGACTAGATGGGGGTCCTTCTCAATCTCAAGCCACTCAAGACCCTTCTCAATGAATTATTATCCCAATGGTGCCTATATCTGAGCCATCTCTGGCACTTAGTAGGTCCCCAGAGAGTGTTTGCCAAATTATGGCTGTCATAGAATATTTTCTATTAAAACAAAGGCATAAATGCAGAGGCCAAGTGAAAGGAAAGCAGGAATATCATCTTGGGGTTGTAATAAGAAAAATAAAAATGTTCATTAAAGATGTTTGTCTTGCTTTAAGTGGAAAAACTGTAAGGGTCTTTATTTCTTGTGTTATTTGCTTGTTTCCAAGGTTACAAAGACCAATGGGCATTATTTAACATATATGCAGGCTAACAACCACTGAACAGCTCGGACTGCCTATCTCCCCTGATTGTTTGCCATATTACTACGCACTGCCATCTGAGAGCCCGTAGCAGCGAGCAGGACCAAGAAAGGGAAGCCATCCCAGCCATTGTACTTCTCAGGGGTTTAAAGGAAAAACAAGCACTCTGGTGAAAGTAAGGACCTGCAACTAGATCTCCCATAAGAGAAGAGCAACGTTCTCTGGGTCCTGCATTGGGAAAATCTCTTTGTTTCATATTTGTGGTTAATACCACCCAATGGTAAATTCAGTTAAACCTAACATCTTGATTGTGGCCTGTGCCAAAGATTTAACTGGGAATTCTGCTGTTTCCATCTTATGTCCTAAATTTTTCAAACAATTAGTGTGTGTTCCATACAATCAGAGTTCAGTTAAAGCTATTCAAAGCCATGAAAATTGGGGGCTCTGTCTTTAGAAAAGAAAGGCAAAACCTTTTCCAAGTGGGCATTAGTCTTTATTTTTAACTTCATAGCTCATAAACATTGGTATTAATTAGCACTTTAGATGTTTTAACTGCATCTTGCACTGAATTGTAATGATTTGAATCTCTGTTTCTACTGAGAATCTATTTCTTATATAATAAGAAAGTAACTTATGCACTATTTCATTCCCTAGGGTTCAGGATTATGCCTGGAACTCCTGGGAGATCTTTGAACCCTCTCTGAAATCGAATAGGCACATATATTTGAATTCTCCAAGTGTTCGTTTTCTGTGGATTAGGAGCTTGGGGTCCACGTGTGAGATGGAATTACATGTAAGCAGAGTTCCCAGTACAACAGGTTATAATTACAGGCAGGCATAGGTGGGGATATTAAAATGTCTTTTTGTTTGTTTGTTTTGATTTGCTTTTCAGATATCCTACAAGGTAAAGAAATTAGCTGGATTCATGTGGATATTTCTCTCAGTTGTTTTTTATTTTTTATTTATTTTTTTTTTGAATTTTTTTTTTTTTTTAATTTTTACTTTATTTTCCTTTACAATACCGTATTGGTTTTGCCATACATTGACATGAATCCACCATGGGTGTATATGAGATCCCAATCCTGAATCCCTCTCCCACATCCCACCCCATTTCCTCTCTCTGGAGAGTCAGAGAGTTCACATGCCTTTGAAACTCTACATGCAAGAGGACAACATTCTCTACCACCTTGGGAGAAATACAAGCTTTTTTTCACTGCTGCTGATGCCCAATCATACACATACTGACTAGAAAGAAACCTACTCTCCACTGTCTCAATGTTCAGTGACTCCAGAGAGAGATAAACATTTAAAGTAACAAGGAGATATGTTTATCTTTGTATAACACCTTGTACCATTGAAGAAATCTCAGCTCTGGCTCTCCTTCTTTTCAGGCATTTCCTCCATTTGTGTTGTTGAGTTTTGGTAAATCTTAGAAAAGTTTTAGTTTTTTTCTGGTTGCCTGATACTGGAGGCTGGGGCAGAGCCCGCCATTCACCATTCATCTCAATCTGGATCCTTATCCCCTCGCTTTATCTCTTATTGGTGCTGGGTCACAATGAACTTCAAAGGGGACTTCGGAGAAAAAATAAATAGAGCGTGGTGGGAATCATTAGATGCCTTGTGTTGTAAGAAGTTCCTCAATTTTTTTTCCTAAAAATAAGAGTTTCTGAGTTTTTACACGGAATTTGGCTTTGAGCCAGAATCTGGCTCAAAGTATCAAAATATTGATAAAAGCATCCTTTTCTGTTATCTCTATAGAAATGAATTTCCCCAAATCAGAAGAAGATTACTCCTTTTAATTTTAAATGATTTATTTGCTCCTCTGTCTTATTTTTAACTCCCTGTGAACATATAGAATGATATTAAAAACAGGGATAATCTTGGTATGCTACAGAACAGTCAATGACTTTTAAGAGACACTGAGTCCAATTATTCATCTGGGGAAAATATGGAAACATAAGGAGCAATCACATCCTTTTTCTGTTCTGGAGGGTGTGAAATGGAGCGTTATCCTGATTATATGTTCTCATGTCGCCAGTTTCATACAAATGCTATTGGTGTAAAGTGCAGAGCAGATTTTTTTTTTTTTTAATTACATGAGGTGTCATTGCTTTACATAGCTATGTTAGTTTCTGCTATATAGCAAGGTGAATCAGCTGTTTGTACACATGTAAGCCCTCTGTTTTGAATTTCCTTCCTCTGTAGGTCACTACAGAGCACTGAGTAGAGTTATCTGTGCTCTACAGTAAATTCTTGTCAGTGATCCATTTTATACATAGCATCAGTAGTGTATATATGTCAGTCCCAATCTTCCAATTCACCCCGCCCCTCTTTCCTCCCTTAGTATCCATATATTTGTTCTCTCTGTCTGTGTCTCTGTTTCTGCTTTGCAAGTTGGTTCATCTGTACCATTTTTCTGGATTTTTAAAAAATCCAATTAGTTCTTATAGTGCATAACAGATAATCTAGGCCACAAAGAGAATATATTTATTTTTGCCTATATTTGTAATCTACAGATTATCTGGGCTTCTCAGGTGGTAGGTTCGATCCCTGGGTGGGGAAGATCCACTGGATAAGAGAATGGCAACCCACTCCAGTATTCTTGCCTGGAGAATTCCATGGAGAGAGGAGCCTGGAAGGTTATATCCATCGTGTTTCAATGAGTTGGACACGACTGAGCAACTAACACTTTCACTTGATGTATTAATTAAGGCTGTATATTATCCAGAACAATATTGCCACATTCCTATGAGAAAGGAGGTTATACTACCTGGCAAATGATCACATTTACTTTGCAAACTATATCTTGACCTCAGCAGAGCACAGTCTTCTTTCTTGGGTGATACTGGATTTCCAAAAAGCGTTTGAATGCACCACTACCTGATGGGATTAGGTCTGTGAACATAGTTTAGACTTTTTGAGGCACATGCTGGGAAATACAGTTCTTTCTCACTCTCTATGCTTCAGGGATTCCCTGGTGGCTCCGGTGGTAAAGAGTCTGCATGCAATGTGGGAGGCCCGGGTTCGATCCTTGGCGCAGGAAGATTCCCTGAAGAAAGAAATGGCAAACCACTCCAGTATTCTTGCCTGGAAAATCCCATGGACGGAGGAGCCTGAAAGGTTACAGTCCATGGGGTTGCGAAGAGTCGGACAAGACTGAGCGACTTCACTCTTCCCTGTCATTCTGCACCTCAAAGAAAGATAAGATGCTTCAGTTACCACTTCTATTTACAACATGGAAGTGAAAAGTTATACATGTGGGAGGTGTGATGAGTGACAGGCCAACCTAACTTGGCAAAGAGTGCCTGGGAGAACACAATCTGCTCTGTAGGGAAGGAGATGGTACCAAGTTACCCCTGTCGGAGTCAACTCTTAGTGGGATGGCCTCGACCTGCACACGTGTGATACAGGTGTGCTAGCAAAGTCATCCCAAGCCACTTGTGCCTTGTCTCTGCCTCTAGACAAGGTACACCAACTGTAGACAAGAATGAGAGAAAAAAAAGGTGTCTTATTGGAAAACCCTATCTAGAGAAACCCTAAATGTGTGGTAGTGGCAATCTGCCTTCTCAGGGTTGAAGATCTCTGTAAAAGAGACATGAGAGATTCTCATCTCCATTTCCCCTGCCCCTTTCTTCATGGTTCTTTTCATTCCCTTTAGCTCCTGGATGACTTGTTCTTTGGCTGAATCAAGCCTTATCATAAGTATTATGACAAAGTAGTAACATTTTAAAAGTGGTACATATCTACAATGGAATATTACTCAGTCATAAAAAGGAACAAAATTAGGTCATCTGTAGCGATGTGGATGGACCTAGAGTCTGTCATACAGAGTGAAGGAATTCAGAAAGAAAAGAATAAATGTTGCATATTAACACATATATGTGGAATCTAGAAACATGGTGCAGATGAACCTGTCAGCAGGACAGGAGTAGAGATGCAGATGTAGAAAACAGACATGCAGACACGGAGGGGGAAGGGGAGAAAGGGAGGAACTGGGGCAAGAGCATTGACATAAACATGCTACCATGTGCAAAATAGATAGCTAGTAGGAAGCTGCTGTCGGAGAAGGCAATGGCACCCCACTCCAGTACTCTTGCCTGGGAAATCCCATGGACAGAGGAGCCTGGCAGGCTGCAGTCCATGGAGTTGCTAAGAGTCAGACACGAGTGAGTGACTTAACTTTCACTTTTTATTTTCATGCATTGGAGAAGGAAATGGCAACCCACTCCAGTGTTCTTGCCTGGAGAATCCCAAGGACAGGGGAGCCTGGTAGGCTGCCATCCATGGGGTCTCACAGAGTCAGATGTGACTGAAGCAACTTAGCAGCAGGAGCAGGAAGCTGCTGTATAGCACAGGGAGCTCAGCTCAGTGCTCTGTGGTGACCTAGAGAGGTGGGATGGAGGGGTAGGTGGGATGGAGGGGTAGGTGGGAGGGCGGTCAGAGAGAGAGGATACACACACACACACACACACACAGCTGATTCATGGGGTACAACAGAAACTAATACAATGTTGTAAAATAATGATACTCCAATTAAAAAAAAAAAGATGGCCAATCTCTAGTATTGGCTGGAATTCAAAATGGCATGACCTTGAGGGTTGGGGGCAATTTGACATTATCAAACTGTGAGGCATGCATACTTTAGGTATGGATCTAGGAATGCCTTCAAGCAGGGGGTGTTGGAGGCAGGCAGACGTTTCCCAGAGCTGATTGTATGCATTTTGACTCATGTCTAGGGTCTAGAAAACTGATCAGCTAGCTACTTTGAGTGTGTAAAGGTACATAGAATGGGAGCTAACATTTATTGAGCATTTTTTGTGTACCAGATATTGTTTTAAGCATGCATGTTAATTTAATTATTCAGTATGACAATAATAGGTGCTGTTATTATCAACCTTAATTTGCAGATTATGAAATTTAGAGGATAAAGAACCTAAAGTCACACAGAGAGTAGGTAGCATGCCAGAATTTGAACTCAAAACACCTCTCCCCCAAGAAACTGCCAAACTGAACCACTTACCTCCTCCTGATCAAGATGCTTATTTCAGTCAGCACTCTTGTAATAGGGTGAAAAAAATGAAACCATCTAAATAGCACCATTTCCAAACTATTACCTGGAATATTAAGCATCCATTAAAATGAACTATATAGAGCTAAATGGGCTCATTGAAGACACCCATTATGTATACTGTTAACTGAAAAAATGCAAGGTTTAAACTATGTATACAATGCTCTCATTTTTGTATAGCATCAAAAACAAACATTAAAAACAGAAATAACAGGGAACTATAGTCTATATCTTGTAATAACCTATAATGGAAAATAATCTGAAAAAGAATGTATATATATAATCAGTTCAGTAGAGTTCAGTCACTCAGTTGTGTCTGACTCTTTACGATCCCAAGGACTGCAGCATGGCAGGCCTCCCTGTCTATCAACAACTCCCGAAGTTTACCCAAATTCATATCCATTGAGTCGGTGATGCCATCTAACCATCTCATCTTCTGTGATCCCCTTCTCCTCCTGCCTTCAATCTTGCCCAGCATCAGGATGTTTTCCAACGAGTCATTTCTTCACATCAGATGGCCAAAGTATTGGAGTTTCAGCTTCAACATCAGTCCTTCCAATGAACACCCAGGACTGATCTCCTTTAGGATGGACTGGTTGGATCTCCTTGCAGTCCAAGGGACTCTCAAGAGTCTTCTCCAACACCACAGTTCAAAAGCATCAATTCTTTGGTGCTCAGCTTTCTTTATAGTCCAACTCTCACATCCATACATGACTCCTGGAACTCTCTGCTTTTTAATATACTGTCTAGGTTGGTCATAACTTTTCTTCCAAAGAGCAAGCGTCTTTTAATTTCATGGCTACAGCCACCATCTGCAGTGATTTTGAAGCCCCCCAAAATAAAGTCTGCCACTGTTTCCACTGTTTCCCCATCTATTTGACATGGAATGATGGGATCAGATGCCATGATCTTAGTTTTTGGAATGTTGAGTTTTAAGCCAACTTTTTGACTCTCCTCTTTCACTTTCATCAAGAGGCTCTTTTTTCTTCTTTGCTTTTTGCTATAAGGTGTCATCTGCATATCTGAGGTTATTGATATTTCCCCCAGCAATTTTGATTCCAGATTGTACTTCATCCAGTCCAGCATTTCTCATGATGTACTTTGCATAAAAGTTAAATAAGCAGGGTGACAATATACAGTCTTGACACACTCCTTTCCCTATTTGGAACCAGTCTGCTGTTCCATGTTCAGTTTTAACTGTTGCTTCCTGACCTGCATACAAGAAGCAGGTCAGATGGTCTGGTATTATTATCTCTTGAAGAATTTTCCATAGTTTGTTGTGATCCACACAATCAAAGGCTTTGGCATAGTCAATAAAGCAGAAGTAGATTCTCTTGATAGTTTGATGATCCAGCAGATGTTGGCAATTTGATCTCTGGTTCCTCTGCCTTTTGTAAATGTAGGTTGAACATCTGGAAGTTCACTGTTCACATACTGTTGAAGCCAGACTTGGAGAACTTTGAGGATTACTTTGCTAACATGTGAGATGAGTGCAACTGTGCCATAGTTTGAGCATTCTTTGGCATTGCCTTTCTTTGGGATTGGAATGAAAATTGACCTTTTCTAGTCCTGTGGCCACTGCTGAGTTTTCCAAATTTGCTGGCATATTGAGTGCAGTACTTTCACAGCATCATCTTTTATGATTTATACCAGAAAAGTCAGCAAATGCTACACATCAAGCTTCACCCAGGAAATTAAAGATGTCTCTGCACACCTCTGACCCCAAAGCCTTTCCAAAATGTTAACCCAGAAAATTTGAAAGTTGTTCAAAGGCTTCCAAACCACCCCATTTGCCTTGAGAAACTCAAAACGCTGACTTCTCTTCTGTTAAGAAAGAACAGTCACATAGGAAGAGATTAATTGCTTAGATGGAAGAAGACATTGCTTGTCCAAGAAGACATTGGTCATTCCCCAGGAGGCTCAGAAGCAGCACCAGAATTGTTAGCCTAATTTTTACCCTCACTGTGTCCTATAAAGCCTCCACCCCTCAATGAAAGAAGGAAGAGAGATATTTCTCACCATGATCTGGGTGGTGAATGAACTTGGAGGAAAACATACAGCCAACTCATGTTTGTGAACCTGAACCTCATCCCCCTAAAGTTCCACGTCCACCCAGGACAAAGGTCCCACTCAGAATGTTTCCTCCCCATCTTTTCATTCCTCTTAGGTCAGTAGTCACTATGGTGGCCTACCTGCCCTTTCTTGTGATGAAATCTGCTTATTTTGAGAACTAATCATGTGATGGCAATAGCTATAGAGCTCTTTTTTTTTTTTTCTTTGCTGTGAGTGTTTAAAAAGAAGTAAACAACTTAAAACTAGCAGTGACAGATGCCACACAGCAACCAAACTTCTCCTTCTCACCAAACCTGTCTGGGAGCCCAGCCTAAGCGGGTGCTGGCTTCAACACACCCCTCAACCTGGTACATGGTTCTCACTGCCAACAGCATTCCACCTCTCAGCCCATCAGTCTGAAAATTCAGCATGCCTACTGTAAGTGGCAGGAGACGTCTGTAAGGCCACCCCTTTCGGCCCCCTCTCCCACCTCCTCCCCCTTCTTCTTTCAACCTGGCTTCCTTTCCTCCCTTGAAATCTTTGATGTTAGTACTTGGATCTGAAGTTCTGTGTCTCTATAGGAGGTTTTCTGAGAGACTGTATTCTTGTATTTAAGGGCTTCCCTAGTGGTGCAGAGGTTAAAGTGTCTGCCTGAAATGTGAGAGACCTGGGTTCAATCCCTGGGTCGGGAAGATCCCCTGGAGATGGAAATGGCAACCCACTCTAGTATTCTTGCCTGGAGAATTCCATGGACAGAGGAGCTTGGTGGGCTACAGTCCACGGGTCGCAAAGAGTCGGACGCGACTGAGCAACTTCACTTTCACTTTCACTTTACCCTCAGATCACTGAGGCAAATAAAGCCAGAGTAATAAAGGTTTTGACTAGAAGGAACCTCAAATCATCCTGCCAGCCACCTCATTTTTTATAGCTGAATAAGCTAACAGAAATGATAGGTGACTTGCCCAAGATCAGGCAGGGAGGTGGCAGAAACATAATCAGAATTCACGTCAAAGCCCATACTCCTGATCTTTAGGCTTTAGTCAATTTAAATCTTTATCGTCCCTCAAAGTCCAAATGAAGAGGCTGCACCTTTTTTTCCTGGGACCCCAAAAGGATATCACTCCTGGCTACTCTGTCTGAACCATTATGCCTGCATGTGTGCTAAATTGCTTCAGTTGTGCCCGACTTATTGTGACACATGGACCTGGTTCCTCTGTCCATAGGATTATCTAGGCAAGAATCCTGGGATGGGTTGCCATGCCCTCCTCTAGGGGATCTTCTGGACCCAGCGATCGAACCTGTGTTTCTTCTACTCCTGCAGGTAGGTGGCTTCTTTACCACTAGCACCACCTGGGAAGCCCCTGAACCATCATAATATTCTGTGTATCCCTGTTATGCTCTGTTTTGAATTAAAATCACCTGTCTTCTCTTTTTTCCCCTCCTCCTGGAATATAGATTTATTGAGCCAAAGCTGGGTCTTCCTTGTCTCTGTTGCTGCATTGTACTTGGTAGGTGTTTAATAAAAATGTACTGAATGGAATTGAATTGACCTGAGATTTGAGTCTGCTTTTCTGCAGTAGTTATGAATTGCATGTGTGTAAGAAGCAAATTAGGAGTTTATTAAAATGGAAATTTCTGGAATTTTGATTCATGCACTCTTGAAAAGATTCCAGGGACCTTTATTTTCAACAAGCCCACAAGTGATTCTGAAGCTTAGATCTATCTGTGCTTTCTTTCCAAGTCTCTCTTGTAAGAAATATATTTCTGAGATATTTGGCCAAGATTAGAGGCATCATTGAGTTCCCAGAACATGCCAAAGAGTACAGGTCCACACAGTGTTAGATCTTAGAGAATTAATTTCAGTAACAGAGATGTCTACTGAAGTGTTCTCAAATGGGCTGTGGAGTAAGGAATTTCGCATTCTGTCAAATGCCAGTCTCACCAAACTCCCCCGCTCCCCAAGCTGAGACAAAGTTCTCTAGCAGTGGAGAAGGAGGGACATATAAAGGCTTTCTGTCCATGAAGTCAGTGTGGAACTCATACCTTCCAAGAGTACGCAGGCATTTTAGAAAGAATAAAGAGCTTAAACAGAGCCTCATTACAACACTGACACTCTGCAACATGATATGCTCAATTAGTTAATGTTTGTAAAGTGCTTTGATCTCATAAAGCAGTGAGATAATCCCAGCCTTGTTTACTGAGTGCCTCTCTTCCCAAGGGCTCCAAGTGGTTTATCGGCAACAAGCCCAGTGCTTTGCTTGCCAGTTTGGAGGGGTGCTTGGAAAAATTGGGGGTGGTTGTCTTGGAACCAGACTGAGTGAAGGCACTGTGGGTACAGTGATCGTCCATGTTGGGGAAGATCACAGACCCCTGATAAGTTTCAGGAGGTAAAACAGGTCTTCTGTGCTCACTTATCACCTGTGCTATCAGAGCATTTATCATGCTGTAGGGTAGAGTCAACATTTGTTTACAAGTCTGCCTTCCCACTAGACTCTGAGTTACTTGAACAGAGAAATTGGGTCTTTCCGTTTTGCATGACCTGGCCACTGTCCAAGTCTCCAAGCTTAACTCACACAGCTTTCCCTCTTGTTAACCATCTCCTCTGGAGGAGATGGCAACCCACTCCAGTATTCTTGCCTGGAAAATTCCATGGACAGAGGAGCTTGGCAGGCTACAATCCATGAGTTTGCAAAGAGTCAGAAATGACTGAACTACTGAGCACTGCCCGGCACCACCTCCCGCCAAACTAGTCTTTCTGTTTCTCAAACATACCAAACTTCTTTCATCTGTTGGGCCCTTTACACCAAAGTTATTTACCACCATGGCCACCTCTCAACATTCAAATTTCAACGCAACTGTCACCTCCTCAGGTGACTCTGATCATTCTTAGCTAAAGGTGCTACTTCCTAACCACTCTCAATCATATTACTCTGTTTTATAACTGTTTGATTTTCTTCATAGCGTCTATGTTTTCTGGCATCATTTGATTTTTTTATTTCATATTGCTTATTTTTTTAACATTCTGATATCATTTTGTGGAGGACTAGTGGTTATCTTCTTTTTTTCCTATCTTATTTGTTTCTCTTTTATTTCTTCTATGATAATCTGTAAGCTTCTTGAAAACAGAGACTTTATCTACCTCATTCACTGCTGCAGCTCTAGTACCTAGAAAATTTTAAGTGGTCCCTAAAATAATGTTGGTATAAATATTGGCTGTTTCAGTATCTTGTACAGCACTTGATAAATACTTTTTAAATAAATGAAGATGTGAACAAATTTTAGACTAAATGTTATGCTTCAGCATAAATTCCGTAGTTCACTAAATCACTGGTCAGTCCTTTCATTCACAAAATATGACAGGTTTGGATTTCATATACCTCTGGGTATATGATAATCTTTGATTCTCAGCTGTCTTTCAGCTTGTGATATATCCAGCCCTTAAACCTGTTGATTTTTCTTTTTTTTAAACATTTCTTGATGTGGACCATTTTTAAAATCTTTATTGAATTTGTTACAATGTAGTTTGTTGTGTTGTGTGTTTTTTTTTTTTTTTTTTTTTTTTTTTTGGGGNTATATCCAGCCCTTAAACCTGTTGATTTTTCTTTTTTTTAAACATTTCTTGATGTGGACCATTTTTAAAATCTTTATTGAATTTGTTACAATGTAGTTTGTTGTGTTGTGTGTTTTTTTTTTTTTTTTTTTTTTTTTTTTTTTGCCAGGAGGCATGTGGGCTTTTAACTCCCTGACCAGAGAGCAAAGCTGTATCCTTTGGATTGGAAGGCAAAGTCTTAATCACTGGACCACCAGGGAAGTTCTTGATTTTGCCATTGCATTTTCTCACACAACATTCTTTTCCTTTCCCACATCCATTGCACCTCTATCGTCCATAATTTTAAAATTTTACATCCACGTATTTCAATATTGTCTTTAACAATGGCTTCCAGAGAACCCAGCCATGATGGGCGCTTCACGTGATTGGCAGATTTTGCTGGGTCTCATCCTGTCATTCTCTCCTTCTCAAAGCTCCAAGTATTTATCCTCAAACTCTTTGGCACTTCTGTTTGCCAGCTGTGGGGACATGAGCAAGTTACTTAACATAACGTCCTCTTCTGTAAAAATGAATCTAATCCATAGTACCTAACTCATGTCTTGTCCTGAAGACTAAAGGAGTAGGTTAATTCTTATAAAGATGGTGACAGCTGTGGGGAATCACCAGCTGGTAGCTCTTCTTATTTTCTGATTAATAATAACAATGGTTATAGTAGTACAGCTGAAATGCTTTAGCTAATGCTTTTCAGTCTACTCCAGGACTATCTTTCTATCTCAGTTTTTCAACACCTTGGCTCCACTATTAGCTTTTCTTTTTCCATCTTTACTTTTCTAATCCCAAACATGATTTGTTTTTTTCATCCAAGAAATTATCATTTCTTCTTGTTACAAATTTGATGAGGATGATGTTACTGATGTTGTTGATTTTTCTATTTTTTAGTCTATTTTTTCTGTTCTCTATTTTCCTTTTCTATTTATGGCTGTGCTAGGCCTTTGTTCCTGCATGGATTTATCTCTAGTTGTGGCGAGTGGGGGCTACTCTCCAGTTGCAGTGTGTGGACTTTTCATTGCAGAGATTTCTTTTATTGAGCACAGGGTCTAGAGCGTGCAGGCTCCAGTAGCTGTGGCACGTGGCCTCAGTAGTTTCAACTCTCAGTAGCCGTGGCACGTGGCCTTAGCAGTTTCGGCGCTCAGGCTCTAGAGCCCAGGCTCAATACTTGTGGCGCCTGAGCTTAGCTTCTCCACGGCTTCTGGTCTTCCCACAAGACCCAGAAGCAATCGAGTCTGTGTCTCCTGCATTGACAGGCAGATTCTTTACCACTGAGCCACCAGGAAGTCCCCAACTCTATTTTCTATCCCTCCTCTGAAATTGTGTAGCTGTTTTTACTGCCTTCTTAGCATAGAAACTTGTGAAACTTGTCCCATCACTGTATTACCTACACTCTTGTTTTGGTTTCTTTAATTGTAACTAGACGGCTGATTCATGGAGACCTTTGAATCCCAAGGAACTCATCACAAAGTATAGCATCCTTTTGTTCTTGTGTAATTCTTTGTATTAGCCAACCGCTCACACTGAACATATTGACATGGACCAAAAATGAAAGATAGGGCCAGCCACAGTTCTTTGTCTCAGTCCTTCCTTACTCAACTGTACACTGAAAGTAGAGTGTTGACAGAATGTGGGCATAACAAGGAGTGAAATAAACACAGTTGAGTTAGTTTGACCTGGTGTTTCTCCTATTCTGGAAACAAAGAATTACTTACGTGTGTATAGAAAAAGTGTACAATTTCAGTGATTCAGCAAATAATGAAGTACAACTATATTTGATTTTAAAAATTAGCACTGCACAATAGAAGCCTGAATGGTAAAATCCAAGCTAATAATATATAATTTTAAATTTTGTTTTACTTAGACACTTAAAAACACCATGCTAGGTCAAAAGAAAGATTGCAGAAGTAATGAAAAACTTTGTATCTCAGTTCCTTTCCTGCTCTTTGAAAAAGGAGTGTCTCATTTTCATGTGGCACTGGGTTCCACAAATTATGTAGCTGGTGAATATTGATGTCCATGCAATTTCATTTGGAGCTTGAGAATATTCAGATTACATATGCATCTTATACTGTTTCTTATGATGTCAACTTACATGACTATACAAAATTCTAGGGTAAAGCCTTAAAATGTATTTATATGCTGCATGTTCCTGGTTCCAGCAGAAAGGGGATTTGAAATATAGTTCTTGTTTAGTTCTGTTTTGTTTAGAAAAAAGAAAGTGATCTTAATTATTGTTTTGTTTTCTCTTTTCTGCTGTCCTGTTTATTTTCAAAATATTATCACATGGGTCCCTACCTTATTACAGTAAGCCTATCACCACTGTACCAACAAATCTCATTAAGCCAGGACTCTATGTGCCCCTCAGATTAAATGATAACTGAACCACAGCAAAGCCTGCTAGAGTTGAATGGTTCTTAGCCCAGAGTGACCTTCACTGCACAAACACATGTATATATACCCAAATATATAAATTCAAGCTTCCAGGGCTTCTGACCTGCTTTTTTCCCCTCTTTGACATCCTCTTTTTGTAGCTGTTTGTAGGTGGAATATCTCTTATCTACTGATGCCGGGCCCTACTTCTTGTGTCCCAGCAGCCCGGCCCCTTTGATGACTTGTGGTCTATGACTTCAAGATTGTGAACCTGGTGCACTTTTCCAAAACCACACCTTCCCCTGGCAAGGCCAAGGACTCAGAGCCATGAGCAAAACTCGAGTTGAGGCGGGTTACATGAGGGCACGTTGCCCTGTTTTAACAACCTGTCAACAACTCAAGTAGAATTGCAGAACATTTTAGCTGGCAAGGTGAAGAGATCAACCTAAGCTGGCAAGTTGCCTAGATTGAAAGGAGTCTTAATTACATATATAAAGGTATAAAGATCATAGGACTTTGTCTCTGCATCAACTACCTCCTAGTTTTACCAATGCATTTCCTGTAGCTCATCAATTCCCATATAACTGTTCTAAATAAGGGTTGAAAAGGTACTAATAGGCTGAGCTATGAATACCAGGTTCCAGTTGGAGTACAGCTCAAGAAAGGAAGTTTGGTTCCTTTCATGATTCACTGCCTGATAGTATGGGAATACTCCATTCATTGGAACCTGTAAGTACTCACAAAGACAACACTTCCCAGGGAGGGGCGAGGCTGCTTGACTGTACCTAGAACCAGATCTCATATTAAAATGGGATCGTGGAAAATTCTGGATTTTTTATTGAAATTGCAATCTTGATGTGACACCTTGAAGGTTTGCTGACTAGACAGTCTGAAGCTAATTTCTCACATTGATCCAACATTACTGTCCAACCCACACCTGTCTTGAAAAACCATCATCTAAAGGAAGAATGATCCAAGCATGATTAAGCATTGTTTTGATTCCAGAAGTCAGATTATCCTGATCACATTGAAGTAGCTGAGGATGGGGATGTTGGCCTCAACTGAAAAACTTACTATTATCCTTGCTGGGTAGAAGTTGCTGTGCTATATAGTGGCAACAGTGGTGGACTGCATCCATAGGAAAATTAGAGAGTGAGTCCCAGAAATGATACTGGAGGATACTCTCAGGGTTCCATCTTTTCCATTTAACGTTTTCAGGCAGATAATGACTATGTAGGAATAGGTAGTCATTTAAGAAATAATAGAGAATAGTGGCATTGGATATTTAAACAGGGCAATTATATGAACAGTGATTTGCTCCAGTCATACTAACCAAGCAGTTCTATGATAGATTAATTGGGGAGAGGGATAATAAATGTTTGAGATGCAGGAAGTTCATTAGAAGACTTTGTGACTATTTTAAGCAAGAGATGATTAGTGTTACACAAAAGAAGTTGGGCTGAAAAATACAGAAAGGATGTAGAAAGTTTTATTGGATAAATGAAGGGAAAAAGTGAAAGCAATGAATGATTTTATTTTCTTGGGCCCAAAATCACTGTGGAAGGTGAAATTAAAAGACACTTGCTCCTTGGAAGGAAAGCTATAACAAACCTATACAGTGCATTAAAAAGCAGAGAGTCAGTTTGCCAACAAAGGTTCATACAGTCAAAGCTATGGTTTTTCCAGTAGTCATGGACGGATGTGAGAGTTGGCCATAAAGAAGGTGGAATGCCAAAGAATTGATGCTTTCGAATTGTGGTGCTGGAGAAGACTCGAGAGTCCTTTGGTCTTCAAGGAGATCAAACCAGTCAATTCTAAAGGAAACCAGTCCTTAATATTCATTGGAAAGACTGATGCTGAAGTTAAAGCTCCAATACTTTGGCCACCTGATGCCAAGAGCTGACTCATTGAAAAAGACGCTGATGCTGGGAAAGATTGAAGGCAGGAAGAGAAGGGGCTGACAGAGGATGAGATGGTTAAATAGCATCACTGACTCAATGGACATGAATTTGAACAAATTCTGGGAGATAGTGGAGGACAAAGGAACCTGGAGTGCTACAGTCCCTGGGGTTGCAAAGAGTCTCACACAACTGAGCAACTGAACAACAACAAAAAAAGGAGAAAACAGAGGATGAAGTAAATGGTGGACAGAAATAAGGAAAACAGCAGTCTTAGGAATAAAGGTGACTGGTTCTCTGTGGGAAATACTGGTTGAGATGCCATCCCAGCATCCCAACATCAAGGTATAAGGAGGATTTGACACAAAAAAGAATTAGAGTGATGAAGTGACCCTTCTTCCCCCCCAACCCAGAGAAGACAACAGTGAGAGTCTGAGGTAAGCTGGGTGACTTGGAGGGATAAAGCCAATTCCGAAGAAAAAGAATGTGGAAAATTAGAGAGATTCCAGTGAAGAAGCTCAAGTATTTTCAGAGATGGTCTATGATCTGAAAAAAAAAAAAAAAAAATTCAAAATAAATAGACCCAAATCTAGAGTTGAGGGAATATGTTCCCCAGGAAAATATTAAACCAAAGACAAAGAAAAGAAGAGAACCAGAAGATTTATGAAGCTGGATGCAGAAACTTCTGGCTTCCTTTCAAAGTGAGACTGTGGGGCACTGAGGTTGTGTATCTGGAAGAGAAGGCAGATTGCTCAGAAGCTTCCTGAAGATTGACCGAGGGTGAGTGGGGCGCTGCCCAGTGCTGGCCTCTTCCCAGTTTTGCTCTAGATGTGAACTTAGCCCCACCCACAAAAAGAGAGCTTGTTTCTGGTCTCTGAAAATGGGGGATAGTCTTTTTCTCCTGTCTTTCCTTAAGCTTGAGGACCAACCCAGTCCTCTCTTGCCCGTTGATCAGGGAGCAGCCTTTCTCTCTAACCATGTTATCATGTGGCTTATCTGCTGAACATATATTTCACCCTGTGTCTGCTTCCCTGACTCTATGGGAAGTGTGGTCTGGCCAGGACCTGAATCTCCCTTTCTCTTATAAACACCTCAAACCAATACCTCCTTGGGTAATTGGTCAAAATCTCATCTAATGCTGAAAATAAGAAACATTCCGAATTTTCTCAACCCTGCTCATCTTCTAACAGAGCCACAGACAGGGATATTGAGACCAGACCTGAAGGCAGATGGCAAGCTTCTCCCAGAGCCTGTCCAGCCCCTTTAGGACAACTTAGTTTCAGCTGATTCCCTTTACTCTGTCTGATTCCCTTTACCCTGTCTGATTCCATTTACCCTGTCTGATTCCCAGCTTGCCTCAGTCAGCATGACTCTGTTCATCTAGCAGAGCAATGAGCAGAACAACTTGGTCCATGGAAAAAAGCTATGTATCTGTGGCTCAGAGAGGAAGCAGCCTCAGCTTTGTAAATGATCTAGGGACCCTGAAATAAAGTGCTCAAGCCAAGTCTAGTCAGTAGAGTGCACTCAGAAGGAAAGGGTTTCAACACAATGGTGATGGGGGCAATGGTGGAGGGGGTATATGCTAGAAGGAGAGTCAGAAGCAGTGCCTGGGAAAGACTTTAATTCTTTTAATTCCTTAGGCTAATTGTGTAACATGACATTATGTAGTATGTGACTGGTCCATTAGGTAGAATGGACTCCGTGTATTGGGAGTCCAGAAATGTTGGTGATTTGCACAGTGATATAACTTAAGGCAGGGATAGGGTAAGCAAGAGCAGTGCCTCTTAAGCACAGTGTGAGCACCACTTCCCTGGAGATCTTATTAGAATGCAGATTTTTATTCATTATGTCTGGAGTGGGCCCTGAGATTCTGTGTGCCTAACTAGCTCTCAGGTGCCAAGGTCAAACACCGAACAATGAGCATTAGAATTATAGTTAGTTGTGTGCAAGCCTTTCTCTTCTGCTAAATAAAATGTCTGGCCCATAATGGAGAACAGTGACTGCTTATTATTGTTATTGTTAAGCTGAGCTTTTGAGCCTTCATTTTATTATTTATAGCTAGTCATTTAATGTAATTTAAAAGTAGTTAGCTTACTACTTTTAAATGAAATTCTCATAGAAAAGTGCATACAGCCAGTTAAAATCTTGTTTGTACTTAGCCATTTTCTTTCTAAGGTTTAAAATAATTTTGTTCTTTATACATTATTATTTTCTTAAAATGCTGAAAGGGCAGTGGGGAGGTTTCTGGAGAGAATCTTATTTGTATTGCCTCTGTAACACCTACCATCACATTCAGGGCTCGGAAGCTCTCTGTTAAAAGCCTAAGCACCTCTGCCTGATTCCTAGTTTCTTCTGTATCTGTCTGGTTTCTTTTTATAAAAAGATACTCACCACCCTACCCATCCCCCAAATATACAGCATATGCTTCCATTCTTAATCAGTAATGATTTAAGTACAGAAAATTTCTCTTTAATAAATATTTGGTATTATTATCATTTAAAATCAGAAAACAGTTCAACTTTGCAAATATTGCAGCCATTGTCTTTTAGTTTCCATATTTCAAGAAATCTTGCTCTTTTTACAATCACTAAAATGCTTTATAAAGATGTTACCTTGTAATTTATGTTTGATTTTTAAATAAATTAAGGATTTGGGAACAGTTGCAATTTGAACCATTTTTGTTGTTGTTGTTCAGTCACTAAGTCATGTCCAACTCTTTGCAACACCATGGACTGCAGCCTGCCAGACTCCTCTGTCCTCCACAATCTCCTGGAATTTGCTCAAATTCACATCCATTGAGTCGGTGATGGCATCTAACTGTCTCATCCTCTGCAGCTCCCTTCTCCTTTTGCCTTCAATCTTTCCCAGCATCAGGGGCTTTTTCAATGATTTGGCTCTTTGCATCATGTGGCCAAAGTATTGGAGCTTCAGCATCAGTACTTTCAATAAATATTCAGGACTGATTTCCTTTAGGATTGACTGGTTTGATCTCCTTGTGGTCCAAGGGGCTCTCAAGCATCTTCTCCAGCACTACAATTTGGAAGCATCAGTCCTTTGGTGCTCAGTCTTCTTTATGGTCCAACTCCCACATCCATACAAGACTACTGGAAACACCATAGCTTTGGAGCAAACTAATGTCTCTCTCTCTTTTTTTAAAATAGGTTGCTTAGGTTCATCATATCTTTCCTTCTAAAGAGCAACTGTCTTTTAATTTCATGGCTGCAGTCACCATCTGCAGTGATTTTGGAGCCCAAGAAAATAAAATCCATCATTGCTTCCACTTTTCTCCTTTATATTTACCATAAAGTGATGGGATCAGATGCCATGATCTTACTTTTTTTTAATCTTGATACCAATACAGTAAGATTTCATATGTGTCCATTCTTACCTTCAATTTGGGCTACCTCAAGGTGGCAAGTATCATGAAACATGGAGGCTTTCTCATCTTCTCTCCTCTGGCCATTATTTCCATTCGTGTGGTTTGATGACATATTGTGATGTAACATGCTACTTAGTCAATCCTATTTATTATACTACTCAAAGGATAAGAATCGAGTCTTTAATAAGAATACTGCATCAGCAGTCATTTATACAGAAAAGGAATAATAACAGCCAACATTTGCTAAAGTCTCCCTGGTGGCTCAGACGGTAAAGCATCTGTCTACAATGCGGGAGACACAGGTTCGATCCGTGGGTTGGGAAGATCCCCTGGAGAAGGAAATGGCAATCTACTCCAGTACTATTGCCTGGAAAATCCTGTGGACAGAGGAGCTTGGTAGGCTACAGTCCATGGGGTCGCAAAGAGTCGGACACGACTGAGTGACTTCACTTCACTTTATCATGTGCCAGGTCCAGGGATGCATATTTTAAAATTTTATAACTTTTTTTATAAGTTTTTCTTCCCAGTTAATCTCATAATAACCTCATGAAGTGGGTACTTGACCATTTTATAACTTTCCCATTTTCTAGCTGGGAATGAAGTGTTGTATCTTATCCATGATCATATAGCTAGTAATAATTCAAACCTGTTCAGCCAGACCATGGCTTAGGGGTTCAGTGAGTTCACTACTACTTATTCAGTATCCATTGTGTATGTGGAGTTTAATCACAACCATCTTGGGTGGTAACCATCATTTCCTTTGTTTTCAAAGGGAAGTTACTGGACTAACGTAGGTCACTTAGCTGGAAAGCGGTCAAATTTGAGATGATATTTTAGATCTGAGAAAAAGAACTATTATTTGTTGCAACTTCTTGGTAGAAATCATCCCTTTTAAAACCTAGTCTATACTCTCCCATTGTTATCCCAAGGAAAACTGAGAAAAAAGACTAGAAAGTCAATGAACCTATACAAATCATTGCAACTGGAGTGGTTTCTTTGGACAAGTTTGGTTTAAGTTGGTCAGATCTTTCTTTATACCCAACCCTCCTTCCTAGCTGATCTCTTTCCTCTCACTTCTTCCTTTCCCACCCCCCACCTCCTTCCTCTCTCTGCAGCCCCTTCTACCTGCGTGGCTGTTGCTGATGGTTCCATAATTTTGGTCAAATCTTCTTGTCTCTGTCCCATTTTTGTTGTTGTTGTATTGTTACCTCCTCAGGCCTTGAAACCATTGATACAGGAGTTGTCAGAGGACTTGGGTGTGCCCCAGTGCCACTGGCAATCTCTGCTTTTAAATAGGAAGCTTTCCACTCAGGGACTTCAGTTCTACCCTGAAGAGCTTTTGTTGTGTTTGGAAAGGTAATCTAACTAATCAGCTGGGCCCTCCCAGAACAAGTTTAGACAGCACCTTTCCCTGAAATGTCTTGCTAGATCTCTGGACTTTTTCCTCTCACCTGTCTCCTACAGCTCTTCTTCCCAGTAGAGGTGTGTTGATTACCGCTGAGTTTCTCAAAATGATCACAACTGGGTGAACCCTGAGAAAAAGTTCTCTCGGGGCACCGTTTCTTAGAAAAGGTGATTTATTTTTTTCTAACCAAGAAGACAAACTTTCAATAAAGATAGTTTTAATTCATTTTTTAAATTTCCTGGTATAAGTATTCTCTACTTTTTCTTTAAAGGAAATATATAAGTTTGAAGGAGCCAAAATTAAAAAAGGACTTAAAATCTATATGGGAAGGGTTTTGTTCCCCAAAAATGAAAATACATCTCAAAATTCATAATTATGCCTCTTCTTTCAAAAACTTTGATGGCATTTATTAATTTCATTCTTTTTCTTCTCAGATGAAAGCAATATACCTGATTCTATCCAGAGTTAAAAATTTGTCACTTGGTAGTCTAAAATTTGCATATCTTTGACTTAGCTATATTAAGTTATTGGCACTTTGATCTTTCTATATGTCATTTATCATGTGAGTTACTGATAAAAATGCAAAATGTTAGTAATTTTTAATTTTTTTTAAGTTGCAGAAAAGTGAAAGTTGTTCAGTCATGTTCAACTCTTTGTGACTCCATGGAATTCTCCAGGACAGAATACTGGACTGGGTAGCCTTTCCCTTCTCCAGGGGATCTTCCCAACCCAGGGATCAAACTCAGGTCTCCCACACTGCAGGTGGATTCTTTACCAAATGAGCTATCAGGAAAGCCCCTAGTTGTAGACGGCTATATTCAAACGAGGACGTCTTGAGAAAGCCATTCAATACAGAAATGGAAGCAGAGATTCCTGATCAAAATGGGAGCTGAGGTTATAGAGACATGGAATTCCCTTCAGAAGATAATTCTGAGGCACATCCTACTTTTGTGTTCAAATACCACTACAATAAAATGTTTAAATGATGGTACAAAAAAAGTTGCCATACTAACAACAGGGACAAATAAACTCCAAAGTGAATTCTTGGTTGACAGGAAGTCTGCCATGCCGTGACTTGAAATGTGCATAAATTAAAGCATAAATGTTCAAATAAGATTTATTAAAATCTATGTAAGCTTAATATATGTAAGTTTATAATGCATGAAACTAGAAGCTGAAAATTAAATGAATGGAAGTTTATGTGTGTGAGTGCTCAGTCACTCAGCCATGTCCAACTCTTTATGACCCCATGGACTGTACCCCACCAGGCTCCTCTGTCCATGGAATTTCCCAAGCAAGAATACTGGAGTGCATTGCCATTTCCTTCTCCAGGAGATCTTCATAACCCAGGGTTCAAACCTGCATCTCCTGTGTCTCCTGCATTGGCAGGCAGATTGTTTACCACTAGAGGCATCATGGAAATTTAGGACTGCCTTTTAATAAAATGGAAAATTAAGCTCCTTATTGCTTTTGTACAATTTCACTATCTATCAGGGCATCTGGCATATAGTAGATAATCAGTATATGTTTCTTAAAATGAGTTGAATAAAATTTACTTTTATGCATTTTTATAGGACTGCTAGGTAATTTATTCTTTGCATATTGTAGTAATGGAATGTGGGATGTTCTTATTGTCATTTTATTTGAAGTGAAACTAGAAAACAAATGGAGACTAATGTCTCCAGTCTTTGGTAGTGTATACGATGAATGACCACATCTGTGACATTTTGCATTATGCTTCAACCTGTAGTCCCACTATGCTTCAACAGAAGCCTTGAAGGTTGAAGTAACAGCAAAAAGAAAAAAAGGGCATGCTGCTTCATGGTTTGGTGAGGTGAGGTGAGGTGAGGTGAAGTCGCTCAGTCGTGTCCGACTCTTTGCGACCCCGTGGACTGTAACCTACTAGGCTTCTCCGTCCATGGGATTCTCCAGGCAGGAATACTGGAGTGGATTGCCATTTCCTTCTTAAAGCACAGTCTTCTTATTAGTTTTGATTGGGTCAGATTAGTCTTTGAGGTATGTAAGTTAGACTCTTTGAAAGAAAGTGCCATCAAGAATAAGAGTTTGGGGGAGCCACGTTGTATATTTAAATGATCTGATGACCATGGCAACACATGCCTGACCATGTGTACTTATGCCTTACTCTTCAGGCACCTGATAATCTAGAAAAATGCTAAAATTTTGTCAAGGTATCGTCCATTCAAATGGACTGTTAACTATGACAAGGCAGCTAAAGAATTCATTTTAGTTTAAGATAAAAGTTTATGCTTGACTAAAAGGAAAAGTCTATATGTAAATAATAGACAGAAATTAAGAGAACGTGACACTTGTTCTTTATTCATTGGAGTGTGAGCAAAATAATGGTGCTTTGAATGTCCAGAAGATTTCAATTGAGTTGGACATTTTAATATCATGTTATTGAGTGTCTGGATTTTGTTGCCTTCCTTTAAATTTTTTTTTTTTTTTTTTTGTACAGAGGTACATTTTTTGTACCTAAGTCATGTCCAACCCTTTGTGACCCCAGGAACTGCAGCATTCCAGTCTTCCCTGTCCTTCACTATCTCCGAGCATTTGCTCAAACTCATGTCCATTCAGTCAGTGATGCCATCCAACCATCTTATCCTCTGTTGCCCCCTTCTCCTCTTGCCCTCAATCTTTCCCAGCATCAGGGTCTTTTCCCATGAGTCAGCTCTTTGCGTTAGGTGGCCAAAGTATTGAGAGATACATTAGTTCGGATCAATCTGATGCATTTTTAACTTGTTCTTCAGCTTTATTTGAGCTTTTTTAGCGTGACTTCTAGTTTAGTAATGACATGATTCTACAAAGTCTCTATTGAATGTCTCATGTGTTCAGTGAGGTCTTGCCACAATAAATGGTATGACATTGAACATCTTCTAATCCTGCTAGAGCCCTGTGAATTTTCCACTCACACATATCCAGTAATTGTTCTTTGCATAGCATCGTGGAATTTTGCTCTAATTATGCAGAGCTTAATATTTAATCAAAAGTTTGAGACCTCCATGCAGATTTTTATACCTCTTTCTCTCCATATGTTTTATCTCTGTGCTATTCTGTCCCGTAAGTTTCAGCTGTCTCAGACACTCTGTACTCAAATCTATGTTTTCTTAACTTGGTGAGACTTCCATGCTCTGCTTAGGTTTCCTCTCCCCATGCGGGACACGACACTCAGGTAGAAATTCAGGCTAGTAGAAAAGCCTACCTCATTTGCTCTCCTTTTCTCAAGGATAAAAATTCTGCATTGTCTATTGTCCATAATTTGAAAAGTATTGTTTTTTATTTTTTAGTTGTTAACAGCACAAGTTTAGCCCTAGTTACTAAATCATGTCTGAAAATTAAATTCTTCTTATAATTGAGGAACAAATAGATAATTTTGTCATGGGAAGTTCTGCCATTCCAAAATGCAAAACCTTTCATATCCAAGTCATAATGTTTTACATTTATTTTTCCATGATCCTATTGCTTATGGAGAACTTTTCCATAAAACCTAATAGTCACCTAGTCTTATAAATTAGAATTTATAAACTCTGAGAGATTCTGTTAGTTGTGAAAATTTGTGTTGTGTTTAATTACAATCTATTTTATTGGCTTCCACTTTTCAATGTTTCTGTACACATACACACACACACATATATATGTATATATTTTTACAACAATGACAAAAATGACAACGTATTGCCCAGCTTAAATGCCCACTTTATTCATCAAATTTTCTTTTTAATTGTTTGGATTGCTTCCAAGAATGTAATCCACACAAAACTATGAATATTTGCCATCCCTGAGGATTTTCACAGGAATGTGATACTGTCTGTGAGGATAATTTCAGTGGAAAGTTTGAGTATTAATGGGCTAAGAATAGAGCTTCCCACTGGGCCAACATGGGCTTTAGTAGTCAAGTTCTGATGTATTCCCAAGGGAAAAAAAATAATTTCCAATGTGCTTGAGCTGCTAATGTTATGATTTCATCCTTTTCTTATGATAGCATAGACCTATAATCCCTTATCAGAAACTTTTTAAATCAATGTGCTATGAAATTTAGAATTTTTCTGGTTTGAGGAAGGTAATACTTTATATATCCCATATGTTTTATACTATCTCCATCTGTGAATGGGCAACATGGAAATCATACTCCTTGATATTTTTGCAATGAAATGAGTAAATATTCTCACTAACTGGAATAAACAAATAAAAACAACCAAAAAAGTTATTATTGGAGATTTTTAGACTTAGTTTCAGAAAAGGAATTAAGGGTAAATATCTAAGATCCCTAAACTTCACTCAGAAGGTCCCTAAGAAGACTCTAGGAACAAAATGTGTTCAGATATTGATACAACTGTAATATGCTCATATACATTGGTCATCTTTCCTGGTGATTCAGATAGTAAAATACCTGCCTACAATATGGGCGACCCAGGTTCAGTCCTTGGGTAGGAAAGATCCTCTAGAGAAGGGAATGGCAACCCATTCCAGTATTCTTGCCTGGAGAATCCTGTGGACAGAGAAGCCTGGTAGTCTATAGTCCATGGGATTGCAAAGAGCTGGACATGACTGAGCGACTAACATGCATATACATTATTCATTAGATTAAAATGCATGTCAGAGAAGGTATCATTTATATTTTTGTTGGAAACAACAGATAAACTTTCATAGGAAACTTTTTCTGCTTAATTTATGAGTTTAAGTACCTTTCTAGTGAAATAAATCGACAATATTGAAAGAAATATAAAGGAGAAGTAATCCATTAGCACTGGTAATCATACTATTCAGGGTTTTACAACATCTAACATTTTTATACTACTACTGTCTGAAAAGCATTTACAGACATTATCTGACTCTTCTCAGAATCCTCTGGGGCTTATAGGATGGGAACTATTATCAATCTCAATTTGCACATAAGAAAACTGAGGCTTAAAAAAGCCACCTGCCTTGTCAAAGGCCATTTAGGCCTCACAGCTGGGCCAACGGAGTGCTCACTTCACTGTATTTCTCTGTCAATCCAAGTGCATCAAAACTTTATTGTACCATGTTTCTCATTGTAAAGAAGTCATTTGTTTTCTCTACATGGGTTAAGAAGCCCTCATTTATTTATTTATTCATATATTAAAAGTAAAGTGTAAAGACTTCCCTGGTGATTCAGTGGTTAAGACTCCATGCTTCCACTGCAAGAGGGGGGCATGGGTTCAGTCCCTGGTCTGGGAACTGAGATCCCATATGCTGCATGGTTCAGCCAAAAAATAATTAAAGTGTATTGGGTATTTACCATGAGTTCTAGGCACAGCCATAGAATTATAACTTACTTAGCTGTAGGAATTGCCTTTTGGAAAGAAACAGGAACTTGATCAACTAAGTGGGAAGGCCAAAACAAAATCAAATTCCTAAAATTTTTATAAGCCTCCTTTGTGAATAATAAGCTAGACTTGTGCCCAAGGAACCATTTCGGTACTAGTAGAGAGGTCCCAGACAGCACTTCTAAGGGCTTGTTTTCAGATGAGGGCAAGGTTATGTGTTGACATACCTTTCTGAGGTCCTATAGCTCATGACATGGCAAACAGTCTCTTTACCAGACCAACGGCCTCTCACTCAGAGTTCTGTGTTCCTTCCAGCATTCCTATCAGCTAAGTTCAGATTATTTTTAAAGTAGAGTTATCTTCTCTCAGTGGAAGGGCATGAACCTTTGTAAATGAGGGGGAAATGGCATGCAGAAGAGAGGCATATGAAGTCACACAGCAGATCCAGACCTGACAATGGACTCAAGCTCCCTAAAGCCCCTTCTTGCCACACTGACCCCTTCAGTGAGCACAGATGCCGCTATACCTGTAGCGCTCAGCACACTCAGCAGCTTGGTCTCTGGGAAGTCCTCTGAAGACCTGAGTGAGAGATCAGCTGATTGGGATTGAATTAGATAGTATTTCATTTCCCTTGCCCACTATTTGTCTCTAATCAAATCCTGCCCCAGTTCAGATTGTCTCTTTACTTTTTTAAAAATTAATTTATTTTGTATTGAAGGATAATTGTTTTACAGAATTTTTCTGTTTTCTGTCAAACCTCAACATAAATCAGCCATAGGTATACATATATTCCCTCCCTTTTGAACCTCCCTCCCATCTCTCGCCCCATCCCACCCCTCGAGGTTGATACAGAGGCCCTGTTTGAGTTTTCTAAGCTATACAACAAATTCCCATTGGCTATCTATTTTACATATGGTAATGTAAGTTTCCATGTTACTCTTTCCATACTCTTTCCCTCTCCTCCGCTCTCCCCATGTCCAGAAGCCTATTCTCTCTGTCTGTTTCTCATTGAAGGCTACTGAATGAGCCCCAGCTCTGGTCCTTGTCTCCTGCACTGAGGCTATTAGCTCTAAAAGCCTTCATGGAATGAGTCATGTGCTAGGGAATCCAACAGGCAGTCTGCCAAGTCATTTGCAGGTAACTTTGTCTAAGAGAAATACCTGAGAATTAGTGCCTCACCAATATCAGGCCATTCTTGGAATCCCAGAATATTTTAATTAATTACTTGTTTTAATTACTGTTTACATGGATTGTAGGTAGAGCCCATAGGAGCCAATGTCCAGAAATAAGGCCTTTGTTGATGTGTCCTCCCCCTTCATGGGTAAAGATCACATAGCTATACAGTGCCTTATCCTATAGCACATATTAATATTTCTCAGATAAAGTGAGTCCCAGTAATTGGTATGTGTATGAACGTTCATGCTATATTCATGTGTGTGTGATGCTAAACTCATATAACGTACAATGCTCTTTAAATAGTACCATATCTGTATAAGCAATATTCTTTTTCGTAAATTCATTCTATCTAGGTGTATATCCAGTTATCAAAGTGAAGCACGATTTCCACCAAATCTTCAGGCAGTAAAATAAGAAGTCTGCAAGAAAAAAAAGAGTGAAAGAAAGTGTTAGTTGCTCAGTCATGGCCAACTCTTTGTGACCCTAAGGACTGTGGACTGCCAGGCTCCGTCAATGGGATTCTCCAGGCAAGAATACTGGAACGGATTGCCATTTTCCCTTTTCCAGGGGATTTTCCCAAACCCAGGGATCAAACCTGGATCTCTTGCATGGCAGGCAGATTCTTTACTGTCTGAGCCACCAGGGAAGTCCCTTTCAAGCTGACCGGAAAAAAAAAAAAAAGCTTCAGGAATTCTTTCTACCTGATAAGAATAGGCACCAAATAAATTTGAAAAGAGAAGCATGGATGTAGAAAGAACTCATTGATTCATACAGAACTTCAAAGGGCCTTTGTTTGGGGGCCTCTACAAGGGTTCAAGTTGGCCCTCCTGATCTCTGGTTATTTGCCCATCCCTGTTACCCTTCACAATAAGGTACTTTGCACATTTTCAGTAGTATTTAATATAAGGAAGAGCTTCTCTATGGTTCCTGAGTCCAGCATCATTCTTATCCTGCCCATCTTTCTGCATTTATTTCCTCCTTCACATCATTCCTTTCTTGGTACTCTAAACTACTAAATTCATTTACTTTTTCCCTAGTCTTGAAAATTTCCTCCAACTCTCTCCTCATAAATGGAGAAACCCGCTTCTTGTGGTTGCACTAAGCATTCTCATGTTCTATGGAAGGGTTAGGACTAGGGTTAAAGGAGTTTTTATTTGCTTACAAACCCCTAGAATCAGAGTTGAGTTTTTGAGAATACAAGATAACTTCTAAGTCCATTGGAGAGTTAAAAATATTGAGGAACATAGGACCTTTTAAAGTATTTAAATCCAGAGTTTCTTAATCCTCACCCATGGACTCTTGCATGGCTAAAAATTTAGCTTGAAGGATTATGTGGGTCCCCCGTAAATGGAAACAACAAAAAAGTATGAATGGATGCAGAAACCTTTTATTTATTTTCACAACATTTTGTAATCCCAAAGGGTCCCATAGTTAACCTTTTACAGTGAAAAATTCAGCAAATGGAGATTTGAGATTCCCATCATTCTCTCCTCCTCCCTTCAGGCTCCTTAACAACTGAAAATAGAAAAGGGTAGTCAAATTGGCCCAGAGAATCAATGGTAAACCTTCTGAACAATGGTAGCAGCATGTGAGCCTCAAATGGGGCTTTCTGCTTCCTCCTTTATTAATTAAAGGTAGGACTAAAGATATGGACACAGCTGGCCTATTCACAGGCAGAGAAGCTGAATGAAGTCGAGCCTGCTTGTTTACAATCATAACAGGAGGAAGAGAGTGAAGGTTGGTAGGTACGGGAGCCTCATCTTTGCAAGTCAGTGACAACACTTTTAACAACCAAAGGCTTCCCTGGTGGCTCAGATGGCAAAGAATCTGCCTGAATGTGGGAGACCTGGGTTCAGTCCCTGGATTGGGAAGATCCCCTGGAGAAGGAAATGGGTACCTGCTCCAGTATTCTTGCCTGGAGAATTCCATGGACAGAGGAGTCTGGTGGGCTACAGTCCATGGGTTCGCAAAGAGTTGGACACGACTGAGTGACTAACACTTTCACTTTGATAACCAAGGGCCAAGGGACTTTTCAGTTCAGTTCAGTTCAGTCGCTCAGTCGTGTCCGACTCTTTGCGACCCCATGAATCGCAGCACGCCAGGCCTCCCTGTCCATCACCATCTCTCGGAGTTCACTCAGACTCACATCCATCGAGTCAGTGATGCCATCCAGCCATCTCATCCTCGGTCGTCCCCTTCTCCTCCTGCCCCCAATCCCTCCCAGCATCAGAGTCTTTTCCAATGAGTCAACTCTTCGCATGAGGTGGCCAAAGGACTGGAGTTTCAGCTT
>SJYT01083767.1:674298-722577 GCA_006410635.1 Cephalophus harveyi
ACGACAGAGGATGAGATGGCTGGATGGCATCACGGACTCGATGAACGTGAGTCTGAGTGAACTCCAGGAGATGGTGATGGACAGGGAGGCCTGGCGTGCTGCGATTCATGGGGTCGCAAAGAGTCGGACACGACTGAGCGACTGAACTGAACTGAACTATCTTTAAAAAAATTTTTACTCTAAAGAGAAATCTACCCCTACTACTCGGAGGGTATCTCATATTTCTCATAGCTGCACTGAATATTCCAGGGTGCACCCACATTTGACTTTTCCATTATCAAGTAATAGACACCTAGATTGCTTCTAATTCCCCACTATCATAAACAACACAACAATGAACATCCTCATGCAAGTTCCTTTGTGGGCCTTCATGTCTCAGAAATATGTTCTCTCTGGGTAACAGGGTATATTTATTTTAAATCTGATCAAGTGTTATTATAATGGCTGCTGCTGCTAAGTCACTTCAGTCATGTCGGACTCTGTGCGACCCCATAGACAGCAGCCACCAGGCTCCCCCATCCCTGGGATTCTCCAGGCAAGAACACTGGAGTGGGTTGCCATTTCCTTCTCCAATGCAGGAAAGTGAAAAGTAAAAGTATAGTCACTCAGTCGTATCTGACTCTTAGCGACCTCATGGACTGCAGCCTACCAGGCTCCTCCGTCCACAGGATTTTCCAGGCAAGAGTACTGGAGTGGGGTGCCATTGCCTTCTCCGATTATAATGGCAGTTCCAGGCGAATCTCCAACCAGTAATGTTTAACTGGTTGCCAACATTATCCATCTTTCTATTTTTGCAAAAAAGTGACATTCATAAACATCAATTCTTTGGCACTCAGCCTTCTTTATGGTTCAACTCTCACATTTGTATACGAATACTGAAAATTTGTTTCTGCCATTGTTTAAATATTTTTATTCTTACGTTCCTTGGGTTTATTCTATTGATCTTTTTCTAAATTTTGAGTTAAATATTTAACTTAAGTTGTGTCCCTTTAAAGATTTTCTTATTTTCTAATAAATATACTTTAAATCTACAAACTGTCTATTAAGTACTATTTTAGCTATGCCTCACAAATTTTGACAAACAAAACATTTTCATTAGATTCTAAGTATTTTGAAATCTTCTTTAAGATAATTTTTAACTGGAGAATTTTTATGTTAGTGTCCAGGCATAAAACAGTTTTTGTTATCCTTTAAAAAAAAGTTCTAATTGTATTGCACAATGATCTAAGCTGCCAATCACCTCACTATCAGCATGTACATACATATATCCAGAGCGCTTTATGATACACTTGGTCTCTCCATAGAGTCCTGGAGGAAGCTTGGATTGCCCTGTGCAAACCATCACTATGGTTATAGCAGATGCTCAGTAAATATGGCAAACCACTCCAGTACTCTTGCCTGGAAAATCCATGGACAGGGGAGCCTGGTAGGCTGCAGTCCATGGGTTCGCTAAGAGTCGGGCACGACTGAGTGACTTCAATTTCACTTTTCACTTTCATGCATTGGAGCAGGAAATGGCAACCCACTCCAGTGTTCTTGCCTGGAGAAATCCCAGGGACAGGGGAGCCTGGCGGGCCTCTGTCTCTGGGGTCGCACAGAGTCGGACACGACTGAAGCGACTTAGCATCAGCAGCAGCAGTAAATATTTATTATATTAATGATTAAATGAACATAATATAGATATGTTTGCATGTGTGTGTTTTGAGAGATTAGAGGTTAAGGTGAAAATATTCACACAAAATATTTCTAAAGAATTATGTTGATTTCTGAGTCACAGAAGAAGATAAGTGTCATTACTTTTGTATTAGTCACTCAGTCGTGTCTGATTCTTTTCAACCCCATGGAGTGCAGCCCACCAGGCACCCCTTTGTGACCCTGTGGACTGCAGCCCACCAAGTTTCACTGTCCTTCACTCTCTCCTGGAGTTTGCTCAAATTCATGTCCATTGAATCGGTGATGCCATCCAACCATCTCATGCTCTGTCACCCCCTCCTCCTCTTGCATTCAATCTTTCCCAAAATTAGGACCTTTTCCAATGAGTCCACTCTTTGCATCAAGTGGCCAAAGTATTGGAGCTTCAGCTTTGGCAACAGTTCTTCCAATAAATGTTCTGGGTTGATTAGAATGGACTGGTTTGATCTCTTTGTTGTCCACGAGACTCTCCTGCACCACAGTTCACCACAGTTCAAAAGCATCAGTTTTTCAGCACTTAGCCTCATGGTCATACTTTCACATCTTTTTAAGACAACTGGAAAAGCCACAGCTTTGACTATTTGGATCTTTGTTGGCAAAGTGATGTCTCTGCTTTTTAATATGTTGCCTGGGTTTGTCATAACTTTGCTTCTAGGGATCACATGTATTTTAATTGTATGGCTACAGTCACTGTCTGCAGTGATTTTGGAGTCCAAGAAAAAGTCTGTCATTGTTTCCCCCTCTATTTGCCATGAAGTGATGGGACCAGATGCCATGATCTCAGTTTTCTGAATGTTGAGTTTTAAGCCAGTTTTTTCACTCTGCTCTTTCTCCTTCATCAGGATACTCTTTAGCTGCTCCTTGTTTTATGTCATAAGGGTGGTGTCATCTGCATATCTGAGGTTATTGATATTTCTCCCAGCAGTCTTGATTCCAGCTTGTGCTTCACCCAGTCTGGCATTTTACATGATGTACTCTGCATATAAGTTAAATAAGCAGGGTGACAATATACAGCCTTGACTCACTCCTTTCCCAATTTGGAACCAGTCTGTTGTCCTTGGAATGCAAGGAGATCCAACCAGTCTGTCCTAAAGGAGATCAGTCCTGGGTGTTCATTGATAGGACTGATGTTGAAGCTGAAACTCCAATACTTTGGTCACCTGATGCGAAGAACTGACTCATTTGAAAAGACGCTGATGCTGAGATAGATTGAGGACAGGAGGAGAAGGGGATGACAGAGGGTTAGATGGTTGGATGGTATCACCAACTCGATGGACATGGGTTTGGGTGAACCCCGGGAGTTGGTGATAGACAGGGAGGCCTGGCATGCTGTGGTTCATGGGGTCGCAAAGAGTCAGACACGACTGAGCGACTGAACTGAACTATTGTTCCATGTCTAGTTTTAACTGATGCTTTTTGACCTGCATACAGATTTCTCTGGAGGCAGGTCACGTGGTCTGGTATTCCCATCTCTTGAAGAATTTTCCACAGTTTGTCATGATGCACACAGTCAAAGGCTTTGGTGTAGTCAATAAAGCAAAAGGAGATGTTTTTCTGGAACTCTCTTGCTTTTCCCTATGATCC
This sequence comes from Cephalophus harveyi, assembly GCA_006410635.1. Taxonomy (NCBI): domain Eukaryota; kingdom Metazoa; phylum Chordata; class Mammalia; order Artiodactyla; family Bovidae; genus Cephalophus; species Cephalophus harveyi. The sequence goes on from SJYT01083767.1 coordinate 677,575, forward strand.
AATGGATGTTGGCAATTTGTTCTCTGGTTCCTCTGCCTTTTCTAAATCCAACTTGCATATCTGAAAGTCCTCAGTTCACATACTGTTGAAGCCTAGCTTGAAGGATTTTGAGCATGACTTCCTAGTGCATGAGATGAGTGTAATTGTGCGGTACTTTGAACATTCTTTGGCATTGCCCTTCTTCGGGATTGGAATGAAAACTGACCTTTTCCAGTCCTGCAGCCACTGCTGAGTTTTCCAGATTTGTTGGCATATTGACTGGAGCACTTTCACAGCATCATGTTTTAGGATTTAAAATAGCTCAGCTGGAATTCCATTACCTCCACTAGCTTTGTTTGTTAATAATATTTCCCTACTGACTTCACATTCCAGGATGTTTGGCTCTAGGTGAATGATCACAACATTGTGATTATCTGGATCATTAAGACCTTTTTTGTATAGTTCTGTGTATTCTTGCCACTTAAAATCTTCTGCTTCTGTTAGGTCCATATCATTTTTTTCCTTTTTGTGCTCATCTTTGCATGAAATGTTCCCTTGGTATCTCTAACTTTCTTGAAGAGATTGCTAGTCCTTCCCATTCTATTGTTTCCTTCTATTCCTTTGCATTGATCACTAAAGAAGGCTTTCTTATCTTTCCTTGCTGTTCTTTGGAACTCTGCATTCAAATGGGTATGCCTTTCTTTTTTTCTCCTTTGCCTTTTGCTTCTCTTCTTTACTCTGCTATTTGTAAGGCTTCCTCAGACAACGGTTTTGCCTTTTGCATTTCTTTTTCTTGGGGATGGTTTTGGTCACTGCCTCCTGTACAGTGTTACAAACCTCTATCTATAGTCTTCAGACACTTGGTCTATCAGATTTAATCCTTTGAATCTATTTGTCACTTCCACTGTATAATCATAAGGGATTTGATTTAAGTCATACCTGGATGGCCTAGTGGTTTTCCCTACTTTCTTCAATTTAAGTCTGAATTTTGCAGTAAGGAGCTCATGATCTGAGCCACAGTCAGCTCCAGTCTTCTTTTTGCTGACTCTATAGCGCTTTTCCATTTTTGCCTATAATGGTTCAATAAACTTTTATTTTGTTTTAAGGACTAAGAAATTACATGGAATAATAGGAAATTGCCTAGAACCTTCACAGTGACTATGGTAGCCTGAGTCATCCTTCCCAGTGTTTGGTGACAACTGAGATTTTTCAATTCTGCAAACTCATCAGCACATTTGGTAATCTTGAGCATTTTGTGGCTTCAGTTACAACATATATATTTTGACAACTCTCAATGTATAATTCTTCACCTCACTGGATTTCAAACTTGTATATCCAACTGCTTCCTATTAATAGATATCTCCTGACATCTCAAACTCAGCAGATCCAAAGCTGCATTTATTATCACACTTGTAGACCTAGTTTTTCCTCTCATCTGCTCAATTTCAGCTGGGAGGTGAGGGCCAGTGTGGATTCAGTTGACTGATTGTTCAGGCTGGTACTCATTTCTTCACAAATCCATTAAAAACTAGAAAGGATGATTTTATGAAATAGAGAAGAGACATTCTTCATTCAAGTGTAACTAAAAAGCCATGCTTTTCTTTTGGAATATTCAATAAGCTAGTTCAAGGCTACTTAAAACTGTGTCACTATCTTCCTAGCCACTAAAGCCAGGAACGTGAAGGCCACTCCAGATTTCTTCTCTCCTCTCACTATCTTGTTCTCTCTGCTTTAATACATCTGCAATAATACATCACCTTATTTTTGCTTTTTCAATCTACAAAAACATCTCCAAATACATGTTGGGTTTCTCATTCCCTCCCTTAACTTCCCAACTTCAACTGTTTTTCTTTTCACTCTTGGAATATTTCAACTGCTTCCAAGCTAATGTTCCTACCTCTGGCTTTGGGTTTCACCTTCACCATACGGTTGACTGTTAACCTACTTGAAATACAAATGATCAGTACTATCCTTGATTATCTGGCTTCAGTGGTTCCTCATTTAACTTACAGTGTAAGTTAAGTGCCCTGTGTGCCCTGCTCTGACCACTCCAACTTCCTTTATAGACTCTCTTGACTTTACCCTTTGTTTCAGTAATCCTGAACTATTTTATAGATTTTCCTTTTTGAGGCATACTTTTTGATGACTTTGCAATTTACTTGTGACTCTAATGGTTTCTCTACATAACTTCTACTCACCCTTCGAAGATTATCTCAGGTGGGCCCTCTTCAAGAAACCCTTCCTGCCCCAGTCAGCCTGGTCTGGATAAGAGTGCCTCTAAATCCTATGAATTCCTGGTACATATCTTAATCCAGCTATTTACTGCACTGTATTAACAAGACATACTCTCCCACCAGTTTGGTGGTAAATGTCCCCAAATAAAGGCTTTTTTGTCTTATATTCCTAGTACTATATTTGAGTCATCTACAATAAAGAATCAGCAACTGATGCTGAGGAAAATGTATACTTTAAATGTACACACAGAGGTGAACCAGAGGTTCTCAACACTGACTGTAAATAGGAATCTTTAAAAAATACAGGGATCAATGACCCACCCCTGACCATTTAAGTCAGAAACGGTGAGGAGAGTGGCAGGGTTGGGATGAGGATTGCCACTTTGAGATTTAAAACTCAATTAATAATGTGTGAGACTGGAAGCCAATTGGTTAGATGATCACTGGGCAAGGATTTGGAAATCCCAGTGGCTTAGTAGGCGTAGAATCCATCTGCCTGTAATGCCAGAGATGCAGGAGACATGGGTTCAATCCCTGGGTCGGGAAGATTACCCAGAGGAGAAAATGGCAACCCACTCCAACATTCTTGCCTGAAAAATTCCATGCACAGAGGAGCCTGGTGGGTTACAGTCCAAAGGGTCACAAAGAGTAGGACATGACTGAGCAGCCACATGCATGTTAGAGACAAATGGAAGTGTTGATATTTGAGGCACCTTTCATCCATGAAATTCCATGAGATGATTGCTGGGAATATGCTTATTACTGGTGAATATTCTCAAAATATACCCTGCACAATGGAAAGGTTATTTTGTTTTTCACCCAGGTCACTTAGTTGACCAGCCAGGGATGACTGTGAATCATTCCACAACCTTAATGCTTTTGAAAGAACATTCACCAGAAATAGACATGTATTTGTTTAAAATAATGTAAGAAAAGAGTAGCAAGTGGAGAAAAAGAAGAGTGGGTTTTAAATGCTTTATACATTTATGTCATAATATTAGGGAAAGAAGTCTCAAATATAAATACTTCCTGGTTCATGCAAAAGGCCATGTTCAAACCTTATTCCTTTCTTGTTTATGGTGGCGATAATGATGGGCAATATATTTTCTCTCTTTTATAATATCTATGTCTACTGTACCAGAGAAGCTATGCCACATGTTGATTTTAGAAGCTTTTATAATTTATTGGACTTGCAAGTTCTATGTGGAATAAGAAAGAGCAGTTTGGGACATCAGTATTTGTGAGAGGACTAAGTGACTCTAGTTAATAATTTTCCCATTAAAAATACTTTTTAAGAAAACAGCTAAGTTTTGAAAATAAACATCAAAACAGTAAAAAAAAAAAAGGAAAGGAACCCCTTTTAAAATGATCATTTAAATGTTAGACAAATACCCTAAAATCTTACAATCTCAAAAGTCACATTCAAACTCTCAATCTGTTTGATTAAAAAAAAAGTTTAATGAACTGTAAAATAAATACACTTCCATTAAATATTAAATAAATTATTTACAACTTGAAAAAATAGTTTTTATCTCCATGCATCTTTATGTACAGAAATAAGACTTAGCATTAAAAAGTGACAATTGAAAGTTTAAAACCATCAGAACGAAAAGATTCTGTTTTCTTAGGATTCGCTGAAAAGAAGAACCAGTGTATCACTTGCAGCTGTGACTTGGCAGTGACTCTGATCTGATACCCTGTTGGAAAATAAAATGAACTGTTAGAGACAGCCCAATTCCAACACAGCTCTGAGATAAGGTCAAAGAATAATCATCAATCAGAATTTCTGCCAATATTTTTCCCCCCCCAGGATGTCTTGTGGAAAGTGCTAAAAGATTTTCAGAGACAAACTAGCCCTTCTGACTTGAATCTGTCTTTCACATCTGCTTTGGTTATATGTATACTTGGGGAGAAGACTGTGTGTTCAAACCTGTTTCATCAAATTCTGTTTACTAAAATTACAGCATTGAGAATAGTGATGAGAAGTAGTTTTCCTAACCAAATCTATGAAGCGGACATAATTAAAAACAAAGATTAAGTGGCTCAGTATATTTATGATATACAGTTAATTTAGGATAATTAGTACCAAGGGCATAATAATAGTAGCTACCAGTTAATAGGCAGCCACAAGGTGCCAACACAGCATATTCCTTTTCCTAAAGTCATTCCAGACCTCCTCTGAAAAATTTCAATTGCACTAAACAACCAAAAATAAACTCTTATTCATGCTGGTGACTTTAGCTTCAGAACATTAAGCCAATTCATTAATAACTTTTGATGAATAAGTACTGAGTATAGCATTGGCATGGATAATTATCTATTTCATGACTTACTGAGCTAATTCTGTAATAGGCTCAGAACACAATGCCTGTACTTAACCAATGCTAAAGATAGTTTTCTCCTAGCATCTGGAATGTTAATAAAAAATGGAACTGCGTATTTAGTAGATTTAGGATTTGGCTTAGAAATATGCATATTTAGCAAGTATCTCAAGTAATTCTTAAAGCAATTGAAGGCAAAAAATAATATTGGGCTGGCCAAAAAGTGCATTCGCGTTTTTCTGTAAGATTGTAAGGAAAAATCCTAACATACTTTTTGGCCAACCCAATAACTTGAGGATGTTTCCAGAATGTCTGAGGAAATGGAGTTCCTTCTTTTGACTGACGTTAAGAATGTCCTTGATCTCCTTGCCTCCCCCTTCCTGTGGAAGTCTGTTTCATCAGCTGTTGACTTTAGTTATCAATGAAATATCCCTCTCCATACTTTCTGCATACAACATGCTCAGCTTTCCTCTCTTTACAAAAATTAAAAAAAAAAAAATAAAATAGGAACTACAATCGTACACTAACCAAGTTGCCTCTCAAGTGTGAGCCCCTCTCCATTCCTACTTCTTTTCTGTGCAAGGATATCCCACTGCTGTTTCTACTTCCTCACATTTGTAGTGCAGGTGCCCTGATGTTGGCTCTCCACCATGTGAGCTCAGCCTATCAGTTCAACCTTATCTTCTCCAACACCATTTGAACTAGGTCATCTTTCAAACCTTTCTAAAATAATCTAGCCCATCTCACACTGTTGATCTTCCTTTCCACTTATAATCACTTGTCCCAGTCTCATCAGTTCTTTGAGGCTCACTTCCAATGCCATCCTCTAGCGCATCTTTTTCTGCTCCCTAAATGCAGCCCACTGGATTCTATCCCTCCTTCACTGGAAACTCCTCATATTCCATTAGTTCCTTTTTTATGACATATATTTTACTCCCCCTGATATTCTCGTTTCTTGCATTTTTTTTCTATCTTCAAAACACTAAACTCTTTGAGAACAGAATTTGTGTCTCTTTCATTTTTCTATCCCTTAGAATAGTAAGGACATGGTCCATTCTCGGTATGGAACTGCAACTCAAGCTGAAAGAATAACACTTTTGTGTAGCCAATGTTCACAGTGTACCATTAAGAAAACTTGCTTTTCTCATTTTTCTTCAGACAATAGACGTTATGTTTTTTAAACAGTAAAATATTACTTAAAGATATCTTTTAAAACTCCAACCTGCAATAATACCTTCAGTTACGCTACAGCGTGTGCATTTCCATTTTCTTGTCGAAGTTTCTTTCGTTCTTCAGCGACACCTTCATATCCCCTGAGGTATCGTCTTCGAAGCCTTCAGAGAACAAGATATTCTACTGTCATCAAAGTTCTATTCATATATACATTGACTGGGGTTTCATGAGCACAGGGAATTTCTTTCCTGAGTCCTTATGGACCACTGTACACTTACGGACCACTCCACCAAACCCAAAACTAAAGCCAGTTAAAAAGTATCACCAATGTTCTTTTAAGGGAATCTTTATGTTGATTTTATATAAACATATTCCCAAAGTACTGAAATTTAAACAAATGTGCATTGGGATGCAAACTTTTAGAAGGCATGAAACATATCCATATTTTCCCCCAAAACAGCACAATTACAGGCACAACCGGAAAAAGATAGTAAAGTTTTACCACAGAAGGGCTGTATGCTTGCACAAACTAATGCAAATGCTTAGGTTTTGTGTTTTTTATACAGGCTTAAAAACAAATTGATTTTATTTCTAAATATAATAAATATTTCGAATTTTATTTATTATTACTTGATACCAAAAAACTCAATGGTCTGAAATGTTTTAGTGTTGTTCAAGCAATTCAATTTTTATTAGCTTTTTTATCTACTAAATGTTATTATTAAAATCTTAAGAACTTTAGTTGTGATGTTTGGGAAAAAACTGATTTCAGTTATGAAAAAGCAGTAACTGTGTCTTAGGCTGGTAGAAGAATACAGGGAAGAATACAAAAGAAAAGGAAAACATGACAGTTTTTCCATACTTTTCCAAAGGATTATTAAACATTTCAACTTGAATAATTATGAGTTTTTGAATAATTCTTTCAAAACATCTTCCCTAACTGGCAGTTTCTTCTTCTGTAATTCTACGTCAAATAATAATGGTGTCTGAGTGTATTTTTCCTAAACACATTTGCATATCATATCAGGCTTGAGGTACCAACAGACTGAAATAATTTCTCGGATGTGCAAAACAAATTTAAACCACACATCAAATTTTAAGTGCATCATAAAATTGTGTTTTACCTAGCATTTTATCATTAGCTGATCTGAATTTAAACTAACAGTAAACAATGACAGAAGATAATTCCTTGTTTCCTGAATGGCAGGAGTAGTAGATCATGTATACAATCCAGTTGTTAAAAGTAATTTACCAAGACCTAAAATTAGAATAATGAGTCTTGCTTTTCCCAAGCTCCAGTAGCACATGAGTCATTACAGAGCCATTCACACCCTCCCCGAAGCTCCTTAATCTACTGACTTTTGTTTGACAGACAATGCCATTTTTACATACCCACCAGTGGCAACTACGTAGGACAGTCTGGTTCTAACATTCATTGGTCATGAAGTAAAGTAACTGATCTGTTATTATGAGCACAGGGAAGATACTGCTAGAATGAAACAGTAATAGAATTGTCCCTGCTTCCTAAACCATGCCATATGGAGGAAATGTTTTGTTTTGTTTTTTAGTAATTGAATTCCCATATTGCATTTGACAATAACAAAATAGGCATAAGCTCTAATAAGCCAGTACCATGCTATCAAATTCCTAACTCAGAATTTTGCATTCTGACAGAAGCAGAAGACATCTTTCCTTGGCTCTTGGTTTGAAGCTCTTTGTTAATTTTTACTATCAAAGCAATGTCTCTGACAACCTAGTTCTTAATTAGCTTCTGGGAAGCTTGCTTAAGCTTAATATACTAATAGAAGATATCAACAATCTGAGATTTAGAAGTAGCCACGAGTAGACATATAACATGAAACAAAACCATCAATTTTTAAGTGCAAGAAAGGGGTTCATATGTTCAGCTTCAATGGTAGAAGAATACAGGGAAGAATACAAAAGAAATACGTTAAGTGCATACAAAGGAATGAACTTAACCATATTCTGTGAATTGTCAATAAAATGTAAAGATATGGCCAAATATCACGTACCACTAATAGAATAACTCACATAAAATATGATATCACATTAAGATAGAAATCCTGAAAAAAATCAACCTGGCATTACTTTATTAGGGATTTTAAAGACATGTCTTACTTACAGGATTGTAATAACAACAGCAATAGCTGTGAAGGTCATGGCGGAGACAAAAGCAGCTATAGCTGCTAAAGCAATTTTTGATAAATCGCTGTCGACCATGCTCTGAGTCTTCATGGACTTTTCCCCACATCGTTCGCCAAAGTACTCTGGATAACATCTGCAAATAACCCACATTTTAAAATTACAATCACTGAAAAGATTCCAATAAATTTTACATTTACTTTCCAGATCACAAACCATCATTAATTCTAGCATTCAAAAAATCAGTCCAGGCATTTGTCTGTATTTCAAAATGATGAGCCTTAGAATGCATTCGTGCCTAAGGTCTATTAGTATAAGAACAAGTTAAGATTAGTCTGGGTGTGATATTCCAAGAGGACACGCCTTTTCATTCTTTGTGCTCCTTGTATGACCAACTGATGAATTCAGTGGCTTGTTATGCAGCTAATACATTCCACTACCATTTAATGTGCTAGCAACTTTTAGGGGGAAGGAAGCAAGAACAACATTAAGTGAAAACTACCTTAGTTCCTTTTTTATCAAGAGGTTTTGCAAAATATATATTGCAAAATGATGATTTCCATCAGGGTTGAGCAAACTATTGCCCACAGGTCAAAGCTGGCCATTTGCTAGGTCTTTTATAGCACACAAGCTGAAAAATGTATTTTTTTTTTTACAGTTTTAAATGGCCATGTTTTAATTGGTTATATGATAAGCGTACATAATCTTGACCCACAACACCCAAAATATTTCATATCTGCTTCTTTAAGGAAGTTTGCCAACTCTTGGTTTATATATTGAAAAAAAACAAATGGTTTTTTGCAACTAGGGGTTTCATACACAGTGTTAGAAATATAGAATTCCGTATGATTTAGGGCAACTTACTGGCATGATACTGTTTCCAGTTGCTCTAAAAATGTGCATTTTCCATGAATGCAGAAATTTTGAAATTCTGTATCACACAGATTTTTCCTCTTTCTGTTTCTCCTATTTTTTCCATTTTTGCCTCCCTTTTTCTTTCTCTTGGGTTTATCTGAAGTCTTTTCACTTTCCGTTTTGTTTTTCTTAGGCTTAACTACCTGTTCAACTAAAAAAATAAAAAAGAAAAGAAAAGATTTATTGACAAAAGTCTCTCTTTATGTGGAACACCATTTTGAAGACATGAGAGAAAAATGTCCTAGCAGTGAAAGTTCACAGGGTAACAGCCGTATCAGTCTCATTTTTAAACACAACTCATATACAATAATTGAACAAAGACAATATCTGTATTATGTGGCACTTAGAATTTGAACACATCTGTTATTTATTAGCTTAAAAACATATTTTGATTTATTTGTATCAGTATTATTATTACTGATAACAGGAATAATAGGAGTTACTTGTCTAAGAAAATCCATGAAATATTTTAAACATTTATTTTTACTTTAATACATACCAGGTTCTTGGTAAACAAGCATTAATTTAATTAAACCCAAATCACACTTGAATGTATTGTTACTATCCACATGATACAGATGAGAAAAAGTAGAGTCGAGTAAAAACAAGTAAATTGTACTAAGATAGTAGCTAGAAAATGGCAGTGCTGGGATGTTAAAGCCTATTAATACCCAATTATATTATGCTTTCTCTGGGAAAAGCTCAGTTCCATTAATTAAAGCGGGGTTTGAGTATATTTGATGATTTTCTTTACTCATATCAACCTTGTGCTATCATAGTTGGGAATTAGTGTGTATTACCTGAAGTGGAGAAAACAGAACTATACATTAGAGTTAACTTTCTTCAACTCCCAGATTACAACAGATTATAATTAATTGATACTTTCTGGGGGCTAATTTCTGTGATCAATCTATTTGAAAAATAGAAGTCCAGAAATATTTGTACTTGATGCTTCATGGGTTCATCCTAACTCTTCAGATTCACAGAAACCTTTGTTCAGTATTATAGCTATGCAGGGTATAGTTTACCCACACATTAAATATAGGAAGGAGGAGTTTCTATGTTAGAGCTGTGCATTTTGTTTTACTAATCTCTGCATAGGCTTATCTGAGCAAGTATTTAGTGAGCCCAGAGAAAAGAGTCATAAAGTCATAATAAAGTTAGTCATAATGGTTCTGCAGTGCCCAGTAAATAGAGAACTCTAGAAACATAAGGAAGGGTAGCAAAGCTGGAGCCCTGTGATTAAGGTAATGAAAAATTAAATACTTTGAGTATTTTAGCAGTCATTATATCAACATTAACAACAGTCAAATTAGGAGCAATGTTTAATAGGTGGTTATGCAATTTTTGTGTTGAAACTTCCCTCTGATGATAAGAAAAGTACCCCAAATTAGAACAGTTCCTCTAACAGAAACATTTTAAATTGCTATTACAGCACTTTACAGATACATTGCAAATTTTAATCAGAGATAGTCACTATGCTGAAGTGCTACAATAGACATTATCTTCATGGATCAATTTTCACTGTATTTTACAGTGCATTGTAATTTTGGCCCCTAACCATTTTCATTCATCACCATCAATTCATTTGGCCTTATGAAATGCTAACTTGAAACATCTTTAAGAGAAAAATTTCTTAATGGTCTCATCTCATTCCCCTCCCAAAATAAGAATTATAGATGGACCCCTTTCCCACCTTATGTAAAAGCACATAAGGGAGGTGTGGAGCAAGGGAGGACAATGGAGTGTTTGATAAAACTTTTCCCACCTGTCATTGTCTTCATGTTATCACTTGCTATTCCTTCACTAGTTCTGGGAGCTAGACAGAGGGGAGGAGTCAGGGAAACTAAGATCAGGAAAGAAGACGCTTTAAACCCTGCCTTCATAATGAATGCTCCTAGGATATTTAGATCTGATTTACTGATGACCTCGTCTGCCCTCAAACTCCAAAGTAATATGAGAGTAATGAACAATAGTGACCTCTTACTCTGGTACGCTCATTTTAAGTAAATGCTCTTTTTGAAAAATCAGATAACAGCAGAAGAGAAGAAATTATAGGTCACTGTTATTTAACTGACAAATGAGATTTGGGGTTAAACAGAGATTTTAGTGACATAAAATCCATGCATATTTGTTCTTTAATATTTCCAGAAAGTGATATTACTATTATTATTATGTCGCAACACAATACACAGTGGCTAAGATCCAATCATTCTTTTCCCATTACATCTTTCTGTTCCCTTACCTGGGTCTCCTGCACTGCAGGCAGATTCTTTACCTACTGAGCTATGAGGGAAGCCCTATTTGTGTCCAATTGCAGTTTTTTAGAGAAAAATGGTGGTGGGGAGTGGCTATAAAAGCTGAGATATAAAGTATATGGGATTGGTTGATGTCTATACTGGTTTCTCACATGAGGGAGTGGTCATGTGGCAAAGTATCTGAAATCCAACAGACTGGAGTTTCTCATTCTGGCTGTGGAACTTTGGGCAAAATGCTTAACCTTCTTAAGCTTCAGTTATTACAGCTGTAAAATGTAACAATTCCTACCTCATAAAGTTGTGATGATTAGACTTACCAGACATGAAACGTTTGTTAGAGCTCCAGACACAAAGATTGTGCCCACTAAAAGCTCTTTCTATCTCAGTTTCCAGCTTAACTAGCGGGATGCACAACAGTCACACACACGAAAAAGCCACTGGAAAATCTTGGAGAGGCTTTTCTTTTGAGGCAGCTTTGCTCATACAAGCCACGTATCTTATAGGCTATACTGTCACCTTCTCCTCTACTCACCTCTGACTGAATCATCTACAATATAGCCGGATATCTGTGGTTCAGTATCATACTCTTCTGCATAGTCATAGTCGATCGTGGAGGACAGTTCGCCACCAGGAGGCATTTCACTTGCAAAGGAAATCTCACTTCTTGAGGTCACCTCAAATCCGTCAACACTGTGGTCCCCAGAAAATGGTTCCCCTTTTCCAGAGTAGGTGTCATTGACGTCTAATCCAGCAGTATAATGGGCTATGGGATTGAGAATAAGAGGAGAAAAGAAAAAGTAAAGCGGGGTGCCTTTTCTCTACAGTCAATTCTGTTCGGAAGGAATGTTTATCTTCAAAGCAGTGACTGCACATGTGTTATTGTTTGTGATTGAGTCACTTATGAAAGCTGCTTCATACTCTGCCGACAAGCAAACTCAACTGTCCCAATTACAGAGCTCCTTTCATTTAGGTTTTCTTTTCCACAGATCATCTACATTAATTTCCCAAATTAAACCCACCAAATAGGCAAATTAATGTAATATAATTATTTAAGAGGTAACAATATGACCATACCTTCATATATATATACACAATAGAATGTTATCCGTTCTATTTTAATAAACAGATTCTAGAGATAAATCCAATATTTTTTAACACATGCTTACCTTTTTAAAAAGAGTATGCATATCAAATGTAAAAAGTAATATGAATAGTAGTTGGTAATAAATTTTCTTACTGTCATTGTTTCTTATTATTGCCCTCACATAGAGAAGAAACTAGGGACTAGGTAAGACTTGGGGGCCAGTTTCAAGCCCCTGCTTTATCGTTTGTTGCTTAGTCGCTAAACCGTGTAGGACTATTTTGCGACCCAATGGACTGTAGCAAGCCAAGCTCCTCTGTTCAAGGAATTTTCCAGGCAACAGTCCTGGAGTGGGTTATCATTTCCTTCTCCAGGGGACCTTCCCAACCTAGGACTCGAACCCGCGTCTCCTGCTTGGCAGGCGGATTCTTTAGGTCTCAAAACAGCGTTAGAGTGGTGCTTTTAAGTAGAACTTCTCCCTGGGACGATGCCAGGCCCTCTAGCATGGTAAAAACAAAATCACTTGACAGAGGAGACGGAGAATTTAGGAAGGAGGTAGAACTCCTTGGTCTGGGACTTAACTACTCTTCTCCAAGATCTCTGGAAAACACTTTACCGCTCGGGACCTCAGTTTCTTTATCTGTAAAAGGATGGGTCTGGATCACAGGATCTCTAAGCTCTCCTTCCTCTGGACTAAAGTGAGAGTACAGAGATTCTCACGCACCCTCCTGCTGGCCTGGAACCTCTAAGAAACCCGGCCTCTTTTCTCTATCTCCATAGGAGGGGCCGGTATGTCGATTACTTCCCACCGGACAGAGTCGGGGGACACCCAGAGGCGGCTTTCTTTTTCTTTTTCTTTTTTTTGAGAAGCAGCAGCAAAATCCAAGAGGCGACCAGTTTGCCCTCGGTGGGAGAAGCTGCGGGCAGCTCCGAGCCGGGATGTCCTCACCTGAGCCGAAGATGAGGAGCGACAGCACCACGGGCGCCGGCGGCAGCAGCGGGGCTCTCATTGGTCCCTCGGAGCGGCGGCGTCGCGGTCTCTGGGGCAACTCGGCCGGGAGCTGCGGGCGGGAAGAGGCGGTGGTGGCCGAGAGCTGGACCGCGGGGGGCCGCGTGGCCGAGCTCGCAGGCCCGGCCAGCCCGGGGCGCTGGAGGCAGCTCCTGGAGCTCGCCTCGGGGTGTCTGGGCTCAGGATCCCTGGGCTCAGGCTCGGGCGCCAGGTGTGCGAACATTCCGGAGGTGCTGCGCGCACCTGCCGCTTTATAGGCCGGGCGGGGGCCCGGGCATCGCCCGTGACGTCACGCCGCCGCGGAGGGTGGAGGCGGCGGCCTCCCGGGAAGAAGTTACTACCCGAAAACCACACACGGATGCCAGGCGCCCCACCCCCCGGGAGCGCAGAGAGCCGCTGGAAGNCCTGCCGCTTTATAGGCCGGGCGGGGGCCCGGGCATCGCCCGTGACGTCACGCCGCCGCGGAGGGTGGAGGCGGCGGCCTCCCGGGAAGAAGTTACTACCCGAAAACCACACACGGATGCCAGGCGCCCCACCCCCCGGGAGCGCAGAGAGCCGCTGGAAGGAAGTGAAAATTAAACCTCTCGCTGCAAGCTGAAAAAAAAAAAAATTAACAGATCCATACAGGGGCCGGGAGTGGAGTTTGGGAGTTAGGAGCTGACATTCAAAAGTCCCGAACTTTCAACCCATCTGAAAATCCTCGGAACCTACTTTGGTTGATCTTAGTGTTACCACAGACAGGAATTAACTAGAAAAAAATTCCATTTAAAAATGTGAAAGTACCTTAAGATCAGGAGTGACTTAACAATGACCCGATGTCTTTAACAATAACGGTCATAATATGACTGCAGAGCCCACCTCCTAATGAGAAGCTGCTTTATTTACCTTAGCTCACCCGGGGGCCCTTCCCCATCCACTACGGTGAAGTGGTCAGAATTTTCAACCACCTCCCGTCCAATTTCTTTTTGTGGCCCAGGGACCCTCCTTGTCAAAGTTAATTATTGATTTTTTTTTTTTTTGGCAGAACAATACACTAAAAATATTACCAATACCACCTCACTCAAAACCTAGGGAGGTCTAAGTATCATTTTCCCTGTTTTACAAGAGGGACAAATGTCAGCTTTACAAGGCAGGGAGGACTTCACACAGCTGGTCATGGCAGGAGCCAGAGAGATTCATCTTCAACCTCATCTCACTCTTAAACTCTCTTTCCACTCTGATAAAAGGATTTAGACTAAACTCTTTGAAAAGAGAATTTCTACGGGAGAATAATATTTAACCTAAAGGAATAATCTCTGCTGATAGCATATTGGCACTGGATAAAGAGTGGTGGCCAAAATTTTGCTTCTGGAATCCCAAGACAAAATGGGCCAGCTTTGAGAGTCCATTTAGAACCTAGTAGGGCATTTTAATCATGACAAGTAGATAAAGTGAAGAGAGAGGGAGAGAGTTGTTTAATTTGACTAACTTTGATGTGGACAAAACTCCAGAACTTGATTTTTCTTGACTTGAAGAGAAAAAAAGCATTGTTCTAAGTATTTCTTTGTCCTGAAGGTATCTGTCTCTTCCGTGACTGTTTCAGTAAAACAGTTCTTTTTAGGAATGTGGGTTACAGTGGCATGTGTCCTAATTCTGGGAAACTTTTTTAAAAGTTGCGTGTTTTTTAATGTCATAATAATATAAGCTAAATAGTACCTTACATTTAGTAGGATAAAATAAACAGTCATGACTCATGTCTTTGCTCCTATTGGACATTTGTTGAGACCATATTTTGTGTATTTCACTTGTTTTCCATTTTATGCAGGGAGATAATTAAATGATGACCAGTTCCCAGTAGCTCAAGGAGGTGAAAGTCAGATGCAGAGTAAAGCAGGTCTGTTATATCAGATAAGAAGGACTGAGTGCCATGAAAAACCAGGATGCAGTTTAGCTTTGTTCTGTGTATCATGGAAAGCATTGTGGAAAGATGGAGAGGTCACTCAATGGTCTTCCCAGAAGCAACTGTAAATGAAAAGAATACCTGAAGACAAGGTGTGACCAAGAGTGGAAAATTAGATGAGAAAGATGACCCTGCCCATTCCAGGGTGAAGCAGGGGCCTGCATGGTCATCTTTTTTGGTGGATGAGGTGACTGTGATTCAGAGAGACTCACATTCTTACCAGCAGATTTCAAAAGATGGTGGAGGTTTTGTTTAGCGTGCAGATTGTTGCGTAGGCTGGTATAGCTTTCTGCTCTCATAGGTTTTGATTCTGTTCTCGTCCTTCTCCTTCCTCTTTTCTTCCTCTTTCTTCTTATTGAAAGTGAAAGTGAAAGTAGCTCAGCCGTGTCTGACTCTTTGCGACCCGATGGACTATACAGCCCATGGAATTCTCCAGGCCTGCATTGCAGGCAGATTCTTTACCAGCTGAGCCACCAGGGAAGCCCTTCTTATTGAGGTGAATGCAAGTTGTGGACACCTATCATCGAAAGTGTTTCACTTTGAAGTGAAAGTGGGCTCTTTGCATTGGAAATTGTTTTGTCTTTTTCCAGTTGGAAATTTAGAGGGTGATAATTTACACTGGTGTGGAACATAACATAGCATCATAGGGACTGAGTGCTTAGTATGAACTTGAGATTCAAAACAATTGAGTTTTCATATACAAATTCCACCATATAGTAAATTACTTAATATCTGAAAGACTCTGGATTCCTCATCTGAAAATAAGAATAAAGATACCCACGTGCCATTAAGCAGATTAGGTAAGATACATAAACAATAGCACAGATCCTACTTGTAGTGAGTACACAATAAATTGTTATTAAATATTATTAACCTTAACATTGTGATAGTTGCATTATATTAATCACACTGAAGAACTAAGTGACCCTTAGAAATGTAGCTACTCACAGAGTAAGTGATCAGTAATCTCCTCCAATACTTTCAAGCAATGAACTTTGTACCCACTTTACATTAAGATTAAGCATTTTGACATGGTGCATCACAGGATATCATGAGGTGTCATAATAGTTGCATCACAAAGGTAGCACCCCTTGATGACTCATGACATTCAGGAATATATGCATGAGAAGGAAACCAACCCCATGTAAGTGTGGGGTTCTTTACATTCTGATTGTTAAGTTGAGACCAGGAGGAGCAATTTCAAAAAATTCAAGTAGAGAAGCAACTCTTTTTATCCTAATAAATTAACAATTCCCTCATTGGTTTGATATTAAAGGCAGCCCGAAAGGCAAATGTTCCTAGCCAGTCACACACACTTTGGGTGTCTAGTATCTAGAGCCTGATGATATTTTATATGTAGAGTGGAAAGAAACTCACTTTGACTCTGCTAAAAGATATTCTATAGAACCCACAGTAGAGTTAGCTTTTGTTCATATAGCTGATCTTGAAATTTTACAAATAGCGTCAGGGTCTGAGTAAATATTACATCATGGTCATTTTTATGAGTCAACATATGAACTCTCAAACTAAAATTAAGAAATTCTCTAAAATATAAGCAACAGTTCACATATTATTAACAGATGCATTAGCTCCACTTAGATGTCTATACTTTTCTACTTTTCATCTTGGAAATATCCACTCTAAAGAGTATGTAATTTCTAGTTCCTTCAAAAAGAGACCTTAAATGAACTTGATTGTTTTAATTTGACAGAATGAAATAAAATTTCTTGCTCTTTGTATCCTTCACAAGATGGCTCTTCCAGAGCAAGGACCAGAAGATGGGACTGAGAGTCATAAATGATTTGATACAGTGGGAACTAAGTAAACACAATATACATTAATATATGTGCAAAAATCAGTACCTCTAGGTAGTTCATTTATTCATCAAGTATATTTTGAGAACTAGATATTGGGTTAGAACTTTAAATTAGTCATAGTGTCCTTACTTTTAAAGTCTTTACATTCTATTAAAGAGAAACATATAGTAACCAAGGAAACAATACACAAAATAAATTTAGGTAGTGAAAAGTGCCAGAAAGGAAATAGAATGTATCATATAGAGAACTTGAATGGTGGAAGAAGATATGAAGAAATACAAGGTAGCCCCTACACTTAAGTATTTCGTATTTTCTCCCTAGAGGAAACATGGCAGGATAAAATGGGGGGGATTATCCTATAGAATGATAATAACAATATCTAAGAGCAGAGATAGACTTGCGGGCTTCCCAGGTGGCGCTAGTGGTAAAGAACCTACCTGCCGATCGATGCGGGAGACCTAAGAGACACAGGTTCGATCTCTGGGTCAGGAAGACCCTATGGAGAAGGAAATGACAGCTTACTCCAGTATTCTTGCCTGGAGAACCTCATGGACAGAGGAGCCTGGAGGGCTACAGTCCATGGGGTTGCAAAGAGTCGGACACCACTGAAGCAACTTAGCACATACACACATGGAGACAGACAGACATAAGCAGTAATGAACAACAGACACAGGCAGATACAAGAAGAATGAGGAATACAGAGGCCTTAAATTGGACCTCAAACGTAGACTATTTTAGGACATTGTAGAAGAGTCTATTCCACTAAATCATTTCTTAAACACCTTTCTTAGCAGTGCTAGACAAGAGCTGTCTTTAGTTCTTAAGCAAAGGTTAGCTGATCAGAATCTTCTGAGAACCTTTACAAAATGTACTCTCCATTTTCCTCTCTTGATTCAGTATGGTTGATGTGAGTACCTGGCCTGTGTATAAAAAAAAAAACAAAAACGATTTTCAGGAAAATTCTGGTGTGTACCTCTGATTAAGAACTACTCCACTAGGGAATACATAGGCAAAAAAATTCAGATACATTCAGAGAGATTATAAAATGGTGGGGTGGCATATTCATAGAGATGGAAGATTTGTTTGAAACATGAAGGATGGAGAAATGAATTTCAACAGGAAGCATGTAAGTATGACACAGACATTTATCTTATATCTAAAAAACTCATCCTACAAATTGATTTAGATATTTTTTAATTTAGTAATAAATAGGGAACTATTTTAATGTAATAAAATATGTCTGAATATATAAATAAGAAAAAAATCAACTTTGCATATAGTTCT
Source organism: Cephalophus harveyi (assembly GCA_006410635.1). Taxonomy (NCBI): domain Eukaryota; kingdom Metazoa; phylum Chordata; class Mammalia; order Artiodactyla; family Bovidae; genus Cephalophus; species Cephalophus harveyi. Next base: position 695,748 of record SJYT01083767.1, read on the forward strand.
TCAAGACTCAATGGAGAGTACAAGAATGGAGTCACATTTACACCAAATTATTATGGGTTCTCACTAACTCATTTCTGAATGTAAGATCAGAAAACTAGATGTTCATAACCATCATCATACACTGAGTTAGGAAGCATGTATAATTTTAGTGTGCTGTTATTCCTTTATGAATTTAGGATTTTAGGATAAGATTTGACATTTTATTATTTCTTAAAAATATATTGAGGTCAAATGGTCAAAGTATATCAGAGTCCTATGGAAGATTTTTATAATTTACCAATTTTATTTGTGATTTAATCTGTCTCTGCCTAGGACAGACTGTACATGAGTGGTCTATTCAACAAAATAAATAATGATATCCTTAATTCATTTTTTCCAAAATTAAAAAAATATGTTGTGTGTGCTTAATCTTCCTTTAATGCATTTCTACTTTCCTTAGCTTCTTGCATTTTATTTTAGAAATTATCATTCCAGTTATCAAGAATTCAATATTATGTGATGACCACTTTTTCATAGATGTGAAACTCCTGCTGTTATTGTTCAGTTGCTTAGTCGTGTCCAACTCTTTGTAGCCCCATGGACTGCAGCACTCCAGGCTTGCCAGTCCTTCACCATCTCCCCAAGCTTGCTCAAACTCATGTTCATTGAGTCAGTGATGTCTTCCAACCATCTTGTCCTCTGTCATTCCCTTCTGCTCCTGCCTTCAAACTTTCCCAGCATCAGGGTCTTAATGAGTAGCTCTTCACATCAGGTGGTCAAAGTATTGGAGCTTCAGCTTCAGCATCCGTCCTTCCAATGAATGTTCAGGGTGGATTTCCTTTAGGATTGACTGTTACTTGCCTTCTTTTACGTAAAAATTGACAACATATGCATACATTTAGTAATTCAATGGCAATATTATTAATGATACATATTTGATGTTTCTATTATCACTTTAGATAGTCTCTCTAAGCATTCATGCATTTTTAGCAAAGCTATGTTACATTACATATAGATTTTTTACATTACATATAGATTTTGTTGTATTTTCCCATGATCACAACAGGCTTTTTTTCCCAAGTTCAGTAAGAATAGCAGTTTTTAAAGATCATAAGTGAAGAAAAGACTATTTTGTTGAATAGACCACTCATGTACAGTCTGTCCTAGGCAGAGACAGATTAAATCACAAATAAAATGAGCTTTGCATGTCATACTGCCCAAAGCTTTCTGAATGTATGCCCTGAAATTATGTGACCAGAATAAGAAGAAGGTAAAATGGAAAAATACATACACATGCGGAACTCATGGATAAGGAAGAATTGAAAATATAGCCATACATTTTATAAACATTAAGTACATTTTTAGTAATCTTCCTGAAATCAATATCTTCATCCTAAATCTGGATTTTGGGCTTCCCAGGTGGCACTAGTGGTAAAGGATCCTCCTGCCAAAGCAAGTGAAGCAATATAAGTGGCTTTGATCCCTGGGCAGGGAACAGTCCCTGGAGTAGCAAATGGCACCCCACTCCAGTATTCTGGCCTAGAAAACTCCAGGGACAGAGGAGCTTGGTGGCTATAGTCCATGGGACTGGAAAGAGTTGGACATGGCTGAGCACACCTGGATTTATGTATTCCCAGGTGATTTTGCCATTTGCAGAAGATGTAATACAATTTCACTCCTAGATTTCTGTTCTTCCACAGAAACTCTAAAAATCATTAGTTTTGGTTACTTCTTAAAGTAGCAGTAGCAGACATTCCAAAAAGATACTTTTAATATCAAATTTCTAGACAATTTTGAGATTCTCAAGCACTATCTTATGTGACTATAAAAAATATATTTGACTTTCCAACAGGACAATTGGCCTGAGCAAAGCTAATGTAACAGTGGGGAAATGTTACACGATAGAAAAAATTTTTTAAGAATTTTTTTAAGAAATATAAATGTGATCAAATGTTTCCATCTTAAAAATAGCATTTACTAAAATTCTTACATTTATTGAAATAGAAAAAAGAAAACAAGACTTTGAAGATATGTTTTGCCTAAAATTACTTATTTGAAGAAATGCATGTAGTCTGCACTTTTAAAAGTTACTTTAACTGACAGATAGTTAAGGATATAATAACTTTTAAAAAATTAACTATGTAAAATTGTATGTTTCTCAGTTTTGCTGATTTGGAGATTTGAAAATATGTCTATACATGTTTATAAAATTTGCTTCATTTTTTTTTCCTTACAATTGCAATCTGCACAAAATGATTATTGTAATGGTATTTTACTGGGAAAAAACGAAACAAGTATTGTGGCTTTATTTTTGCATTCATAGATTTGGGGAGGTAGCACATATAAGAGGAAAGACAAAAGAAGAGTGTAAGTCTACATTTTTAAAAAAATCCATTGCTTATAACAGTAAAACCAAGAAAGAGTTTTATAGATATATTAACATTTTTATATAAAACATTAATAAAGCAGTGTGTTCAGTATGAAATTTTTAATAATATATTTACATATCATATATAAATAAGTACATGTAGATATACATGAACAGAAACATTCTGAAAGGATATAGAAAGAATGTCAACAATGTTAGTCTGGTTAAGGAATTCAATGCATCTCTGTATGTTATAAATATATGCACAAAGATCAAATATTACTTCTTTTTTGTTTTTTAAATTAAAAACTCCAATCCAAAGCAAGAGAATGATTTTCCAAGCAAACTGATTTGACATGGTTTCTATGATCAATTATTTTGTTTTTTCCAATTAGGATGTCAGTTTTGAAAGACAGTGAGCACTGAAGCTGTCTGCTTTTCCCCATTCCTCCTTACCCTTAAACAGTTGCTCCTGCATTTGTGCTGGCCTTTGCTGGGTGGAATCCAGGAAGTAGAGTGAAGAGGTTAAGACTGTAACATTTGAAGCTGAAACTACTGGATTTAAGTACTATCTTCTTTTAAAAATTTATGTTTAATTGAAAGATAATTGCTTTACAATGCTGTGTTGGTTTCTGCCATACATCAACATGAATCAGCCATAGGTATACATATGTCCCCTCTCTCTTGAATCTGCCTTCCTCCTCCCATCCCTTTAGGCTGTCACAGAGCATCAAGTTGAGCTCCATGTATCATACAGTAAATTCCCACTAGCTAGCTATTTTACACATGATGATGTATATGTTGCAATGCTCTACAGTCTATTTCTTACCAACGGGTCAAATGATTTAAATGCTTTTGTGGATTTAGCTTTCTAATCTCTAAAAAAGGAGATGATGATAACCACGCCTTAATCATAGGATTGTTGTGATGTTTAATGTGATAATACACATAAGACACTTGGAACAGTATCTGACCTTTCATAATTGCTCAAAGATCTTTTGTATTTTTCTTATGATTAATATTGATACAAATGAAAAAAGTACTGGAGAATCCAGTGAAAAAATTTCAACGCCTATTTGTGAATGGGGATAAATAATTAAACACTGTTCTAACTGATTTCATAACTTGAGAACCTCTGCTTACTGTGACAGATAAGCCTTTAAGAATTCAAAACTTTTTTAAAATCATGAAAGCAACATGAGTGAGCCCTGTTATTAAGGTCCTATTGCAAATAGCTTGCACTGCTGACTTCAGATGCGTGACATTTCCAGAGCATTGGAAGAATGAATGAGTGTGCTGTCGAGTCCAACTCTGTGAGACCCCATGGACCATAGCCCACAAGGCTCCTCTGTTCATGGAATCGTCCAGGCAAGAATACTGGAGTTCCTACTCCAGGGCATCTTCCAACCCAGGGATTGAACTCTTGTCTCTTGTGTTTCCTGCATTTGGAAAGTGAATTCTTTACCACTAACGCCAACTGGGAAGCCCTTTCCAGAGCATTACTTGTTTTTAAACATGCAAACTCTATGTTTTTTCAGCTGTGCAATATTTTCCTACTATATGATGTCTTCATACCATGATACCATAATTTCACAGCAAAATCAGGCCATTTCTGCTGTGAGTACATTGTTTGTTGGTGAAATTTCTTTTTTCACCATAAACTAACCCAACAGAGCAATTTTTCAATACTAACTACCCCATCAATAATTTTGTCCTAGACATTACCCAGTATCCATTCCTATCTCTTTCCTTAGTAATAGAACCCTGATATTATTCAGATGGCAATATGTACAACTTAAATAGAACATTTCCCAGGTTTCTTTGAAAATAGTGGTGACGATGTGACTAGGTTCTGCGAGCCATGTCTGGTGAACTGTAAGCAGAAGTATGGATAGAATTTCTGGGAAGGCTTCTTGAAGGAATTTGGTGAAGTTAGGAGCCACACTCTTATTGTTCTTTCTTTATTCCTTTCTGTTGCCTGGAATATGGACGCTTGGCAGCATCCCCCAGAATTGTACGGAACCATGAACTGACCCTGAATCAGAAGGCATGTGCTAGAGTGGTGAGAAAGACAGAAAGAGCCTGAATCCCTGACTTGGAGTTGCTGCATCACCTCTGTAATCTTTACCTTAGAAGAGAAAACCTTCTATCTTGATTAAGTTGCTGTTGTTTAAGGTTTTCTGAGCCCAATATGAAATGATTTGGTAATCAGACCCTCTCGTATGTATAGCAGTATTCCCTTCCATCGCAATGTCCTCAAGCTAAAGACCACAGGAACACAGCTGAGGGGAGGGGGAATGTGCACCCGGGTACGTGGGTACATCAGTAAAAGATGGTGTCAAGTAAGTTTTAGAAAGGACAAAGAGGATCTGGGCTTGTGTTAAGTAATTTAAGGGAGGACATTTTTCTCTGAATTGGAAGCTGTCAGGAAGAGAGCATAATGCTATGGTTGGTCTTCCATAGAAGCAGCAAGGCTAAATCTGTTAATTGTGAAGGCATCCACAGTCACCCATAGTAATCAGGATAAGAGGGTGTGTGGTCACTGCTGTGGCTTGAACCACGTTCATGTCTTGTCTATGTTCAGGTGTGATTATGAGATGGTCTTGATTTTGCCATAATCCATGATAGTCATACCGTGACCTTATTTGATGTTGCTGTTGTGTGAAATTTTTAATGTTCAGCAGAACATCAAGGCCGAGGTGAGAGTACCAGGCCAGCTCCTGGATGTCAGGGGCTGCCTTTTTCTTTGTCACCTGTAATAATAGTTGGTGTGGGTTAAGGGCTCAACTGTTGGTTGAATGAACTCAGTGAATTAACAAGTGTGTGCTGCTGCTGCTAAGTCACTTCAGTCGTGTCCAACTCTGTGCGGCCCCATAGATGGCAGCCCACTAGGCTCCCCCATCCCTGGGATTCTCCAGGCAAGAACACTGGAGTGGGTTGCCATTTTCTTCTCCAATGCGTGAAAGTGAAAAGTGAAAGTGAAGTCGCTCAGTCGTGTCCGACTCTTAGCGACCCCATGGACTGCAGCCTACCAGGCTCCTCCACCCATGGGATTTTCCAGGCAAGAGTACTGGAGTGGGGCGCCCTTGCCTTCTCCAACAAGTGTTTAGTAAACAAATTAAGAACCTCCAGTTATTATTTTTATTTTACAGTGACTTAGGTAACATTTGGATACACTTACATCATTTTTTAAAATAAATTTTTTCACATAAGAAAGCTGCATAAGGACTAGATTAACATGGTTACTAAAGCTAAATGAAAGAGACACTTGAAAAGATACCAAGAATGAGAATGACCATATCCAACATGGGTAATATGTGAGGACAGGGGCAGGCATGTATTCTCCCCATCTGTTCACCACTCTTAAATCCTAGCACAAGTGTATCTGCATTGCACGTTCTCAGCAAATATTTCACATTATATAGCGGTCCTGAGATAAGAACAGAATCCATTCGGTGTTTCTGATGCTAAAAAAACTGAAACTATTAGTTTAGGTTTCCATTTCCTTTATAGATGCCTCTGACAGGAAAGAGTACATTTAAGCTGTAAATATTATCATATAATTTAGATAACATGTATTGAGAGTTTATACTCTTAAGTACATTTTAGATTTCATGCCATTTGGTCTTCATAAACTCCTTTAAAGTATGTGTTATCATCCCCACATAACAGATGAGAAAATCAAAGGTTCAAATAACTTGCTAGAAGGTTGCACTTTTATTTGATAGAAGTAGGATTCAAACCAAGGTCTCTTTGACTTAAAGCTCATGCATTTAATCATTATTATATATCACGGTCAGCATAGCACTAGGCATGCGGTAGATGATCGTTTCCTTTTTTTCATCAGTTTTTATTTTTGGCTGTGCTTGGTCTTCATTGCGCGCATGGACGTTCTTTAGTTGTGGTGAGCAGGGGCTTCTCTCTAGTTGCAGTGTATGGCTTCTCAGAGCAGTGGCCTCTCCTGTTACAGAACACTCTCACAGGTTCTAGAGTGTGGGCTTTGCCTGTTGCAGTGCATGGGCTCAGTAGTTGCGCACACAGGTTTAGTTGGCCCACAGCATATGGAATCTTCCCAGACCAGGGATCAAACCCATGTCCCCTGCACTGGCAGGTGGATTCCTACTTCACCGCTGAACCATGAGGGAAGTCCTCAACAAATGTTTTTAAAGTTACTTGCTTGGTAAACCAAACACTAGTGATAGTGTAAAAGAACCTAGAAATAAATTGACTTTAAAATTTTTCTAGTTGATAGAGCAGAGAGCAAACATATAAAGTAACTCTAAAATAACTTTAAAAAACTAAAAAAAAAAATCCAAAGGACCACAACAATCTAAAGAATCCAAAAAACCTCATAAGACTACATTTGTTGTTTCAGTAAAACTGAAAGACAAATGTGCCAATCAGAAGGGTGATATAAGAACGTTAAAGTTGGCACTCTCCATTGGAACACATTTCCAGGAAGGATTTTCTCTGGCCCAAGGAGTTTATCTCTTTCATTCTGACAGCTGACACATCATTACTGAAAAAATAGATATATCTCTTTCACTCAGTCTAATGCCTGAGTGATCTCTGATTAGAATTTGTCTTCATAGGTTGTCCAAGGTCATTGCAGGTCAGAAGATCAGCAATCACAAATCTCACTGGAAATTGCTAAATTGACATCTGGATTTCTACCTCACTCTGTGCAAGTTTGGTTAGACTACCTCTGAAAGTCAGATTTATCCTTCAAAAATGGCCATGATGGTATTCTGAATGTGTAAGTCATTCATTCATTCAACCTATTATGTATTATCTGTTACATATTATATATTACCTATTATGTATTATTACCTATTATGTGTTATTCTGCATTGCGTATATCCCAAGAACTGTGATAGGAATGTAAAAATGAAAACCGATTCTTCTAAAGAGTTTACTGTGCAGCAGATGGATACAGATGAGAAGGAGATGACTATAATGCATTGTGGTAAGCAGCATGATACTAAGGAAAAGACACGGCACCCTGAGACCTAGGAAGCATGAGAAGGTAGCCTAGACTTAAGAGCTGTAGCAAGGCATCCTGGGAGAAATGATATCTGGGAAGAAAGAATTGGCCTTGTTAGCTGAAGAGTAGGTGATTGTGTAGATAAGTCTGTTGTGGGAATGAGGGTGACGGTGAGGAGAATGCTAGTGTTCCAGGCAAAGGTCACAGCACTCTCAAAAGCCCGTGTCTCAATGGGACCCAGGCATTAGGTACTGACAGCTCTATCTGTCCGGGCCCGTGTCAGCAGCCTTACGACACCAAATGAAATAGATCACCTGAGACATATTTGATGTTTCATCCTTATAACAACAAATACTCTCTTCTCTGACCTCTTTTCTTTTACCCCAGCTACATAAACAGACAGGAAGCCAAAACCCAGCAGTCAGCGGCACTCCTCTGGACTTGATCCTCTATGACATCATCTGGCTTTGTTTCCTCGTGTTTAGAGAAAGACTGTGGAACCGTTGCCGTGGCAGTTCTATTAAACATGAGTCACTCTGGACACCTTCACATATGCAGCACTCTTCACTAAAGAGATCTCAGTTTGTGTCCTGTTTGCAAACAACACAGAGTTCAGGGGTTTGGAACCTGCTCTTGGAAGCCTCAGATATGGTTCTGTAAAATGGAGGAGGGATCAAAGATTGGCTTTCACAGTGCATTCTTTAGGATTTCAACATGATAAAGGTGAATTTTAGCATAGAATAGTACTGAAAATAGTATAGCTAATAGGGAATATCGACATACCCTACCTAGGAAAGCTTACTTCTGTGCCATTTACTATTGACCTGCGTTCTTCTCAACACAAGGAACAGAGTGGTGGATAATGAGGATGAGATTCTGTGATGTCTCCTAAATCTGTAACATGTCTTCATGGATTTGTTTTAAGAATATTTCTTTCAACCTCTTATATACTCAAGATGTCCAGACTGTATCTTGGAAAAAAAAATAAATTTATGTATGAAAAAAAAGACACATTTTAATAAATATAAAACCAAAATAAAAACCCACACAGAACTGAGTGACCCATCTTAAATTTTTTTTGGAATGTCAATGAATTAAAAATAAGTGACAATGACAGAATTTAAAACAGGTTGCCTCATTCATCTCATTGCTAAATTTTCAAAGTAATTATGGGAGGTGGCTAGATCAAATCAAGAATAAAAATGTGAATAAAATAATTCAGAAAGGCCTTCTGTCTCCACTACCAATTCCTCGTGCCATTTCTCTGATATTACTAGTGTCATTTAGTTTTCGGCTCTGCTGGTGGTTTTTATAGCTTTATATATTACAGTATTAGCTCTATTCTTGACTTGTTAGCTGTAGGTATTGTTTAGTTCTCCAGTGAAGAAAAAGAAATGTAATATTTCACACTATCTCCCAATCCCATTTGGCCCTCAATTTTTTTAAGTTACATTGTAGTTGTACTTTATCAGGTGCCTTCATGACTTTACAACATTCTTAAAACAGTTTTGGATTTGACTTTACATAGAAAATACTGACTCCTTTCAAGTAAAATATTGAAGTGTGTTCACTTTACTCTTTTTTCACTTTTCACTTCTTAGTCTCCCTCCAATGATCATTGTTTAAGCTTACCCCATTTTATAAATTTGAGGTCCTATTCTGTTACAATAGTTAGTGTCATTTTGAATGTTTATATAGATGACTTAAAACTGAAAATAAATGCATAATATTTGGGACATTATTGAACTGAGCAATATGTTGCATCTATAGAGGAAGAGATGTCGTTTGCATTGTGCCTCTCCAAAGAGGACTTTCCTAGCATCTGTCAGTCTATCTCAAAGTGCCTTTGACAGAAATCACAGCAGGATCCTCTATGACCCACCTCCCAGAATATGGGAAATAAAAGCAAAAATAAATGGGATCTAATTAAAATTAAAAGCTTCTGCACAACAAAGAAAACTATAAACAAGGTGAAAAGACAGCCTTCAGAATGGGAGAAAATAATAGCAAATGAAGCAACTGACAAACAATTAATCTCAAAAATATACAAGCAGCTCCTGCAGCTCAATTCCAGAAAAATATACGACCCAATTATAAAATGGGCCAAAGAACTAAATAGATATTTCTCCAAAGAAGACATACAGATGGCTAACAAACACATGAAAAGATGCTCAACATCACTCATTATCAGAGAAATGCAAATCAAGACCACAATGAGGTACTATTTCACACCAGTCAGAATGGCTGTGATCCAAAAGTCTACAAGCAATAAATGCTGGAGAGGGTGTGGAGAAAAGGGAACCCTCTTACACTGTTGGTGGGAATGCAAACTAGTACAGCCACTATGGAGAACAGTGTGGAGATTCCTTAAAAAACTGGAAATAGAACTGCCATATGACCCAGCAATCCCACTGCTGGGCATACACACTGAGGAAACCAGAATTGAAAGAGACACATTCATCGCAGCAATGTTCATTGCAGCACTGTTTATGATAGCCAGGACATGGAAGCAACCTAGATGTCCATCAGCAGATGAATGGATAAGAAAGCTGTGGTACATATACACAATGGAGTATTACTCAGCCATTAAAAAGAATACATTTGAATCAGTTCTAATGAGAGATGACCCAGAGAGATGGTATGGGGAGGGAGGTGGGAGGGGGGTTCAGGATTGGGAACACGTGTACACCCGTGGTGGATACATGTTGATGTATGGCAAAACCAATACAGTATTGTAAAGTAAAATAAAGTTTAAAAATATATATGTTTACCCACACACACAAAAAAAAGTGTCTTCGGTTTTCTTCTCCTCTTATAGGTTTACTATCAGCTGTTACTCTTTCTTGAATGGCATACCATCCTCTTTCACGTTCTCCTTATTTAGCTTTTTCTTTCCCTGGAATATCTTTTCAACTAAACTTCTGCATTTTTTCTTTTGAACTTTTTATTTCATACTGGGCTATAGCCAATTAACAATGCTGCAATAGTTTCAGGTGAACATTGAAGGGACCCAACCATACATGCACCTCCGTTCTCCCCTAAATCCATGCCTCCCCGACCCCATCACCAGGCTGCCACATAACATTGAGCAGAGTTCCATGTGCTATACAGTAGGTCCTTGTTGGTTATCCATTTTAATATAGCAGTGTGTACATGACCATCCCAAACTCCCTAACTATCCCTTCCCTTTGGTAGGTAATCTTAAGTTCATTTTATAAGTCTATGAGTCTCTTTCAACTCAAACTTTCTGATGGGTGTGTGAGCTGTTAGTTGTCCACATTCTTATACATCTTAAAATGTATCTTCTTTTCTGTTTGACTGTTAGCTGTGTATCAAATTCTAATTTCAAAATAATTCTATTCTGAACATTATAGACACTGCCTTCCAATGCCCCGTGCTCCTGCCGAGAGGGTCACGGTCATCTGTCTGACTCTGATGCCTTTTAGGACACCTTTTGTTTGTCTCTGTGAATGCTGTCAGGATTTTTCTCTTAGGACATTTGGTTATAGATTTGAGATATTGTTTATAAATCAAAAAGAAGATCAGCATTCTCTTTTAAGAGGAATTGTTAACACTTTTGTATTGTATCCATTGTCTAGTTTTGATATAGTTGAGTGTCACCTGCGTGCCATTAGGAGATGATTTGAGATACATTCCTGATTAGATGCAATGATTTTTTCCACAAATGATTGTTATTTAGACCAATGACTACCATATTATGGTTTCTTTCTACATGTCTCTTAATACCTTTCCATCTCAGGGCTTTAACTGACTTCAAAAGCAACTCAAGGAGGAACTATGTGGGATACAAAGAGCCAGACTTGGCTTTCTATAAACCTACTGTGTACTATGTCTGAGTCATAATCATTTTGTTGACTGTTTACTTTCCCTGTTGTCAGCACAATAGAGCTAACACCAACAGCTTGGAAGTGAGTTACACGCTATTCTTAGTTTATTGCGATCAGCTCTTAATAACTTGGGGACTCATTAGGTACTCTGTGAACTGGCTCCTTTTCTTTATGTGGCCTGGAAATGGCCTTGTGCTGGAGCATTAGACCTTTTTAAAACCAGGACTTTTATCCCAGTGTCAAAGTGTAAATAAGGGAAATGAAGAAAGACAAAATTCAATGGACAATTGTGATGTTTAACGCAGGTTTAAAAACTTGATCAGTCTTTAGTGGGCCTAGAATTCTGTGGCCTCTGGTACTTTCTCTTAAAATTCTTTGATGTTATTAGAGTGTAGCTTTAGGTTTTGAATAAAGTGTTGATGAAAATGATAATTAGTTTTAAAAAGGGCATCTTGATTCTTAAAGGAGAATCTAACAATTTAAGAGGGGACAAGGAGATCCAACCAGTCCATTCTAAAGATCAGCCCTGGATGTTCTTTGGAAGGAATGATGCTAAAGCTGAAACTCCAGTACTTTGGCCACCTCATGTGAAGAGTTGACTCATTGGAAAAGACTCTGATGCTGGGAAGGATTGGGGGCAGGAGGAGAAGGGAATGACAGAGGATGAGATGGCTAGATAGCATCACTGACTCGATGGACATGAGTTTGAGTGAACTCCGGGAGTTGGTGATGAACAGGGAGGCCTGGCGTGCTGCGATTCATGGGGTCGCAAAGAGTCAGACACGACTGAGTGACTGAACTGAACTGAGCTGAACTGATACTCTTTATGTTTCTTTAATGTACATTCATCTAATACAGAATATAGTTAATCAGTGAAATGCAAATTAAAACTGCAATAAGCTATTGCTTCACATGTTAGAATGCCCAGTATCAAAACCACAAGCAATAAGTGTCATCAAGGATGTGAAGGAAAGGGATCAGTTTTGCACTGCTGGTGGGAATGTAAATTGGTAGGGCACTATGGAAAATAACATGGAGGTTCCTCAAGAAATTAAAAGTAAAACTGCCATATGACTTGACACTCCCACTTTTGGGTATATATATGAAGGAAATAGAATCGCCATTTTACAGAAATAAAAAATCTCTTTTTCATGTTCAACGCAGCATTACTCACAGTAGCCAAGATGCGGAAACAACGTAGTGCCCATTTTTTGATGGCTGAGTAGATAAAAATGTTGTGTGTGTGTGTGTGTGTGTGTGTGTGCACGCGCGTGCGTGCATATGTGTATCACATACACATGCACACTGTGCTTAGTAACTCAGTTGTGTCCAGTTTTTGCGACCCCACAGACTGTAGCCTGCAAAGCTCCCCTGTGCATAGAATTCTCCAGGCAAGAATACTGGAGTGGGTTGCCATGCCCTCCTCCAGGAGATCTTCCCAACCCAGGAATCAAACCCAGGTCTCTTATATTGTGCTTGGATTCTTTACAGTGTGAGTCACCAGAGAATTCCATGCACACAGACATACTCAAGCACAATGGGATATTACTCAGCAACAAAAAAGAAGGAAATCCTGCCATTTGCAACAACATAAATGAACATTGAGGGCATTATGCTAAGTAAAAAAAATCAGACAGAGACAAATACTGGGTGATATCACTTATATATGGAATTTAATGAGACAAACTAATAGAAGCAGAGAGTGGAATGGTGGTTACCAGGGGTTAGGGTTGGGGTAGGAGAGATGGGAAGATGTTGATTAAAGCCCTGGATTAAAGTGTACAAACTTCCATTTATAAAATGAATAAGTTCTGAGAATTTAATGTACAATATGACAGGTATTAAAAATTAAAATCCAATTAAAATAAAATTCCTACATGTATTAAAAATATAGAATAATGAAATAAATATCAAATATTATGAACATTATTGAGTAGTGGATTTAAGAGCACAACTTTTGGAGTGAGGGTTTCCCATGTAGCTCTGTTGGTAAAGCATCTGCCTGCAATGTGGGAGACCTGAGTTCCATTCCTTGGTCAGGAAGCTCCCCTAGAGAAGGAAATGACAACCCACTCCAGTATACTTGCCTGGAGAATCCCACAGACAGAGGAGCCTGGCAGGCTACAGTTCATGGGATCACAAAAGTTGGATATGACTTAGTAATGTCTTTGTAGAGAGAGACTAATTTCAAATTTTGGTATTTCTTTTGACTACATTAATGACTTGGGTAGTTAATCCTTTATTGCCTTGATTTACTTGTCTGCAAAATAGTGCTATTATTGTGCCTTGGATTATTGTTAAGTTTGATTGAAATAGCCCATGTAAATCATGGCATCACCGACTCAAAGAATGTGAGTTTGAGTGCACTCCGGGAGTTGATGATGGACAGAGAGGCCTGGCATGCTGCAATTCATGGGGTCACAAAGAGTCGGACATGACCGAGTGACTGAACTGAACTGAAAGCATGGGATGATTGTAAGCACTCAAGCATTATTTTTCCTTAGATGCTTTTATTCCTCTTCTTTTGCCTGAAATACATCTTTTCACTCTTTAACTAACTTTTATTCAGCATTCAACTTAGAGATTAATTCCTCTAAAAAAGCCTTCTATGACTATTGCCCCTAAATTCAGATTGCATATATCTTTCTACATATGCCCAAGGCACAGATTATTTCTCCCACCATATTGTACCACATTGCAATTCCTTGTGACTGCCACATGTTGCTAACTGCACTGAGATCTTAATGAGGGCAGGGGCAATAGTATGTATCTCAATTGAACCTTAAATGGAGGACTTTCTATTTCTCCCAGAGTTTAGCACATTGCCTAGCACATAAAGGTACTAAATGAATAATTGTTCAATATTTATATAGTTCATTAAATATCTTTTTCATCTATACTTATACACTCAATTGATTTTCCATCAAAGTGCCAAATAAATTAAAGGAGAAAAGAAAGTAGTTTTAGTGAATATTGTTGCAGCAACTAGATACACACATGGAAATAAACTGATACCTTATTTCACACATAAAAATAATTCTAGATTCATTGTAGATCTAAATATGGAACCCAAACCTTAAAACTTCTTGAATTGCTATCTACTTTAGTAGTTACTAGCCACATCTATTTAAATTAAATTTAAAAAGCTTCCTAACTCATTGCAGGCACATATAAATTGCTGCATAGCTAGATATGCCTACAGGTTACAGTACTGGATGGTGCAGCTAAGGCAAAAAATTCAGTCATCAAATAAAACTGTATTAGATTGTGCTATTTTTTAAAAAAATGTATGAAAACATCTTTAAGACCTTGGTGTAGGCAAAGATTTTCTGGACAGGGCACAAACAACACTAAACCATAGGAGGAGAAAAGTTGATATTTTGGACTTCAAAAGTTTTGAGTCTTTAAAATCACTATTAAGAAAATGAATAGACAAACCACAGACAAGAAGAATATTTTTTTATTGTATGTATATCTGACCAAGAGTTTGTTATCTAGACCAAATGAAAATCCAATCAAGTTGATAACACAATATCATTATACCCTTTAGAATGGCTAAAATTGAAAAGATCGACAATTCAAAATCCTTTTTGTGATCTCCCCTATATTTACTGGTGAGAGTGTAAATCTGGTGCAAGTACTTGGAGAACTGTTTGGCAATTTTTAATAAAACGGAATACACATCGAATTTATGACCCAGCAATTTCACTCCTGTGTATTTACTGAAGAGAATGTACAAAGTTGTGCTAAGCAACCATCTTCAAAATTGCCCCAAATTGGAAAAACCCAATGTCTATCAACAGAAAGATGGATTTTAAAAAATGGTGGTGTATTTGTACAGTAGAATGACACTTAGCAATAAAGAATGACACGTACAATAACAGAGGAACCTCAAACGCATTTTAAGTAAATGCAATGAGACAAAAAGATTTAAATGTATTGTTTCAATCTTATGAGGTCCAAGAATAGGCAAAATCAATCTATAGAGACATGATTCAGAAAGTAGATGCTCTAGGAGCAGGGGAAGGGATGAACTGATTGGAAAGGGGATAAAGGAATTTGTGGGGGATAATAAAAATATTTTTTATCTGGCTTTGATGTTTACATGGATATATTGTCCGTGTCAAAACTTATGAAACTGAGATCATGGGTCCAAAGTTAAACTCTGGACAGAGATGCAAAAGAGACACAAACTCAGGGTCTCAAAAGTTTGAACAAGATAAAGGTCTAATTACTGATATATAAGTGTATAGTTATGATAACCAGGGAGAGCTGGAGAAAGCATCAACCAGAGAAGGACCAATAGCAAATATGGCTTAATGTTAGCCACCAAAGAGGTGGCCAGGGATACTTTAAATCTCCTCAACCTCAGTAGAAACACAACCAATCATAGTATATAGTACAGGATGGGCCTGTTATGATGAACAGTGTCTTTGAGAGCAAAGAGCCACAGTTACATTGCGACTTTAAGCTTAGATTCCACACTAAAATGGCCACACTTATGCGATGTGCCCCTGCCCAGTTTAGGGAACAGTCACTTCTTATATCTCTCCTTTTTCTAAGGGCCGTATTGGCAGGAAAGAGTTAATCTACTCCTTTCCAAAGTTTTCCATTTAAAATTAAATTTCATCTCCTAATTCTTTCCTTCTATCACATTTTCTTCACATTCCATACCCCAAGTTCTTGCTAACCTTATTTAAAGATATGAATGTTTCCTAAAAAATTTACGAAAACAGCAAATAAAATTCACTGTTAAAAGTTGTTCAGCAAAGAATATGTAAAGCAAACTGAAAGCAAGAAATTGCCTGAAAGGAACGTGGTATCTATAGTAAGAAACACAGAATGTAAATTCATCTTGAGCCAGGATGCAGGATATAAATGGAGAAAAACGGTCCTCTTTTTAGATTTATTTTCTGTAATAAAAGATACAGTTGTCTGTGGAAAGCAAACCAAAAAAGATCTTTTAAAAATGACAGAATCCTGGTGCCCAGATCCTTAATATATGTTTTCTTCCTTCTGTCCTTCTTTGCTTCCTGCCTCCCTTTTCTCTTCTTTACCTTCTTCTTTTTCTTCTTCCATAGTGGGAATGTTAAATGAAGTCAGAGTCACAGTGGAAATGAGAGCTCAGGGATAAAAGCAAATAGGCAAAAGAAACAAATGATTAGCATTATCCTCCATATTTCAAGGAATTCTGTGATTGCTGCAAGCCATCCTGTTTAGCTACTGTGTGTGATGTGGAGTAAGGAGTGGGGATTGTCATAATAGTGGGTTTCCTTTTCCACACATCATAGCAGAAAGCATTCGTTTTGGAATTAAGACTAGCTTCAGTTGAACATATGGATGTGAAAGTTGGACTGTGAAGAAAGCTGAGTGCCAAAGAATTGATGCTTTCAAACTGTGGTGTTGGAGAAAACTCTTGAGAGACCCTTGGACTGCAAGGAGATCCAACCAGTCCATTCTGAAGGAGATCAACCCTGGGTGTTCTTTGGAAGGACTGATGCTAAAGCCTAAACTCCAATACTTTGGCCACCTCATGTGAAGAGCTGACTCACTGGAAAAGACTGTGATGCTGGGAGGGATTGGGGGCAGGAGGAGAAGGGGACGACAGAGGATGAGATGGTTGGATGGCATCACGGACTCGATGGACATAAGTTTGAGTGAACTCTGGGAGTTGGTGATGGACAGGGAGGCCTGGCATGCTGCAATCCATGGGGTCACAAAGAGTCAGACACGACTGAGCGACTGAACTGAACTGAGCTCAGTTGAACAGGCTATTCAAAACCTTAATCTCAGTTTCCTCATCTGATAAATGGGGATGACAAGCAATATTTCATAGGGTGGTTTCAAAAGCTTCACTTGCACTGATCCATGGTAGATATTCTGTGTGCTGCTCCTTTGGACGATCTATGTCCAATAGTTCCTTTTCAAATAACCATTGTTTTCTTCATTGTCAACAAATCAGGGCAAATAGAAGATGACTTGGTAATAGAAAGAAAAACATTTTCTGTTTGTAAAGTACTGCACAATGTACAAGTGTTTTCCCTGCATAGATTAAGAGCATCTCAGGAAAAGAAATGAGAAAAAACAGATGAAAGAGATCCCTTAGGACCTACTCATCTTCTCCGTTTGGGCCCATAGAAGGACCAATCTGTATACTATATTCACCCAGAATTTTCTACTTTTGTTTGCTTCATGTTTTTTGTGACTAGTGAAACAGTCACACCATCTAAACTTTATTCATTATTTCCAATGAAATTATTCTGTCAGTATAATTTACATCACATTTGTTAAGCTTATTCTCATTTAATAAATATTTATTAAATACAAATACATTTTAAAGCACCTGTGCCAAGTGCTTTTCTAGATATTGGAGAGAAGGAGTGAGCTAGACACACGAGGTCCCTGCTCTCATTAAAATATAATGACAGACAATAAACAAGTAGATAAATAAAGGTAGCAATTTAAAATGTTGGTAAGGCTAAAGAAAATAAAGTGAGTTAGAGAAGGCTGAGGTGATAGTGGCTAACTGCACACTGAGTTAGACTGGATTAAAGAAGTACATTGTACAAGTACATTAGTACATTGGATTAAAGAAGTTCTCTTTGTGTATGTGTTTGAGCTTGGATGAGTGATAAGGAGAAAACCATACAAAGATTAAGGAGGAAAAATGTTAGGAGGACAATTTTTTAGAAGGACAAAGATTTAGGAGGACAAATGCAGAAGGAAAAGCAAGTGCAGCATCCCTGAGGCTGGTTTTGTTTTAAATCATAACACGCCTCCCTAGAAGCCCTTAAGAACAAATATACGGGGACTTCCCTTGTGGTCCAGTGGTTAAGAACCTGTCTTCCAATGCAGAGGAAGTGGGTTCTATCCCTGGTCGGGAAACTAAGATCCCACATGCCACACAATAACTAGGCCCAGGTACCACAGCTACTGAACCCAAGTGCTCTAGAGGCCATACACCACAACTAGAAAAGGCCACACACACTGCAACTAAAGAAAAGCCCGTGTACCACAACGAAGACCCAGCACAGTCAAATAAGTAAATTACAAGAACAAGCATGCACTGGCACGAAGTATCATACTGAATTGTGTGATCTGTGAAAAAGATAGAGTTACAAACATGTCCAGGCACACATTCCCAGCTGAATAAAATGGGTCAAGTTTTTTCAGCCTCCAAGTGAATAATCTATGATCCACGACCCTTATCAACAAGCAGAAGCAGGTTCACGTGTCCCCAGAGGAGACTTGGTGGATCACTTAACAGAGTGAGTTCTGTTAAATTTTATTCTTTGATTTTTCCTACCATGTGAGGAAGTATCTGGAAGAATGTAGGGATGGACGAGTTCTGTTCACATGCCCTCCTCTGCTTTCACTCCCACTTCCTTTTTCTCTACAGAGGTACTTGTGACATCCTGTATGGGTAAGGAAATGATGTGTATCTTCTACCACCTACTTAGAAATACTTGGGGGCCATTGGCCATGACTGTTATTCTTTCATCCCCACCTGCATCTCTAGCCCTGTCTACCTGTATGAGAATAAGGTAATGGAAAATGTGATCTAGTGGTCCCCAAAGTGAAACTTGCTCATCCTTGGATGGTTGTATTAAGGGTGAGTATTTTTTTCACTGTGTTCTGCTGTGTTCAATTGTTTTTTACAACAAGTATAATTGGGAAGATCCCCTAGAGTAGCTTATGGCACCCCACTCCACTATTCTTCCCTGAAAAATTCCATGGGCAGAGAAGCCTGGAGAACTACAGTCCATGGGGCCACAAAGAGTTAGACACAACTGGGCAACTAAGCACACACACACATACAAAAGTTATAGTTTTCTTATTTTAAAAAAATATCTTGTCTCACAGAACTAGATAAAAATCTGAAAACAACCTTGATTTTTTTGTGGTGGCTGCATCAGTCCCCCCAGTTGTAACATGCAAAAGGTGTGTGTGTGCGGGGGGTGGGGGGGGTAATTTGTACTTGTGTTGGCCAGGTAGCCTTGCTTTACACAGGTGTAGGCTATTTTTGCAACTCATCTATGCTAAAATCTTCATTTAGATACAAGGTGGTGGATGGGTGGGAATAACTCCATTTTTTAAAAGCATTCTTAAGAGAACTATTTTCAATAACAAAAATGTCACAGTGTGTTTAGAATAAATTTGACTCAGGCACAAATGTTAAAAACACTTCTAGCACAAAGAGAATTAAACTTGTAACAAGGGCTAAGGATAAGATAAACAGTTTGGGAAAGGATGTGATATCACTCATCTCTTTAGGAAAGCACTTCTCTGTCTTAGAGCTCCAGGCAGAGGAAACGGGAAGGCGGGCGAACATGGACGTGTTCCAGAGCAGATGGTGGGTCATGGAGAATGAATGAGTCAACTGGCATCAGAGGGCGTGGAGTGAGCGACGGGGAAGAGGCAAGAAAGGAAGCAGTGGGGCCTTTGAACACCCTCACTCCCACACCTGTGTACCCACACCGGGGCTCCTGGGGTGCATGAACAGCCCTTAGTGTCAGGACACGGTGACTATGTTCCCCAAGCAGCCAAATCACTGCCAGAAACTGTCCTGACTCTGGGGAAGACTCTGACGCACCAAGGTTAGAGAGGTGATGAAAGCTGAAGAATCACTGCAGCAGTGAGCCTTGTAAAGTGTCAGCATTTTGGTCCTCTGTTGGACGAGGGTGGGAAGGAAATGAGAAATCACTTCTTAAAAAGAAGCAATGCAAAGAAAGTAGGTGGCACTGACTTAGTTGTAAGAACCCACAGTCTTTCTATATCATCTGTGCGGGATATTTTAGTTACCCAGTGGACACGGAGGAGAAAAGGGCCATCATTTATGTGAGTATCTACTTCTGCACCTCAGGTCACTAGCATTAAACCCCTTATGTTTGCCCAAGTTGTTTATCATATCTTGCTCATCATATTTACATTCCTGGCATTTAAAAATCCTTTAAATTTATGTAACACTTGATATTTCAAGGATATTAAAATTCTTTAAGAACTTCCTAACTTAATGCTTCTGTATTTTTAATTAAACAAATGGAAGCACCATGTAAATTCATATGTCATACATAGCAGCTAAATGTTATATAGCTATGTGAAACAAACAAAAAAAAATTGGCAAAACATGAGCACTTCAGATCAGTTCAGTTCAGTCACTCAGTTGTGTTCAACTGTTTGAGAACGAATGAACCACAGCACGCCAGGCCTCCCTGTCCATCATCAACTCCGAGAGTCCACACAACCCATGTCCATTGAGTCGGTGATGCCATCCAACTATCTCATCCTCCTTCCTCCCCTTCTCCTCCTGCCCTCAATCTTTTACAGCATCAGGGTCTTTTCCAATGAGTCAGCTCTTCACATGAGGTGGCCAAAGTACTGGAGTTTCAGCATCAGCATCAACCCTTCCAATGAAAACCCAGGACTGATCTCCTTTAGATGGACTGGTTAGATCTCCTTGCAGTCCAAGGGATTCTCAAGAGTCTTCTCCAACACCACAGTTCAAAAGCATCAAATTCTTCAGTGCTCAGCTTTCTTTATAGTCCAACTCTCACATCCATACATGACCAGTGGAAAAACCATAGCCTTGACTAGATGGACCTTTGTTGGCAAAGTAATGTCTCTGCATTTCAATATGCTGTCCAGGTTGGTCATAACTTTCCTTCCAAGAAGTAAGCGTCTTTTAATTTCATGGCTGCAATTACCATCTACAGTGATTTTGGAGCCCGAAAAGATAAAGTCAGTGGGGAAAGCCCCATCTATTTGCCATGAAGTGATGGGACCAGATGCCAGGATCTTTGTTTTTGAATGTTGAGGTTTAAGCCAACTTTTTCACTCTCCTCTTTCATCAAGAGGCTCTTAATTGTGCTCTAGTTAATGTTCTATCTTTTTGACACAATTTTTTTTTTTTTGAAGTAAAGCAAAAAATGCTTGGAAATAAAAAGACTGGCTTTACCATTATCCTCTTAAAACTTCCAGAGTGATCTATTAAACCATAAATGAAATTATTTTACTCCTGTGACTTGGAGTTCTTCACACTAGAGAGAACAAAGAAAGAAACGAACTAAAAATCCTAACAACTTCATAGCCAAAAGCACTTTGCAGTTTTATCCTTGCCTGCCTATCCACACTAGGGTAGTCACCATACACCTTTCTGTTGTTGTTATTTAGCCGCTAAGTAATGCCTGACTCATTTGCAACCCTGTGGACTGCAGCACATCAGACTCCTCTGTCCATGGGATTTTCCAGGGAAGAATATTGGATTGAGTTGCCATTTGCTACTCCAGGGGATCTTTTCCACCCAAGGATCAAACCTGCCTCTTCTGCATTGCAGGCACATTCTTTACTGCTGAGCTACTGGGTAAGGCCTATCATACACCTTGGTGTATACCTAATTGTCTTAAAGTCATTATTAAGAATGCATTCTGTTACTCTGAAAAATATTGTTTTCTAGTAAGTTAAGGTAGGTGGTCACTCATCTTGAATTTCATTTATTTGCCTCTTCTACTTTTTTCTACATTTGAGCTACACTGGTCATCTAAAAATGTCTAAGATTTCATGAGGAAGCAAAACTCTTTCATGTCTTAGGGTCCTTGCCCAAGGCACTGTTCTGCCTGCAACACATTCCTCCTTTTTGAGTGGTTAACACTTAGGCATCTTTCAAGTCTGCT
This sequence comes from Cephalophus harveyi, assembly GCA_006410635.1. Taxonomy (NCBI): domain Eukaryota; kingdom Metazoa; phylum Chordata; class Mammalia; order Artiodactyla; family Bovidae; genus Cephalophus; species Cephalophus harveyi. The sequence goes on from SJYT01083767.1 coordinate 717,597, forward strand.
GAAATTCACATCTACACACCCTAGTATAAATCTTTGAAACACTTTCATTATTCTTCTCATTGCAGTGTCAAGATTTATAATATGATATTTGCATATGCATTTATTTTTTAGTATTTTTCTTCTCCACAGGTCTCTGAGGCAGGGATAAGGCTGGTTCTCAGCTGTTTCTCTAAGTATTCTTTCACAAGCATTGCTATGGATCTGGTTTTTTCATGGCAATGTCCTATTCCCATCAGTGTCTGGGACATAGTAGGCACTACATGCATTTGTTCAATAAATAAAAGATACAAAGTCATAGCATTCCTTCATGAAATTAGTTTTCAAGAATTCAGTTAACATCAGTTTCTATTGAATTTTAACTCTGGCATGAACAGAATGGTTCAAGAGCCATCAGCATCAGCCAGTACTTGGGGGAAAGGCTGAATCTCAGTCTAAACCTTCTGAATTCAAATCTGCTATTTTACAAGATATACAGGTGATCCCAGTTGTACATTAAAATCCAAATGTACTAACTTAGTGCACATTTATGTAATAAACCTGGAAAAGCAAGAAACTAAATGACTACTCATTTCATTTTTAAGGAACCTTCCTGAGCTATCAAAATAGACCAGTTTCTATTTTAAAAGTGGGTGAAAATTTTGCCAATTATTCTGAACTTCTTCAATGCTATCCTTGCTCTTTCTTGTAAATTATACAACAAGATAAGTAACTCTGTTAGTCGGATTTTTTACTTTCTTTCTTGGTACATTGTCCTAATCTGAGCAATTAAGATTTGGGATCTAGTCTAAAATAAACATAAAGATACATATAGTACTGAAATTCTGAAGTGGTTTTAAAATAAGTATAATTGTCTCACATAGAAAATATTAGTGATCGAAGGTAAAATCATCGTGATGCATAATACACTCATTCATGTTAGTGATTCACGTGTCATTTTTGCATGCCTTCAAAGGCCCAGTGAACTTTTGCACAAAAAGAATTTTTGCCTTTTACTTACTTCTCTAGAGTTCATTGATTTCCTGTTAACTGAGATTTTGAAATATCAACTGAGGTTTGCTCTAGAATAAACAGACAGTTTAAGGAGGACCCCAGCCAGTATTCAGAATGCTAAAGGTGGTCAAATGAACTCTGATTTAAAGCAAATAATATTACAAGTTCCACAGCTGATCTAGTATTCTCATCGACTCTGGGGCCTTCTTTATCAGCCAGAATGCCACAAACAGGGCAGAGAGAGCAAACTCATTCTTACATGCCAAGGCATGTTGAGCTCAGCATTTAGCATGCCAGGTAGCTGCCAAATACAAATCTTTGCACAAAATCTGAATAAATATAGTTGTCACTGTATTCATTAAATTTTTTGACTCTAGTATTGAAAAAATAAGGTAAAGTACAAGTTTGCCTTCCAGGGCCCCAAACCCAGAACCTAAAAACATCAGGTCGTATATGGATTCCTCAACTGACTGTTTGATTGTAATGTCCATTGATGAAGTAGGATGCTTTAGTTTGCTACTATTAGTTTCTGTAAATGGCCGATTAAACAGAGAAGAACTAAGTTTCAATAAAGTGAATTCTGGGCACTCTCCATGTATAGAAGTGGCTAAGGCTTCAGGATGGAACCAGAAACCTGTAGAAGGCTCTAATATTCTGGAAGGGTCTAATATTGCCAAGACAGCACAGTGGAGAGGTTACAGCTTAGGCTTTGGAATCAACAGGACTTGGCTGAAATAGTGGTTTGCATCATTTATACTGATCTTCAGCTCTGAGTAAACAATAAAAATTATTTGGAATGAATTTAAAGGATTAAATCAAACCATCAGATAATACATAAGAGTTACTATTAACAATAAAAGGATACTAGAATTAAAATAAAACTATAAACAAAAATTGAGGCTTTGCTGGTGGCTCAGTTGTAAAGAAACTGCCTGCCAATGCAGGAGATACGGGTTCGATCCCTGGATTGGGAAGATCCCCTGGAGAAGGAAATGGCAATACTCCAGTATTTTTGCCTGGGAAATCCCATAGACAGAGGAGCGTGGCAGGCTATATACTCCATGGGGTGGCAGAATAGTCGGACATGACTTAGCGACTAAACAGAACAATTAACAAAAAAATTAAGCTTTCCAGGAAACTCAGAGCATTCACTAATGACATATCACTCATGGAGTACTGGAGTGGATTGCCATTTCCTTCTCCAGCGGATCTTCCCGACCCAGGGATCGAACCCGGGTCTCCCGCATTGTAGGTAGACGCTTTACTGTCTGAGGCACCCAGAGGTTCAGTTCAGTTCAGTTCAGTTCAGTCGCTCAGTTGTGTCCGACTCTTCGCGACCCCATGAATTGCAGCACGCCAGGCCTCCCTGTTCATTTCTCGGAGTTCACTCAGACTCACGTCCATCGAGTCCGTGATGCCATCCAGCCATCTCATCCTCGGTCATCCCCCTTCTCCTCCTGCCCCTAATCCCTTCCAGCATCAGAGTCTTTTCCAGTGAGTCAACTCTTCGCATGAGGTGGCCGAAGTACTGGAGTTTCAGCTTTAGCATCATTCCTTCCAAAGAAATCCCAGGGCTGATCTCCTTCCGAATGGACTGGTTGGATCTCCTTGCAGTCCAAGGGACTCTCAAGAGTCTTCTCCAACACCACAGTTCAAAAGCATCAATTCTTTGGCACTCAGCCTTCTTCACAGTCCAACTCTCACATCCATACATGACCACAGGAAAAACCATAGCCTTGACTAGACGGACCTTAGTCGGCAAAGTAATGTCTCTGCTTTTGAATATACTATCTAGGTTGGTCATAACTTTTCTTCCAAGGAGTAAGCGTCTTCTAATTTCATGGCTGCAGTCACCATCTGCAGTGGTTATCTTGGGACAATTCATTTATTCATTCAGTGTATGTTGATTGAAAGTCCACACTACGTTGTGCTCATAGCTGGGATGGAAAAAGATAAACAGCTTGTGAAATGACCCTTGGAGTTTGGTGGAGATAAGCATTTTTCAATAATAGTTATATCTTCAAAAGCTGTTTGAATTGTGATCAATATTATGGAAGAGAATTATAGGATGCTCAGAAAATACACCAAGAAGAGCTAACTTAAATGGCAATGTCAGGGAAGTTTTCTGTGAAAAAAATGGCAATTCCCCTAAAATGTGAAGAAGGAATAGGAGCTTGCCAAGGCCAGGAGCTTGCCAAAGGTAGTCCAGGCGAAGAGAGCAGCATCAGTATAGCGTTGAGTTTGACAGAGTTTGCACTATTGGAAGAGCTGCTTAGGCAAAAAACGGTGGGAACTCAAATGAAGCCTGACCATGCAAAGCTCTGGGGGTCTTTTATCCTGGACACAGTGGGCTGCTGTTGAAGGGTTTTAAGCAGGTGAATGATGTGATCTGATCACCCTAGCTTCCATGTGGGGGATAAAATAGAAAGTGACAATATTGGAAGCAAGGAGACTAGTTTATTAGGGGAGTGTCTTAAGACACTGGAACACAGATTAAACTTTAGCACACTCTCTGTGCAGACAACTTCATTGGAGCATGAAATGCATTGGGTAAGTTTTATGAGCTCACATTCTAGTTCCCTTTAGACCACTTTCAAACATGTATTTCCTGAGGGATTAACTGACAACTGTGTATGTTGGCTCATCCATGTCCAGCAAATATTTATTAAAATTTCTCATGGGTTGATGACCCTCTTAGGCACTGGGAATCAAGCAGTGAACAACACATATGAAAACATTGCTCTCATCGATGTTCTATTCTAGGGCAGAAGAACTTAAGCAAGTAAACAATAAATATATAATGGATAACATGATAATTGCTCTTTACAGCATCGGATCTTGCTTCTATCACCAGTCACATGCACAACTGGGTATTGTTTTCGCTTTGACTCCGTCCCTTCATTCTTTCTGGACTTATTGCTCCACTGATCTCCAGTAGCATATTGGGCACCTAATGACCTGGGGAGTTCCTCTTTTGATATCCTATCATTTTGCCTGTTCATACTGTTCATGGGGTTCTCAAGGCAAGAATACTGAAGTGGCTTGCCATTCCCTTCTCCAGTGGACCAAGTTCTGTCAGCCCTCTCCACCATGACCCGCCCGCCTTGGGTTGCCCTGCAGGCATGGCTTGGTTTCATTGAGTTAGACAAGGCTGTGGTCCTAGTGTGATTAGATTGACTAGTTTTCTGTGAGTATGGTTTCAGTATGTCTGCCCTCTGATGCCCTCTTGCACCACCTATCATCTTACTTGGGTTTCTCTTACCTTGGGTGTGGGGTATCTCTTCACGGCTGCTTCAGCAAAGCACAGCCGCTGGTCCTTACCTTGGACGAGGGGTATCTCCTTACCACCGCCGTTCCTGACCTTCAACGTGGGATAGCTCCTCTAGGCCCTCCTGCACCTGCACAGCCACTGATCCTTGGGTTGCTCCTCCCGGCCTCCGGCCTTGGCCCTGGGCGTGGGTGGCTCCTCCCAGCTGCCGCCCCTGGCCGCGGGCTCAGGCTCAGGGTCCCTAACCCTGGCCTCGGGCGCGATGTGGCTTCTCCCAACTGCCCCTGACCTCGGACGCAGGGTGTCTCCCCCCGGCCGCCACTGGCCTCGGATGCGGGGTGGCTCCACCCAGCTGCCGCCCTGACCTCAGACGCTGGGTGTCTTCTTCCGGCCGCCACTGGCCTCGGACGTGGGGCAGCTCCTCCCGGCCGCCACTGGCCTCGGATGCGGGGTAGCTCCACCCAGCTGCTGCCCTGACCTTGGACACCGCGTGTCTCCTCCCGGGCCGCCACTGACCTCAGCACAGGATAGCTCCTCTCAGCTGTTCCTGCGCCATCGCAGCCTGGCACTCGGAACCTGGAATGTCAGGTCCATGAATCAAGGCAAATTGGAAGTGGTCAAACAAGAGATGGCAAGGGTGAACGTCGACATTCTAGGAATCAGCGAACTAAAATGGACTGGAATGGGTGAATTTAACTCAGATGACCATTATATCTACTACTG
>SJYT01083771.1:0-24784 GCA_006410635.1 Cephalophus harveyi
CTTTCATCAAGAGGCTTTTTAGTTCCTCTTCACTTTCTGCCATAAGGGTGGTGTCATCTGCATATTAAAAGTATTTAAAAGGAATAAACTCACTGAATAAACTCATTTGAATAATATGGTGGTGAAGCTGTAATATGACAGAAATGTGTGTTTGAATCTTTTAAAGATTTTATTTGCTCTAACTTGCTTTTCATTAACATAAGTCCTTCAGAGAGAATGCCATTGAATTAGTAACAAGATTCTAAACATGATATAGTATTTTAGATATGATGGTCTTTCTTTTTAGGGCTTATGAGGAAATACTTTTTAGTGGTTCGGTTGGGAAGATCTCCTAGAGAAGGAAACGGCAACCCACTCCAATACTCTTGCCTGGAGAATCCCAGGGACAGGGGAGCCTGGTAGGTTACAGTCCATGGGGTCACAAAGAGTCGGACACGACCGAGCGACTTCAAAAAAAAAAAAAAGAGGCATTAAAAGAGTGTTGGAAGTAATGACAGAATTTTAGTAAAAAAAAAAAAAAAAAACAAACATTATATTTATGTCTGCTAAATAATGCCAAATTATTTATTCATAGGTTCATAACGTCAGCTCTGCTACTGTATTGTATCACTTAGAGCAAGTTATTTAACCTTTCTGAGCCTAGTTTACTCATATGTAAAATATTAGCTACCTCAAAGAGTCTTATGAAAGTGAAACTCCATAATGCATGTAAAGCAACTAATACAGTGTTAGGACAGTTTTATAAGTAGAAGCTACTTTTAAAAACAGTGTATGGTTTAAAGGAAATGTGTAGTGATAACAAGGTAATAAAAAGTCTCCCTAATTATCCCCTGTGGGTATATGTGCTGCTTTATTCTTTGAAGCAGAGCCTGTGAAATCTTAGAAAAAGTAGCTGAATTTGTGTTCATAATGGTTAATTCAGCCATTGTTTGGGGTAGTGGGAAAATTAATGTCCATTTTTCTCCACATGGCTGTCCCTTAAGTGAGCCACATTTATTATTCCACCACATGGAAGGGGCAGTTTTGTCACAAACCAGGTGACCTTGTATGAGTGCATCTGTTTTGGACTCATTGTTCTTCCGTCTTCTCTTGGGCCAGTGTCATGGTGCCATTACCACGCTTGACAGTATGTGTCCTCCTGCTGTTCTTTAAAGGCTTCTACATGAATTGCAGAATGTGTCAGTCCTACAAAAGATGCTTTCATTTTTGAAGTATAGATATATTTCCTGGAAATGCTTGGGGAGTTGTTTTCTTTCAGAGCTTTAAAGATGTTATAATCTGGCGACCATTATTTCTATAGGGAATTGGCTCCTTTGATGATGGTATGTCCTTCATACCATACATGATGCATGATGCTATGTACCCAGAAGGGTACACTTGTGGGTTTTTCTTTGGTTTAAGCAATTGACGTCTATGTGTGTGTATAATTCTGCCTGGCCTTATGTAAATCCCCTTTCTTCTCTATATTTTACTGTTAAAACTTTTCAGACTTACAAATAACATGAAAGGGTTTACAGTGAACATGCATATGCTCACTACTTGGATTCTGTAATTAAGCTTTTGCTACACAGCTTTATCACGGATATCCCTCTGTCCATTTATCATTCCATCCTTTTCTCCCAAGACAATTCAAAGTTAGAGATGTCCGCACACGGTACCATTATACACTTATGCTTGCTACTCATAAAATAGCTTAGTATTTATTTGTGGTTCTTTTTTTGTAAGGACATTTTATATATAGTATAATGCACAAATCTAAGCATTATATCCCATTGAATTTTGACAAATGCATACACATGTGTAACCCAAATTCACGTGTGTCATCCTAGAAAATTCTTTCATGTCTCTTTCCATTCATTCTCTGTCCCTCCATCTTGACTTTTCACTTTTTCACAACACATTAGTTTTCCTCTTCTAGAACTTCACGTCAGTGGAACACACCTTTTGTCTAAAGTTTATTTTACTCCAAGATTTTGTGATTTTTGGTATTTTTTCTTGTATCAGTAGATGATTTCTTTTTATTGATAAGTTTTTCTGGTATAAGAAGTTTTCCAAGCCTCCCTTATACTTTGCCTCTCTGTTTTGGAATCAGCCATTTCTCTAAGGGTCCCTACTTCCTTTTAAGTATGGGAATGGTATTTAGATGTCAAGAATTTGTTGTTTCAACAAGTAGATTCCAGGTTTTTTTAGGTGAAACTGTCTATCATTTAATTCATTCTCTTGAACAGTTTTTATCATTAAGGTGCCTGTTACTATTTCAATAACTCGATAATTAGGGCTGCCTCTGTTAATTTTTCCTCTTTTTGTTTCTTTGCTTTTGATTATAGTTCCTATTCAGAGAAGGCAATGGCAACCCACTCCGGTACTCTTAGGCTGGTAACTTTTTGTTTGTTTGCTTGTTTCTTTAGTACTGGACCTTGGGTATTATTAAGTGTTAGATAGCATCATTCTATCTATCATTCTATCTATCGAGAAGGCAATGGCACCCCACTCCAGTACTCTTGCCTGGAGAATCCCATGGATGGAGGAGTCTGGTAGGCTGCAGTTCATGGGGTTGCTAAGAGTCGGACACGACTGAGCAACTTCACTTTGACTTTTCACTTTCATGCATTGGAGAAGGAAATGTCAACCCACTCCACTATTCTTGCCTAGAGAATCCCAGGGACGGGGGAGCCTGGTGGGCTGCCGTCTATGGGGTCGCACAGAGTCGGACACGACTGAAGCGACTTAGCAGCAGCAGCAGCAGCATTCTTGTGGTATTCCTGCTGAAAATAGATAACTTGAACCTCCTTGTGAGGAAACATTCAGTTCAGGTCAGTCGCTCAGTCGTGTCCGACTCTTTGCGACCCAATAAATCGCAGCACGCCAGGCCTCCCTGTTCATCACCATCTCTCGTGGTTCACTCAGACTCACATCCATCGAGTCCATGATGCCATCCAGCCATCTCATCCTCGGTCGTACCTTTCTCCTCCTGCCCCCAATCCCTCCCAGCATCAGAGTCTTTTCCAGTGAGTCAGCTCTTCACATGAGGTGGCCAAAGTACTGGAGTTTCAGCTTTAGCATCATTCCTTCCAAAGAAATCCCAGGGCTGATCTGAACACAAATTGTGGGACAGTCTACAAAATAACTAGTTTGTAGTTTTAAAAAATGACAGTCTCATTAAGGACCACAGAAATGCTGAGATACTATCTCAGGTGTGGCAAGAATATACAGAAGAACTGTACAAAAAAGATCTTCACGACCCGGATAATCACGATGGTGTGATCACTCATCTAGAGCCAGACATCCTGGAATGTGAAGTCAAGTGGGCCTTAGAAAGCATCACTATGAATAAAGCTAGTGGAGGTGATAGAATTGCAGTTGAGCTGTTTCAAATCCTGAAAGATGATGCTGTGAAAGTGCTGCACTCAATATGCCAGCAAATTTGGAAAACTCAGCAGTGGCCACAGGACTGGGAAAGGTCAGTTTTCATTCCAATTCCAAAGAAAGGCAATGCCAAAGAATGCTCAAACTACCGCACAATTGCACTCATCTCACATGGTAGTAAAGTAATGCTCAAAATTCTCCAAGCCAGGCTTCAACAGTATGTGAACCGTGAACTCCCTGATGTTCAAGCTGGTTTTAGAAAAGGCAGAAGAACCAGAGATCAAATTGCCAACATCCGCTGGATCATGGAAAAAGCAAGAGAGTTCCAGAAAAACACCTATTTCTGCTTTATTGACTATGCCAAAGCCTTTGACTGTGTGGATCACAATAAACTGGAAAATTCTGAAAGAGATGGGAATACCAGACCACCTGGCTTGCCTCTTGAGAAAATCTTGAGAGTCCCCTGGACTGCAAGGAGATCCAACCAGTCCATTCTGAAGGAGATCAGCCCTGGGATTTCTTTGGAAGGAATGGTGCTAAAGCTGAAACTCCAGTACTTTGGTCACCTCATGCAGAGTTGACTCATTGGAAAAGACTCTGATGCTGGGAGGGATTGGGGGCAGGAGGAGAAGGGGACGACCGAGGATGAGATGGCTGGATGGCATCACTGACTCAATGGACGTGAGTCTGAGTGAACTCTGGGAGTTGGTGATGAACAGGGAGGCCTGGCGTGCTGCAATTCATGGGGTCTCAAAGAGTCGGACACAACTGAGCGACTGAACTGAAAGGGAACTAAAGAGACATGGGTCTAGGATTTATTTTTAAAAATTGTTTATTGTGAAAGAAGCCATTATTGAAACAGTTGGCAAAATCTGAATAGTAGTATCACATTAATATTAATTTCCTGGTTTTGACAGGAAGTACATGCTGTAACTATGTAAGAGACTCTCCTTAGTTTTAGGAGGTAAACACTGAATGAAGCATTTAAGGGTAAAGGGATTCAGTGTTTGCATCTTAACTGTCAAATGATTTATAAAAATCATATTTGTATGTGTATATAAAAGATAATACAAGTGTGATAAAATGTTAATGTTTAGAAATCTGATTGCCAGTGTATAAGAATTCTTTGTTTTATATGTCAACTTAAAAAGTTATAACAGAGAAAATATGAGAAAAATAGTGATATATTTGCTGAGTTAAGTGAAATTTAAGAATTTCACCTTTAAGAAATGTGCCACCAGACTGAGAGATCACTCACTTGGTGAGTCAGTGGCTAATCTTCTACCCGCTTGTTACTGCATGGTCTTGTGATTGAATAATGCATTTGCAGTAGTTCACAAAATAAAATGATCTATCTAATGGTGTTGACGAACTTGGATTTTCACTGAGACTGGGTGGTCTTAGTGATGTTTCTAAGCCCTCCTACTTACTTAGAGAACTTGGAAAGTTACTTCTGTGCTTTAGTTTCCTTATGGCTACAGTGGGATAATACAGTGCCCACTTTAGAGGATTTTGTTAGAATTTAATGAGATAATGAGCATAAAACATTTAGTACAAAATCTGATTACTCAGTAGAGCTCAGTAAGCATATTTTTGTTATTTTCAATATTTTTGAAAAATTTTAAATTAAATAATTTCAATTAAATGATTTTTGTTTGATTTAAACACACCATATAGATTATGAACTTCTGTTGGCATCCACTGATGATACATTATAATTTTAAATATATCTCATAGTCAAATAAATTTGAGAAGTTCTGGATTGTTTTGTACTTCCCTCCTCATCACCTGTAGTATAGTACCAACTCAGCTCCTTGGCTTTTCTCTCTTGATATTTGTTAACAACAGTGTTCTCAGTTTTCTCTTCCGTAAAATGGAATTTTAAGATCTTGCCTACTGTTCTTGATAAGTAAAACACAAAACATGGACTTCCCTGGTGGTCCAGCAGTTAGGACTCCATGTTTCTACTGCAAGGGGCTTGGGTTCAATCCCTGGTCGGGGATTTAAGATCCTGCTAATTCCTCAAGGTGCTGCCAGAGTAAAAATAACAAACAGAAAAAAAAAAAAAAAAAAAAACGACCCGTGAAAAATAGTACTATCTGTAAATGACATAAATTTCTGACTCTGCTTTTATAAAATATTAGCTCTTGGTCGGTCATAGGTTTGCAAATCATTGATGTGTATATCTTTTTGGACATTGGGGTCTAAGTGATATATTTGGCATATTGGTAATGGCTATTAAATCTTTGCTGTCTCCCATCCTTTACCTCTGAGGTTTTACATTTAATACATTTTGAAGATACTTATTATTACTGCAGTCGTTTGTACTTGGCGCTTTGATCTGGAGCATTGTGCAGCATACTTAAAAGATTAAGTGCCCTTGCAATAAGGATATTTTTAATTGTGGTATTTTTAGCCTACGACTCAAGCTACATTTGAATGAGTGTCTATTCTAAGAGCTTGTGCTTTGATTACATTTCATCATGTTATTGAATAGTTGTAGTTACAATCATGAAAGCAATCTGTGTGAATATCCAATATTCTCTAGCCTTGTTATTGCCTATAGCAACAAGTTTCTTATCATGGTAAACATTCGTGACTTCAAAAAGAAAATATTTCTAGAAGTGATTGATTGGTTCTTTTAAAACTTATTTGCCTTTCTGTCAGTGTTGAGGTTTTGTTGGTGGTTTTTCTTTTTAAAAAGCACCATTCTGCCGAATATTGAATCGAGTGCTGATTAAGCTAGAAACAAGCTCCCTAATACATTTTAAGTCTTCTTTCTGTTAAAGGTCTGGTTGTACAGATGTTCTTTCATATTTTCATAAATTTTAGTTGTGTTATGATTTGAAAGATTCTTGGAGATCTTCCAGTTCCCCTGTTGTACTTAGAGGCTTCTTCTCCATGGTGTCCCCTGCAGACGGTATAGAGCCTCTCAGGGCCATCTCCAGTGTTCCTCCCTCCTGAGACTCTGCGTTCCTAGCTTCAGAGAGTCACACTTGAAAGTTATTCCTGATAATAAAAGGAAATAAACTGGCTTAACACTGATTATGTGGTCTACTTTGATGGTAGTAATGTTAGAAGAAAACATGAAGTTCCTGTAAAATTTAGCTGACTGACAATTTTTAAACATTAGTCTTTTATTGTATAGTGGGAGACGCTTGTTTTAGAAACCAGTGTTGTGGAAATGTGTACTTCAGTCTCCTTTCCAGGTTGATTCGTGAAAGATAACTGCTGTTAAAACTTGGGTGTGTGTCCTTTGCTAGATTTGTTGTGTTTGTATAAATACACGTTTATTAGTACCGGTAGTTTGTAACCACTTTAGGTCTTTGCTGTCTTTTGCTAAGTGTAAGACTTTGCCTGTTGAGTGCATGACGCTGTATTTATTAGTAATCACACCTACTGGATGATCACATCTATAACTATTGAGCTCATTTCCTAATAGGTTTTGTGAAAGATTGTTGCAGTCATCTTTTGGAACACAGCATCTGCCAAAATAAGAGCCTTATTTTAACTGAGAAATGTCCTGCAGCTATCTATGTATTTAACATGGAAGATTATTTATGGATAACATGAGCAAATGCTTAAAGATCAGGAAGAGGACTTAGTAAAATGTCAACTGTAGTTCTTTTCACATAAGTATATATCTCACATTTCCCAGTTAGTCTAAAAATCAAAGGTGACATGTTGAAAGAGAAAAAAGAACACATTAATGATAAGTATAGCATCTGAGTGGGAAGACTTCAAGCACGATAAAAGTCTGATAGTTTTAGTAATCTTGGAGATTATTTATTTTAACATGCAACACGTATGGATCCTGAAGCCATAAAACCTGGCTTTGAATTCTGGCTATACTTCAAAATAGCAGTATGACCCTTAGGCAAGTTCCTTATGCTTGTGTCTGTTTCTTTGTCTGTTAAAAGTGTTGGCATGATCATCAAATGGGCTAATACGTAGAAAGTGCTTAGAGCATTGCCTGGTTCTTAGTGCTGAATACCTGTCTGATGTTCAGTCAGTTTAGTCACTCAGTCGTGTCCAACTCTTTGGGACCCCATGGACTGCAGCACGCCAGGCTTCCCTGTCCTTCACCAACTCCTGGAGTTTACTCAAACTCATGTCCATTGAGTCAGTGATGCCATCCTACCATCTCATCCTCTGTCGTCCCCTTCTCCCACCTTCAATCTTTCCCAGCATCAGGGTCTTTTCCATTGAGTCAGTTCTTCACATCAGGTGGCCAGAGTATTGGAGTTTCAGCTTCAGCATCAGTCCTTCCAATGAATATTCAGGACTGATTTCCTTTAGGATGGATTCGTTGAATCTCCTTGCTGCTCAAGGGACTCTCAAGGAACTCTCAACACCACAGTTCAAAAGCATCAATTCTTCGGTGCTCAGCTTTCTTTATAATCCAACTCTCACATCCATACGTGACTACCGGAAAGACCAAAGCTTTGACTAGACAGACCTTTGTTGGCAAAGTAATGTCTCTGCTTTTTCATATGCTGTCTAGGTTGGTCATAACTTTTCTTCAAAGGAGCAAGTGCCTTTTAATTTCATGGCTGCAGTCACCATCTGCAGTGGTTTTGGAGCCCCAGAAATAAAATCTGTCACTGTTTCCATTGTTTCCCTTGTTTTCCCATCTTTTTTCCCATGAAGTGATGGGACTAGAGGCCATGATCTTAGTTTTCTGAATGGTGAGTTTTAAGCCAGCTTTTTCACCTTCCTCTTTCACTTTCATCAAGAGGCTCTTTAGTTCTTCTTCACTTTCTGCCATAAGGGTGGTGTCATCTGCTTATCTGAGGTTATTGATATTTCTCCCAGCAATCTTGATTCCAGCTTGTGCATCATCCAGCCCAGCGTTTCTCATGATGTACTCTGCATATAAGTTAAATAAGCAGGGTGACAATATACAGCCTTGTCTTACTCCTTTCCTGATTTGGAACCATTCTGTTGTTCAATGTCCAGTTCTAACTGTTGCTTCTTGACCTGCATACAGATTTTTCAGGAGGCAGATCAGGTAGTTTGGTATTCCCATCTCTTTAAGAATTTTCCAGTTTGTTGTGATCCACACAGTCAAAGGCTTTGGCATAGTTAATAAAGCAGAAGTAGATGTTTTTCGCTTTTTCGATGATCCAACAGATGTTGCCAATTTGATTTTTGGTTCTTCTGTCTTTTCTAAATCCAACTTGAACATCTGGAAGTTCATGGTTCATGTACTGTTGAAGCATGGCTTGAAGAATTTTGAGCATTACTTTGCTAGCATGTGAGATGAGAGCAATGGTGTGGTAGTCTGAGCATTCTTTGGCATTGCCTTTCTTTGGGATTGAAATGAAGACTGACCTTTTCCATTCCTGTGGCCACTGCTCAGTATTCCAAATTTGCTGGCAGATTGAGTGCAGCACTTTCACAGCATCACCTTTAAGGATTTAAAATAGCTCAACTGGAATTCCATCACCTCCGCTAGCTTTGTTTGTGGTGACGCTTCCTAAGGCTCACTTGACTTCGCATTCCAGGATGTCTGGCTCTAGGTGAGTGATCACACCATCATGATTATCTGAGTCGTGAAGATCCTTTTTGTATAGTTCTTCTGTGTATTCTTGCCACCTCTTGTTAATACCTTCTGCTTCTGTTGCTGCTGCTGCTGCTAAGTTGCTTCAGTTGTGTCCGACTCTGTGTGACCCCATAGACGGCAGCCCACCAGGCTCCCCCATCCCTTGGATTCTCCAGGCAAGAACACTGGAGTGGGTTGCCATTTCCTTCTCCAGTGCATGAAAGTAAAAAGTGAAAGTGAAGTCGCTCGGTCGTGCCTGACTCTTAGCGATCCCATGGACTGCAGCCTACCAGGCTCCTCCGTCCATGTTAGGCCAAACAATTTCATGTCCTTTATTGTGCCCATCTTTGCATGAAATGTTCCCTTGGTATCTCTAATTTTCTTGAAGAGATCTCTAGTCTCCCATTCTATTGTTTTCCTCTATTTCTTTGCATTGATCACTGAGGAAGGCTTTCTTATCTCTCCTTGCTATTCCTTGGAACTCTGCATTCAAATCGGAACTCTGCATTCACCTGATGTGAAGAACTGACTCACTGGAAAAGACCCTGATGCTGGGAAAGATTGAAGGTAGGAGGAGAAGTGGACAGCAGAGAATGAGATGGTTGGATGGCATCACTGACTCAATGGACATGAGTTTAAGTAAACTTCAGGAGTTGGTGATGGACAGGGAGGCCTGGCTTGCTATAGTTCAAGGGGTCACAAAGAGTCTGATACAACGACTGAACTGAACTGAACTGATTCAGATGGACATATCTTTCCTTTTCTCCTTTGCCGTTCGCTTCTCTTCTTTTCATAGCTTTTTGTAAGGCCTCCTCAGACAATCATTTTGTCTTTTTGCATTTCTCTTCCTTCAGGATGGTGTTGATCACTGCCTCCTGTACAAGATCATGAACCTCCATCCATAGTTCTTCAGGCACTCTCTATCAGATCTAATCCCTTGAATCTATTTGTCACTTCCACTGTATAATCGTAAAGGATTTGATTTAGGTCATACCTGAATGGTCTAGTGGTTTTCCCTACTTTGTTCAATTAAAGTCTGAATTAGGCAATAAGGAGTTTATGATCTGATCCACAGTCAGCTCCCAGTCTTGTTTTTGCTGACTGTTTTTGCTTGATGTTATTGCTGTCCTTATACGTATTTTAAAGGATTTATACTGAATGAAAACTGGGTTTAGAAAATGGCAGCATAATACATCTTAAATTTAATTGTCCTAGAAAGCTAAAGACTAATCAAAAAAGGCATAGAAGTGTTAGAAAACATAGGTCAGTTAGTATATTCTTAGAAAGAAAATGAAGTCGTTCAGTTGCGTCTGACTTTTGCGACCCCATAAACTTAGCCTGCCAGGCTCCTCCATCCATGGGATTTTCCAGGAAGAGTACTGAAGTGGTTTGCCATTTCCTTCTCCAGGCGATATTCCTAACCCAGGGATTGAACCTGGGTCTCCTGAGTTACAGGCAGACCTTTTACCTTCTGAGTCACCAGGGAATCCTAGTATCTTCTCATACTGTGGAAAATAAAGCTAGAACATAACTTTAGTTGAATTGTTAAAAGTAACTTTGGTGTCTGTTTCTAGGCTTCCTGTTTGTTTGGCTTTCTGTGTTTCTTTCAGTCACAAAGTCTTATCATTGAGATGGTATAGTATAGAGAAGGTTTTTGGAATAAGGCATTTTAAGTCTCAATTCCATCACTTTCTGGGTAACTTTGGGTACTGTATCAGTTATCTGTTTCTGCGTGACAGCTCCAAAGCTAACTTGCTTCAAAAACGATTTATTATTTCTCATGATTCTGTGGACTGACTGTACTCAGTTGAGGGGTTCTTTTGTTTTACGTGGAACATTTTGTTTACTGCATTTTTGATCTTGAAACAGAGGAACAAGGCAGAAATCTATTTTTAGAACATCTTCTTTAAGTGAGATAAAGTGTTAAAAATTATTTCTGTGATGTTGGCTGCTGTTAAAGCTCAGTAAGTGGTGTTGACTTTTATTTTATAATCAAAACATTTCAATTGTCCCTAATGTGAAGTGGCTCACATGTCAAAGTCTCTTGGTTGATACCTGTTTGGCTCATGTATTTAATAAAGATATTTATAACAGAATGCTAACAGCTTCTACTGTTTGATCAGTTAGTTCACTGAACAAACGGATGAGTGAATACCTGCTATATGCCGGCAGTATTCTCAGTGCTGGGAATATAGCACTGAAAAAATTAAAGTGCTTTCCCTCATGGTTTTATATTCTAGTAGGGGAGGAGAGGAACGTATGCGTGCTGGCAGGGGCTTACCCTTCTGTCTAAGGTGGTAAAGGAAAGAAGCCTTCCTATCAGGTCTTGGACAGAAACACAAAGTAAGAATGCAGGGATCGTGTCCTGCTTTCCCCTCCGCCAGGAACCTTCTCCTAATAAAGGTAAAGGTTTTGAGGCAGCAACTATGGTTAGAAGCAGTAAGGAGGCCGGTTCAGGTGGATCAGAGCAAGCAAATGGGATAACGGTAGGAAATGTTAAATAGATTTCCTGAGGGCAGAATCACGTCTGACCTTGTATAGACCATTGTGAAGAATCTGGCCTTACTGTGAGGCAGGAAGAAGCTGCTAGGAGGTTTGAGGCGAAGAGTGATGTGATATGACCTGTGTACTAAGTGGATCACTCTGGCTGCTAAGTTGAGGGTAGATGGTAGAGGACAGGGCGGAACCAAGAACAGTTAGGAAGCTTGCAGCAAGAGATGCTGGTGGCTTGGATTGTGGTTTTAGCAGTAAAAGTGGGGCAAAATGGTCAAATTCTGAATCTGTTTTGAAGATAAAGTCAATGGGATTTGCTGATAGTTGTGAAAAGTGAGAGTCAGATTTGATTCTCACACCAGTTATGTGCCTGAGAAATTAGGAGGATAGAGTTGTCATTTCCTGAGGTCGGGAAGGCTGGAGGAAGAGTGGGTTGGAGGGAACTGGGAAGATGTTTTGAACGTGTTCAGTTTGAGATATCTAATAATTGACGGTAAGAGATATTGAGTAGACAGTTGGATAGGGAAGTCTAAAGTTGGGGGAGAGAGGTCTGGTTTGGAGATGCACATTTGGGTTTAAGAATAAAGGTGATATTTAAAACCATGTGATTGTATGAGATCACCTAAGGGAAGTGAATGTAGGTAGAGAAGACAGGTATCTAAAGACAGGCTTGAGACACCCCAGAATTTAAAGGTTGTGGAAATGAGATGGAACTGGAAAGGAATCTGAGAAGGGAGTGTTGGTGAGGTAAAGAGAGCAGAGTGGTGTCCTGGCAGTCAACTGCAGACTGTTTAATGCAGGAAAGCACAGTCAACTGTGTCAGATGCTGCAAGCCAAATAAATCAAGGATGTGGCAATGCAGGGGCTGATGGTGACTTTGACAAGAGCTATTTTGGTGGAATGATGGGGTAATGAAAGCCTGATTAGAGTTGAGTTCAAGACAGGGGTAGAATTGGAGGCAGCGTTTCTTAACAATGCTTTTAAGAAGGCCTGGTTTAAGGGGGAACAGAGAAACGGATGATGGCTGAAGGAGGTTATGTAAACAAGAACGTTTTTTCTTTTTTCTCAGAATGGGAGATATGGAATAGTCATATCTTTCTGTTGGGGGGTGGGGAGAGGGAGGGAGGGAAGAAGGGAGGGAGAGATTGGTGATGAGAGAGACTGGGAAATTGGTGGAATGGTGTACTTCAGTGAGTGAGCATGGGTGCCTTAGATAAAAGTACTGACAGATGCAAGTGGGCTAGTAGATGTGGTGGTGAGAATGTAGAAGTTTCTTTCAGATATCCCCCCACCCCCGCCAAATAAAGTTGGATGCAAGGACAACAGTCAGGAATGAGGATGGGGAGGAGGTGATGGTTTGAGAAGAGAGGAGGTGTGAATTAGGACAGTGGGAGTATGAATAAATTTGTAAATGTATATGCTGTTTTACATTTTACACAGATTCTTTTACCTAGTCGTTTAAATAATTTTCAGAGTATGCTGCATCAGTAAAACCCATTTCAAAAATGAAAATACTGAGGCTTGGGTAAATTACTTGGCGGGATTGCTAGGTGTCTAAAGTGTTTAAAATCTAGCTCTCTGTAGATGATTTTCATTGTTTGAAGTCATGCATCCTTACCAGACACAAAGATTTGTCTTCCCAGAACTTTCTGCATAGTAGCACTATAGCAAAACATTCTTATGAAATTTACCCTTAAGTTTACCCATGACCCCATGCTCTTTTTATATTGGGTTCCCAGTAGATGGTCAAGAAGTTGTTATTGTTACTATTTTTTAGTGCCCTAGAGGTTTGAAAAAGAGGTGTAGTGCAGGATTAGCTCAATTGTAAAGCCTGCTCCATTGAAAATCAGCAGTTTCTTTAACACTAGAACCCTTTCCCTGCTTTTGGATATATATTTCATCAAAGGGATTTTCTTCCTGTACCAGTCAGTTCTCTGAGGAAGTGATTGTTTTTGGTGTATAGCTTTTCTGCTCCGACCTTCTTTAGCCCTGGAGTACATTCTTGCTCAATAGCCTGGTGAGGTGGCAGGGCCTTTCCTGGTTAACTTTTCATTTTTCATATAGCCGACAAGTGGGAACAACCCAAATATCCATCATCTGATGAATGGATAAGTAAGTTGGGCATACCCATACAATGAAAAAGAAGTGCTGGTACACGCTGCAACATGGTTGAACCCCAAATGAAAGAAGCTCGCCATAAGACATCACATGTTGTACCATTCCATCTGTATGATATGTCCAGAACAGGCAGAGCTAAAGAGACAAAGGAGATTTGTGGTGGTCTAGGGATGGAGAAGTTTGGAAAAAATGGGGAGTGACTGGTAATGGATAAAGGACTTCTTTTGATGGTGAAAATGGTCTAAAGTTGATTGGGGTAATGGTTGTATAGTTCTGTGAATATACTAAAAGCCATTGGATTGTACCATTTGAACAGATAAATCGTATGGTATGTGAATTATGTCTTAATAAAACTGTTTATTTTTAGAAATATCTTCTGTATCACCTACCTCAAGGATGACTTTTAATTTTATTATTTTTATCTTTATTGAGTTTACCATTTATTTACTTTTTCCAGGTTTGTGCTGGTTTTCTCTGGTGTTTTATTGTCAAAAGTAGAGTGAAGCATGTAGCTGTACATTTGTATATAAAGGAAATGGCAATCCACTCCAGTATTCTTGCCTGGAAAATCCCATGGACAGAGGAGCCTGGGAGGCTTCAGTCCATGGGGTCGCAAGAGTCGGACAGGACTTAGTGACTAAACCACCACCACCAGAGGAGTATCGTCAAGAGAAGCCCTGATAACTGTAGGTCTCATTTTTACCGAGTGACATCCATGACAGCATCCTCAGAATCTGGGCTTTAGTTTTGTCATTTCAGAAATTACTTGATCAGTGTCCTAGACTTAACCAGACCTGGGTTGTTCCTGTCACTAAACTCTCAAGAAACTGAAATACATCAGCTTTATGCTAGTTTTATTAACTTTAGTGAGAAACATTAGACAGGCTAAATAGTCAAGTTGGCCTTACTGTTGTATTTTCTGTATCTGAAAAAATAGATTAGGAGCCATATCATGGCCACCACTTTCTTGATGGCCTTGAAATCATCGCATGATCATAGCCTAATGGCATTTGCCAGGATAACCCAGGGCATCTTTCTCTTATAAGAATATATAACTGTTCCTCAAACTTGACATACTGAGTTCCTGAACTGAGACATCCTTTTTCCTAACAAGGCTAGGTTTCTCTGCCAGCAATTGAATTTTCAACTTAAATAAAAATGAAATAAACTAAAATGTTCAATTAATAGTCACCTTTTCTGAGTGACAGTATTCACCATGTTCTTATTTGAACTATCTACTGCTAACATTCTTTTTGAGTTCTCTAGCAAAGACCCACAGACCATTCAAAGTTTAGTTTACCACTTAAAAAAAATTTTTTTTTTAGCTTACCCACTTTACCTAGATTTACAAGTATTTCAAGGCTTCAGAAAAGTAAAAAGGACTTGGTTTTAATGAATATTGATAAGTTTTATTAGTCACATAGCAAAAAAGGAAACATGGCATTTTATGCATAGCCTTTCTTACCGTATAACCTAAATTTTTGAATTTGTTTGTGGATTTGACACCTGCCTTCTAATTGTGTTATTATTTATAGAGTGGTAAAGTGGTTTAGTTATACTCTCCATCCAGTGGACGTGTTTAATGTGTGCCTTGCCTGACTACAGAAGTAAATGTCTGTTCCCTGCTATATCCTTGGCACACCACTCACATTACAGATGCTCAGAAGGGGGTTAAGGTGGATAAGAAAAGAAGTGGAAAAATTTCCTTTAGGTGTAGAACACAAGGTTTATTTTGAGAGTCGTCCATAAATCAGACTTTCTGCTATGGTCATTTATATTCACAAGTATATTTAGCCCAGAGAAGTAATTTGAGAGCCAGTTAAGATATACTCAGAAAACTAAGCTTTATTCATTACGTTACAGCTGGGTATATTATTGTTTTGTGCATAGTTTGATTTTTAAGGTTTACTGTGTTGTAAGACTGGCTGGCTGAGCTCTGATATCTCTGGCAGTTTCATCTAGATGTAAATGCTTGAAGGTGTTGTTTCCTCATGTTTTCACATGTGATGATGCATATAAAAAATATAACATTTTGTGTTATGCTGTGGTAAACGGGAGAGAATTTGAGTACGTTTGACTCAGACTTGGTGAAGAAATGTATTGCATTTTCTTTATGATATTTATGTTTTACAAAATAAAATACAAAAGCTTTGGGGAAGATGGCTGTGGCAGCCTTGGAATTGTGCCGTTCGGATCCACTTGAAGAGAACCTGCTGTGAAGGCGATTAACTGGCAGCCTCCACCTGTTGTGCCTGTTAGATAATGCAGCGGTGCTGGGCAGAGGCCCATTCTTCTGGGCTGCTCCCAGCTAGTGACCAAACACCCCGGGGGCCCTCGGGCTCCGCTGTGCTAGTTTGATGGGGCCCTACTCTAGCAGGTAACTTTTGCTTAGAGACTCCCCACTGACCCTGCCAAGACTCTTCTCTTAACAGCACTGTAGGCGGATAGAAGCTCTAATTCTTCCTTTGCCCCTCTTTCACAGCTGTCAGAACTGCTCGAGGTCTGAGGCTCTCTTCACCTACTCCTGCTTCATCTCCCTCTGTATCCTTCAGAGACATTTTCTCCCCAAGAAATTTTTTGCACATCTCATCTGCTTCTCAGGATTTTAAACTGATGCAATAATACATAATGAATTTGTGTAAAATTTGCAATTAAAATTCTTTTTTAAAAAAGATACTTGAGTTTGCTTCCCTAAATATAACTTTTGAATCTTAGATTTTGTGTTTGAAATGGTTTTATACAGTTTGTAATCAAGATTTTTAAAAGATAAGTCTATATTTTTATCACGGTCAAAGTGGCTCACTCACTAAATGGTAGCAAATGGCAGAAAGATTTCATCACTCTTTGTCCACTTAACAGAACTCTTTTCTTAATTCACCAGACTTCAAGCAATTTTTGTCTCTTTAAGTTGTATGTCCTAACTACTATCATTTTGTTAGTTTTCTTGCATTACCAAATACAGTGTTGAAATTTTCTACAGTAGTCCATTTCAAGTCTTGTGAATTTTTTTGTATTATTTCAGAGTAACCATAAAGCCCTTACACACAGCTATAGCTCTGTTAGTCTTACTGGCAAGTCTTTAGGATTCAAATTAATACATGAGTAACTATTACTAGTGAATCTCATTTACTCCATACTTTTTGAAACTAGCTGCCTTTTGCTTTGAACCTTTTGAAGTATAGGTTACTATATACTTTATAAACTCTTGTGCTTATTTCTCTCTCTTTTTGCCTAGACTTTTATTCTTCGTATGCCTAGTTCAGACCCACATTTCACACTGATGCTTTCTTTCCTTTGTGTGAATCAACCTGTGTTGGCATGACTTATTTAAATGTTTATTGAGTGCATATTTTCTGCTATATTCTGTGTATAAAATAGTGAACAAAAGATAAAAATCTTGTGAATATGATAATATAATTTAGGGTAAGCCTTTTCTTTCTGTTGTAGTTTAGCATTTGATTACATCTGAATATAATCTACATGTATACATCTACACAGTTACAGAGTTAAGTAGTCAAAAGAGTAAAGGCTTTTTATAACTAGGTTTTAAGGTTCTTTTATTCCTCTTAGTATCTCCCCATGACACTTACTTGTTTTTAACAAGTACTGTGGATTAAGAATCTACTGAATCTTAAATATTAATTACAGCAGAGATATTCAGGAATAGAGTCAATAGACAGATTCCAAATTTATGGTAGCAGTTTATTATCTTTTGAACTTATTTCAAACAGAAGACCTGTAGGGAGGAAATGGAATTGTCTTTCCCATTGGGTTTAACTATTGAGTCTAGGGCTTTGGTTCTTGATTTTTGTCATATATTGGAATCAGCTGGAGAGGTTTAAAAACCACTGATGCCTTTGTCCCATCCTCAGAGTTTCTGATTTAATTGGTATGGGTGTGGCCAGCACAAAAATTGTAATGTGCAGCCAAGATTGAGAACCATTGCATTAGGAGATAATGACAATCAGCACTCTTAAGTTTAAAAAAAAAAAATTGGCGGAAGGAATTTTTTAAACTGTATTAAAGAATTATACTGAGAGATCCTGGGAACAGTGTCACCCCAGTAGTAATGAGGATGCATGTTGTTCATTGAAGGAGTTCCCACTGGTCAAGTCTGGGAAACTTAGAACATCAGAATAAGTAATTATAGTAATGAATTGTAACCCACTGAATAAAATAGGAATCCATTATACTTACATAGGTAAATAAATGGATAAATTGAAATTGGATTCCAGCCTCAAAGTGCTTCACAAAAAACTTCATTACAAAGGAGAAAGAAGAAACTTGATAGTGAAGAAATCTATCGGATACCATGTTATCAAGTAATCAAAGTGAGCATTATCAGTAGTGCTGCAAAGCTTTGTACCACCTGGTAGCATATAATGAGGAAGGAAAACCATCACTTTTAAAACATTTCTCCCAAAGATTATAACCTGGATCTAATGATAAGAAGATGTCAGACAGACCCATACTAAGGGATATTCTACAAATAACTGGCCTGTAATATCTATGCCAGGATCATAGAAATCAAAGAAAGACTTGAGGGATTCTTCCATATTGGAAAAGACTTAAAGAGAGATGACAGCTAAATGCAGTACATGATTCAGAATTGGGTTCTTTTGCCATGAAGGACATTATCTGTGCAATTGGCCCAACTCGGAGTCTAAGGCTTAGCTGGTGAAAATGTATCAGTATTTTTCCTGACTTTGATGATTGTGTTGTGATTAATGTAATCTTGTATGTTGGAAATACAAAGCATGCCATTATTTGGCAAATTACTCTCAGGAGTAGAAATGGTTTTATACAATTAGGAAAAAGTATTTATTGTACTGTTTTTATAACTTCTCTGTACCATTGAGATTGTTCAGGATAACCATGATTGTATAACTTTGGAATTAGAGAACTGTATGTGAAACTTCTCTTAGAATGTTAATTTTCTTAAGGGAAAGTCATGGAAGTAGCAACGTAATTTATCTGAGAATTGTATCTTTCATGGAATACATTTTCCAGATAATCAAAGCTCTTTAAGTGCTAAAATGTTTTTTAACTGTTTTGATGTACTCGGTAGTTTTCTGCCCTTTAAGGCAGAATATGGTGAACTTGGTCTTGTCTGTTTTGGAGAACAAATAACCCAGTTTTATCAGTATCTTCTGAAGTACGGCTTCGGCCTAGGTCCGTGGTTGGCCTTCGGGGCTGGTCTGGCCTGGTTTGCTCTTGCCTCTCAGCGTCTGGCTTTCAGCTCTGCTGACGTCATGGTGTGTGTATTTGATAATCTGTCAGTCTCTTTCTAGTGTGTGACTCTGCTGTCGTCTCAAAAAACAAGATCTACGCTTTTCCTTTTTTTCTTTTTTTTACTGTCATGTTAATAACATTTAGATTAAGTATAGGTATTTTATCATAGCGGTGTTGTTCTCTTGTTGGTGTTGTTTAGTAGCTAAGTAGTGTCCAACTCTTTGTGACCCCAAGGACTGCAGCCCGCCAGGCTCCTCTGTGGGATTTTCTAGGCAAGAATACTGGAGTGCGTTGCCATTTCCTTTTCCAGCGGATTTTCCCAACGCAGGGATCAAACCTGGATCTCCTGCGGGTGAATTCTTTACTGCTGAGCCACCAAGGAAGCTCCCCATTGTACTCATAGCATCCCTTTAAGTTTAATTCAGGATTATGGTTAGGTTTGAAAGAGTTCTGAAAAATGATGAATTACTGTGACTAGATGATTTTTCTCTCATTTTATGAGCTTTTCTTTGAATATAAGATGAATTGGATAATTTTACAATCATTTTTTAAATTTTTTGAATTTCAGAGCTCCAGAGATTATATTGGGGTTGCCATTCTGTGAAGCCATAGACATGTGGTCACTGGGATGCGTGATTGCAGAATTATTCCTTGGATGGCCTCTCTACCCAGGAGCCTTGGAGTATGACCAGGTAACAGAACTGTTATGATAATCCAGTGGATTTGGTAGAATGTATAGAAAAACAGTAGACTTATAGGAATACATTTCCCCAGGCATACAATACATGTGAAGCTCTTGTTAGAATAAAATGGCAAAACCAGGGATCTTACGGAATTGAAATTCAAGATCTCAAAACAGAATTTGATTTTTAAAGTGTTTTCATAAACAAAGTTGTAACTTCATAAACAAAGTTGTAATCCACATGCCTGAAAACCAGTTTTGTAAACCTCTTGGGAGAATTTTTTTTAGTCCCAGTTTTTATGTTGGAGGTATATATACACAGGGCTGGACTGTGTCCATTTAAATAATAATGCTTCGCCTGGGTGACAGGTTTTGGTGATGGATGCAGTGTCAGCCTGTCCCAAGAAATAAAAAGCATCAAAACCACTGGTCTTGAGCCAGCACCTTTTGTTGGTCTTAAATGGCTCAGTCACCTGACCCCTCTTTAGTATTTTTCACTGTTTTTGATGGTGCTAAAAATCTAGCTTAAGTTTATTTGAAATGATTCTCCATAGAATCCAGCAAGTCACCTCATTACACACTTTTCATGGTGGTTTTCAAGTATATTCATTAGTCTTTCTAAGCTACTAGACAATACTGTTTGCTATTCTCTTGGTTTTTATTACCAAGATTGTCGTTTGAAGTACTTGTCTTCTTCACTTTTCGAAAGGGTTTTATAGCATGCCTCCCTTATTAGAAAGAGATATATACTCAACTCATATTTTAGTGAAAAATGTTAGTCAGCATTAACAAGTTACATAAATTTTGTTTGGCTTATATTTCTATTTAAATGATACACTATTTAACTTTTAGATATGAAAAAATAGGAAGTAGAACATTTTTAAAAGCATGCATGACATAGCTAGCAAGATAGCTGATTTCTAGGGTTTAGCTTTCTACATAAAAGGAGATATGAGAGGTAGTTAATTTAGTGACTTAAATGTTGCTGAAACTCTAAAAATCATTTAATATTAATTATTAGGTGTTATTGTTAACTTTAATCTCATCCTCTTCCAAAAACTTTCTACCCATGAAACTTCTTTTAGGCCAGGTTTTGTTTTGTTTTTTTAAATTCTCTAACTTTCCTTAAAAAGACCATTTCTGTAAAAATTTCCATAGATTTTTACCTTCTTTCATCTTTTAACCCAATCATTAACTTTGATTCAGATGCCAAGCTAACTAGTTTTGAAAGAATTAATGATCTGGTTGAAAAGTCCCATAATGCCTTAGCTGCTGAAGTACTGAGGAACCTGTCAAATGCTGGAAATACACCTTTGGCTTGTGGACCATAAAGTTATGGCATACATAGTAGTCAGGAACAGGACACCATCTAGTGGAAGTATTATTGCTATTTACTCTGAATTTGGACCTTGTAGTTAGTCTTGGACAACTCATCTTGATACTGAAAAGGACTCAATAAATTCAGTTTTTCTAAAATCTATAATAAATTAAAAAAAAACAAAAGTGAGAAAAAATTGTTATCTGATTCAGATTAACAATATTTTCAGAATGTGTATTATTTTAATTCCAAAAAGTCATAATTGAAAAAAGTTATTAGCATACAGCATCAATAGTTATACAGTTATCAACCCAGTATTTTAAAAGTTATTTTCCAAAATAAATGTATGCAAACCAATAGGAATGATGATTTTGTTGTTGTTCCAGTCTTAGACTTCATACTCATTTTCAAATATGATGCTTGCTTGGTTTTGATAAATGCCAGTTTTCAGGGCTATCCTGAAATAGAAGGGCTATCCCTTGTCTTCCTAATTTGAAGTTTAATTTTTTATCCTAAATTGGTTTTGGACTCTGAAATGCATTTTTGCATTAAAATGTTCACGTGAGTGGAATTTTGTTTTTGTTGTTGTTGTTGTTTTGGTTGTTTTATTTACTTTATGTGGTTGAATTTCATAAAATTTCCTCAGCTCCTTGGATTATGATCATCTAATCAGGATGTGAAAGGGCATGCCTCTCTGTTACCTGTTTCCTGTTCTAGGCATCAGCTACTGTGTTATACTTGGATACCCAGTTGGGGCATTGTTGCTGTTTTTTTTTTTTTTTACTTATTTTTTGCCTTTCAGTGGCAGTGCAGTGGGCAGTAGTAGTAACATTACTAATTAATACTTATGGAATTATTCTATGTGCCAGAAACTGTCAACACTTTAACTCATTTAATATTTACAACAACCCTATGAAGTTTTATAGATGAAGAGGCCAAGGTGTGGGGAAGTTTAATAACTTGCAGGTTTAATAACAGCTATGCTGTTAGCAGTCGACTGCCTCTACACTACTTCATGGATAATGATACTTTCAGGGCGATAAGCGTCCAGCTGAACCGTACTCCAGTCTGCCCTGACTCCCTGGCACTAGCCCTCTTCTGGACTCCACCTCCACCCTGCCACTGCCAATCTGCTCCTCGCTCAGAGAGGGTTTTCACTGTCCTTATATTAGTTTCTCAAACTCATCAACCTCCACTGGTATTCTGTCTCCAGGTTTGAGCTCTAGGGAAGGAGCCAGAAGCCTCTGCTAGTTTATCATTTTCCCCTGTGGTAACATTTTGTACAAATATTTCTCTCTCAAATTGTATATTGTACTAGATATTCTTCTTCTGTTTTGCTTTTAATAATGACATTACTTTTAACAACAGGAGTGTTCTTATATTACAAATACCTCAGTATTGATTATAAAGAGCAGAAGCCCAGCCAATTAATTTGGAAATTCAATTCATCACAAACACAGAAATTCTATATTTTATATCCCTTGCAACAGCTTCAAAATATTATAAGTCAAAGTTAATAGAACCAAAAAAAGGGAGACAAACCCATAATCATAAGTAGAGATTTAGAGTGCATTTTTTTCTGTAATTGATAGAGAAGGTAGATAGAAAAAAATCGGTAAGAATATGAATAATTTGAACACATGATTAACCAAGCTGAACTGCTAATACAGGCATAAAGCACTATGCCCAATACAACACGCAAAAGTGCAGGGTACATTTATTTTAAGTACAGGGTACATTTATTTTAAGTGAAACATTTACAGAAATAAAGACTTCTATGAAATGAGTTGTAATATCTCTGTCTTAACCCTTGTTGATAATGTCTTTCATGTAATCTTTATTTAACATTCTAACCCAAAGTTTTTTTCCAGAGGAGGTGAAAGAGAGTTAACAGTATACCTATAGTTATATACTTCAAGGCCAAATTTGAGTCACTAGGAAAAAACTATTCAGATTATTTTAATTCTTTATTCTTTATTATGAGCTTTCTGTTCTGTTCCTTTGATCGTGTGTCATCTCTTGAAGTCTTTCCAGGGCAATTACTTCTTTGAATTTTGGATTCTACAACTTGCCACTGACCATTTTTTACATTATATTTTTTTCATACTGTTCGTACACAATTGTATGTACTGTGTTTGTTTAGAGACGGCTGCCTCATGAATTGGTACTGTGCTTTGGATCCCTTCCTGTCTTTATTGTAGGCATACTGTCTCACTAGTGCTTTATGTACTGAATTTGATTTATATTTACTGGGAAAATGTCAATATCATTCAGGAAATTAAATAATATTTTTATGGATGAATGGCAGTATTTACTTGATAAATGTTGATTGGTCTTGCAGAATGTTTGTTAGAGTTTAGATAGAACCATATCCATGATGGCTAAAAGCCTGAATTTATATTCAAATTTTATTACACTTGGTAATATCAAATTATATCTTACGTAAGAAAAATAAAGCTCCCTATTTCAATTCTAGAGTGGGGCGAGAGTCTTCAAGGAATTCTATGTCATCAAGCTATTCAGGTCTCAAAAAGCCTTTCTCAAGTAGGTCCAAGTCACTAAGTCGTGTCTGACTCTTGTGACCCCATGGACTGTAGCTGCCAGGCTCCTCTGTCCGTGGGATTCTCCAGGCAAGAATACTGGATTGGGTTGATATTTCCTTCTCCAGGGGATCTGCTCGCCCTAGGGATTGAACCCTAGTCTCCTGCATTGCAGGCAGATTCTTTACCAGCTGAGCTGTGAGGGAAGTCCCATTTATGTGTGGACTATCACATACATCCAAGAATGAGCTTTACTGTGACTGGAGTTTTTGAAGTCTGGAGTTGAAGGTGGTTTTGGATTCACAGCAACACTTAGAAGAATTAGTGGGCATTGGTTGAAGCTCACTTTGGGGCTAGATCATGAGTCTCATTAAGCGGTTCTGTAAGTGCTCTTCTCTGCTTTGAAGCTGACTTGCTCCTCAGATTTTCTGCTCACTCTGGTTATGTTAGCGTAGCCATCAAGCTCGAGCTCTGCCTTATGTCCTTCAGCTCATCCTCCAACAGTGTCTGGAGTTTCTTAGTTTATGTTTCTGACATTGTAAATCTGATTTGCTTAGCTTAATTCCAGTTGAATTCACAAAGCAAATTGCGTCTAAGTCTAGTGCCTGCCCTTCATCCGCTGGGGATGGGAGGGGCAGATAGGTGGAACAAGTTCTCTCTCTTCAAATGACTGGCAGGCATTAGGACCAAAAATAAACTTGCAGGTTTGTTTGCTGTTTTTTCAGCGCTCTCTCTACTTCTAAGGTATATTAACTGCTCCATTGGGTTCTCTTAGCACTTTGTTTTCTTCTTTAAATATTTATCTGTTTTACTGAATTAATGCTGTTGAGGAGTGACACCATATTCTATTAATCTGCATGTCTTTGTCATAATAAATGCCCTGTGTATGTTTGTTGAAATTGATATGTTGACCACCTTCCCTACTTTGAGAGACTCTGATGCAGCATCTGGGTACTTTTCATTTTCTCGTTCCATAAAACAAGGAACTCAGGCACTTGGGTTGCTGAGTGAGGGAAAGGCACTGTACTTTAATGAAATGAAACTCATTTGTAAGGTGAAGATTTTAATTATCATTTCGTGTAAAATTGGGGATACAAATATAGATGAACATAGACTGTTGTCAGGAGGCACATAGTCTAGCAGGGAAAACTGACGTGTAAAATTAGCTGTTTTGTGGTATAAATGCATTAGTTCAGTCGCTCAGTCGTGTCCGACTCTTTGCGACCCCATGAATCGCAGCACGCCAGGCCTCCCTGTCCATCACCATCTCTCGGAGATCACTCAGACTCACATCCATCGAGTCAGTGATGCCATCCAGCCATCTCATCCTCGGTCGTCCCCTTCTCCTCCCGCCCCCAATCCCTCCCAGCATCAGAGTCTTTTCCAATGAGTCAACTCTTCGCATGAGGTGGCCAAAGTACTGGAGTTTCAGCTTTAGCATCATTCCTTCCAAAGAAATCCCAGGGTTGATCTCCTTCAGAATGGACTGG
>SJYT01083771.1:25096-86531 GCA_006410635.1 Cephalophus harveyi
AACTGTTGCTTCCTGACCTGCATACAGATTTCTCAAGAGGCAGGTTAGGTGGTCTGGTATTCCCATCTCTTTCAGAATTTTCCACAGTTTATTGTGATCCACACAGTCAAAGGCTTTGGCATAGTCAATAAAGCAGAAGTAGATGTTTTTCTGGAACTCTCTTGCTTTTTCCATGATCCAGCGGATGTTGGCAATTTGATCTCTGGTTCCTCTGCCTTTTCTAAAGCCAGCTTGAACATCAGGGAGTTCACGGTTCACGTATTGCTGAAGCCTGGCTTGGAGGATTTTGAGCATTACTTTACTAGCATGTGAGATGAGTGCAATTGTGCAGTAATTGGAGCATTCTTTTGCATTGCCTTTCTTTGGAATTGGAATGAAAACTGACCTTTTCCAGTCCTGTGGCCACTGCCGAGTTTTCCAAATTTGCTGGCAGATTGAGTGCAGCACTTTCACAGCATCATCTTTCAGGATTTGAAACAGTTCAACTGGGATTCCATCACCTCCACTAGGTGTGGTGGTAGCACAGGAGAAGACGATTGCCTCTGTTTTGGTTAGGGATAGCTTTACAAAGGAGAATTTCTTGAATTGAGTCTTGAAGAAGGAACAGAAGATCAGCACATTGGCTTAGTGAAGTGGCAAGGAGGGAGAGGGACCGGGGCGTGATATGCAGGAGTTAGAGAGCAGTGCCGGCAAGACAGACTGACGCATACAAGGTTCAGCAGGTGCGGAATGTGTGAAGAGCTGGGAGGAGATAAAGCAGGGCGGGGGGCGGGGGACTTGTATGGCCCAATTAGAGATTTGGAATCCAGCCTATAGGCAGTAAAGTAATTTTATACAGAGGAGTAACAATTAGATTTGCATTTTACCAAAATAGCTGTTAGCAATTTCTTGTTCTTGGCAATGTG
The DNA here is from genome assembly GCA_006410635.1 of Cephalophus harveyi. NCBI lineage: Eukaryota > Metazoa > Chordata > Mammalia > Artiodactyla > Bovidae > Cephalophus > Cephalophus harveyi. The sequence continues at coordinate 26,002 of SJYT01083771.1, forward strand.
AATAATGAATCGGGGATGAGTGGATGGGGTTGGGGACTGCATGGACTGGAGCCCACCGGGGTCGTCTGTCCATAGGATTCTCCAGGCAAAAATACTGGAGTGGGTTGCCATTTCCTTCTCCAGGGGATCTTCCCGACCCAGGGATCGAACGCGTGTCTCCTGCACTGGCAGGCAGCTTCTCTACCACTGAGCCACTAGAGAAGCCCATTAGGGAGGCATGTAGGCTAATTAGGAGGCTGTAGACTATGAGACTGTATAACTAGAATTGAAGAAGACCTGAAAGAGGAATGGACAGAAGGGATAATTATGAAAAACACAAATGAGATAAAGTTGTTAAGAGTTTTGGTTGTTGGGAAGAGGGTGATGTGGGAGAGGTACTTGTCAGGCATCAATTTCAGGTTTCTGATTCAGGCATTGTGATAGTGATCACCAAAGGGGAAATACCTGAGGTTTTAACAGGTTTAAGAAAAATCAGTTTAGAATGTATTCACTTTGAGGTACCGAAAGGCCTTCCAGATGGAGAGTTTCACTTAAGCAGTTAGATCTCCAGAGCTAGAGATAAATATTTAGACATAGAATTAGAGATAAAGCTATGGAGGAAGGCAATTAAAGAGTGCCAGAAGTAGGAAGACAACTAGAAAAGAATGATGTGGAAATGAAAGGAACAGTTGTTTAAGTGAAAAGATAATAGCTAATAGTGTTAAAGTAAGATAAGGTTTAATATTCAACTATTAAATGTTTCAGTTAATGACAGGACATCACTGATCGTTTTGTGAGAGTAATAGAGTTCTAATTATTGTGTGTTGAGCTTAGAATGAAAAGGAAACTATAGATTATTATTTTAAGGTTTACTCAGTTAAGTGTTTCAAAAAGTTAAGGGAGTTTTTTGTTTTTAGGCTGGAAGATATTAAACATTTTTGTAGGTTGAGGGCAAAAATCTCATAGAGAAGAAGAAATAGAAGATGCAGGAGAGGATAGAGTAGTTGTCTTCTAGATTTAAAGAAAGAACCCTGTGTTTTCAAACACAATTTTAAGGGGTTAAGCCTCTGTTTATTTCCTGTGCTGCCCAGTTGTTGAGTTGGGGAACAGATATTACAGGGGGAACAGTTATTTTAGGGCCAACTATGTATCAGACCCGTCATGGGTGTATATGTAAGCAAAGTCCTTCCTACTTCTACTGCAGAATGGATAGGAAATACAAGGTAAATGTGCAGGATGTCAGATGGTAAAAAGCACTGTGGAGAAAAATACAACAGAGAAGGGGAGGTTGGGGTACTGAAGAGGGGAGAGCTTGTCCTTATTTATTGGTGGGTCATGGAAGGCCTCTGAAATAAGGTGACATTTGAGCTGAGAGCTGAAGGAAGCAAAACGCAGCCATACAGGTGCGTGGGGGAAGAGTGTTCAAACAGAATGATATTAACTTCAGAGGCCCTGAGGCTGGAGCTTTTCAGTGTCCTTCTGAGAGAGCTCATCTGTGCTTGTGTCTTTTCCCCTGCTCACCCAAGCACACATAGGTCATGACATAGATGCATGCATGCCCTCCAGGGTTCCCATAGTCCTGATTTACCAGTCAGGTTAACTTGTCACTGAGTCAAGTAGCTTGTCTATTTCCTGTGTAGATTTCTTCAGTTTCCCCAGTGGCTTCCGAATATTACCTCTGAGATTAAAACCCAAACTTCTTAACCTATCGCTAAAACCCTTTGCCTACTAGATCAGTTTCGTCTCTTGCCATTTTGCCCTTAGTGAACCTCAGTCTCTCAATGTGTGGATATATTCTTTTTTTTTTCCATATTATAACCTTGAAAGTGTTACTTGCTCAGTTGTGTCTGACTGTTTGCAATCCCATGGACTATAGCTGCCAGTCTCCTCTGTCTATGAGATTTCCCAGGCAAGAATACTGGAGTAGGTTGCCATTTCCTTCTCCAGGGTATCGTCCCGACCCAGGAATTGAACCTGCATCTCCTGCATTAGCAGGTGGATTCTTTGCTGTCTGAGCCACCAGGGAAGCCTTATATCATAAAAGGTCATATTTCTCCACTCCTTCAGGGCTAACAAACTATTTGTTCTTTACTGCCTAATTTGGGCAGAACTTTATATGACTACCCTTATTTCATGCGTCTCTTCTTTGCCTTCTCATGAGGCATGCCTTTATTATACCTGTATTACATATATTACACTGCCTTGTAATTGCTTACTTGTATCTTCTCCACTAGAGTAAGAGACAGAGGTTCAATTCCTGGATTGGGAAGATCCCCTGGAGGAGGGCAAGGCAACCTACTCCAGTATTCTTGCCTGGAGAATCCCATGGACAGGGGAGCCTGGCAGGCTACAGTCCATAGGGTCACACGACGGAAGTGACTTAGCACACACGCAGACTGATTTCTTAGGGCACACACTCTACATCATTTAATTCTTGACTTAACATCTAGCTTAGTGTCTGATATATTATAGCTATTCAATTAATGTCTTAATGCAATAAAAGAATAACTTTCCTCTTCTGTAAATTATCTTTCAGATTCGATACATTTCTCAGACTCAAGGTTTACCAGGAGAACAGTTGTTAAATGTGGGTACAAAATCCACAAGATTTTTTTGCAGAGAAACAGATCTCTCCCATTCTGGTTGGAGATTAAAGGTAACTCACTTAAAAAAATATTTAGAAAAACAGTTTTCTAAGATGCCTTACGTTCACGGATAATACTCTCTGTGCCTGTTTTTATTTTATTACATTTGTTTCTTTTGAGTTTTCTTTTTTGCCATTCCCCAATACCGCTTTTAATAAGGAGAGTCTTTTCTGAATTGCTTAGCTCATTCTCTAACCTGGCAACACAATTAGTAATGTTTTTTAAGTAGTTTAAAAAATTTTATGTGTATCATTTTGAGTTCTTCCCAGCTCTACATTTATCAAGCTTTATGGGACAGGGTTGAACCTAACTACTTACACTGTAACCCAAGTATGTAATTTATTCCCAGGATCAGTAAATCCTTAATGATTAACTTTAGTAATTGTGTTAGGGAATTTATCTATGTGTGTGATTTTATCTATATACTTTTTGACCTGAACCTGAATGTCATTTTCTGTATACTTTTAAAAATTATGTTTTGATAGTTATTCTTTTGAAACTACTACTTGCCTTAGAATATTCAGTATATTAGACTAAATGTGCCAGAATGAAGAAATAAAGAATTTACAAATGGTAGTAATAAGATGTTTTTCTTCTCTGATATATTCTATAAGACACTGGAAGAACATGAGGCAGAGACAGGAATGAAGTCTAAAGAAGCCAGAAAGTACATATTCAACAGCCTGGATGATATAGTGCATGTGAGTACCACAGTCACATTTGTCAATTTTTCATGCATATAAATTGGTGGACTTGAATGCCAAGAATGCCAAAACACGTTAATCATTTTCTATATGACAGAGTGCTTGCTATTTTTAAGCTCTTCAAATGAAATTGATTCTAAGGTTTCAGAAACTAAATTTCATTCATCTTTATCAAATATTTTGATTTGTATTATCCTGTTCTTCAGTATTGTCTTTAAAAAGGAAAACCCTCGCAAACATATTTCTTTTACTTACATCTCTCTAGAATTGAATGTTTGTTTAGTTAAAGCACTTTTTTCCCCCTGTTTTGAATGCTTTTTGATACCTCAAATATTTTTGAGATGTGTTCTTTCTTATTTGAAAATACTTGTAGTTCTTTGTTCTTTCCTGTGTTGAGGTATGTTTTTTTTTTTTTGAATTGTTAGACTTTTACATATACTCCGGTGTATAGCTTATTTTTATTTGATGTCTTGAAATTTTGATATTGCAGGTGAACACAGTGATGGACTTGGAAGGAAGTGATCTTTTGGCTGAGAAAGCTGATAGAAGAGAGTTTGTTGGTCTGTTGAAAAAAATGTTGCTGATTGATGCAGATTTAAGAATTACTCCAGCTGAGACTTTGAACCATGCTTTTGTTAATATGAAGCATCTTCTTGATTTCCCTCATAGCAACCAGTATGTTACTTTAAAATCTTTTAAAATTATTCTGAAGAAATGATAATGCTGTCTATAGTAAACCAGTTTGTTAGAAAAATGATTCAGTTGCTTCATTAAATATAAGTAAACTGAGTCAAAAGAGGTTAAGCTAACTTGAGCAAGTTCACATAGACAGTAAATTGCGGAGTAGAACTAGAATGCAAGTCTAAGTCACAGTCCAGTGTTCTTTTTCCAAAATAGCATACTGAAAATGACCGAGTGATATCACTTTTACATAATATTCTTGCCTTAATGACTGGACATATTTATAATTAAAGAAACTGTTAAGTTTTTCCTCCTTCAATTTTGAGTCCTGCAAACTCCAAATTGAAAAACTCCTTTTTTCAGTTTCCCTTCACACCATTTGCTTTTCTCCTCCATTCCCCCTGCCCCTGTTTCCTCTCTTCCTAGTGGAAGGAGGTTTTTTTTATTGGGTTGGTGGAGAAGAATATATGCCCAAATTGAAATGGGGGTCACACATTATAGCATAGTCACCAGAATGTCCTCACTGTTGCTTTACTGTGTCAAGAAAATGTTTCAGATAGAAGCATATGCTGCTTCTTGCTTCAAACTTCCATCTTATAGGATCTCCTGGTAGACATAGTGTTGGAAATCTGCAGATGAAGTGCAAGCCATAGACTTTTTTTTTCTTTTAAAAGTAATTTTTAATCTTAAACTATTCTAAACATTAAAAAAAAAATATGACCATTACTGTTCACTTTTTCTTTTGCAGTGTAAAGTCCTGTTTTCATATTATGGATATTTGTAAGTCCCATCCAAATTCATGTGATGCAAATAATCACAATAAAACTTCACTTTTAAGACCAGTTGCTCCAAGCAGTACTACTAATCTGGCAGCAAATTTTACTAAAATTGGCACATTAAGAAGTCAGGTAAGAACTTACAGTATTTGGTCATTTTTGCTTCTCTTTTCTTTAACAGTTAATCATTTTGCTTTTGAAATATACATAAGTTTCCATATCAGCACTTCCAAGTGCTGATGAGGTCTTACTATGGCTGTTCTATTGAATCTCTAATATTTCAGGGTAACAGTTGGAACATATCTACTCAAATTTATTTTTTTCCTTCACCTTTTATTCTTTCAGTACAATCTACTGGCTCTTCTATACCTCAAGTCTACAAAAAGTAGACTTCAGTAAGATCAATTTCTGGGTCCATCTTTATCATAGAATTATGGTTTTTTAAAATGCATTTGATTTCTAATAAAGCATGTATACACAGTTATTAGAAGCGTGCTCTGTATAATGAATGCCACTCCCATCAATTGTTCTAGGCATTAACCACATCTGCTCATTCAGTCGTGCACCATGGGATTCCTCTGCAGGCCGGAACCGCTCATTTTGGTTGTGGTGATGCCTTTCAGCAGACACTGATAATCTGTCCCCCAGCTATTCAAGGTATTCTTTTATTTAAATTACACTTTGAGTTTTGGCATTTATTATTTTAAAATAAGTTAGGCATCTATTCATTAGATATACTGCATGGGTTTTGTTACATTTAATGCTACATTTACATTTAATTTAAGCTGGTCAGTAGCCTTTAAACCACTGATACTCATTAATTGACTTGCATTCCATTGTAGTCATCATTAACAAAATGGATCATATGACAGTTGTATTTTCTGTAGAGTCTAGCATGATAAAATACTTTAGTAGGAATTAATGAACTGGGAAAGCTGTGGATTGTCCTCTGCTGGGTAAAACTGCTCCAGATACTCAGGTTAAATACTAAACATCTGCGTGTCATCTCTAGACATTACCGTGACCGAAAGCTCAGATCTTTATGTTTTGGCCAAAGGATTTCTTTCCTAAAATATTGTAGTCTTGTTCCTTACCCATAGCTTAGTTTTTTGTTTTTTAAATATTGATTTTTATCAAATTGCCCTTATTTAGTTAAAAATATCAAATCCTCAAATGAAATAATGACAGAATACCTTTGAAGAGGCATACATTCTCACACTGGGGAACTTCTTTGTGGTAAGAGAATGATAGCAGTGAACTCTTTGACTGGAATAACTAGAATAAAGTCCTCTTTCCTGAGTCCTTTACTAGCATCTTGTCCCTGCTAGGCTGTGATGTCTATATCTTAAAATCAAGGGATTGATTTCAAATGGGCCTGAAAGGACTGTCTGAAGTGTTGTAATGCTGTTAATAATAAGTGAGAGCTCTCGGTGCTAAGTCAGAATGCCGGGGACCTAGTTCTTGGTTTCTCTATTTGCTCTGCCATCCCAGACAAGTTTGTTATCTTGCTTCAACCTTAGTCAAAGAAAATGGATGAAATGGCTACTCTCTTGATCATTTCCAGCTGTAATATTTCTGGATTCTGAAGGTGATATTTTAAATATTTATTTGATTTAAGGATATGAGCAACTTTTTGAAGTTTTTGTTTTAATCTCCTGCACAGTATCTAAAAAGCACCAAGAATATGTTTGTTGACTTGCTTGACTAGTAATGAGAGGTGTGAAAACGTGGCAGCTCTTCAGCCGCTTTGGTTCTACCAGGGTGGCTTTGGTCTGTTAGCTGTGACAGTGATCCATGGCTTATCCGGTAATATATATACCTATAGCATATTGTCAACACTCTTAAAGATGCTGTTGTGTTTCTTTGTTTTTCTTCAACTGTTATCGTAAAAATTTTGAACATATAGAGAAATTCAAATAATAGTAATACCTTCTACTCTAGATTCAACAAGTATTAACATGTTATATTTATTCTCTCTATTATACCTACACACACTGTTAATAGTAAGTCATAGATGTTTTACTTCTAAATACTTGAGCACACAAAACATGCTTTTTTTTTTTTTTTCAATCAGTTACTACTTAAGTGGTATCGTGGCAAATGCATTCTCATATCGACGTGCTTAATCTGTACTGATAGATGGTTGCCTCCTTGCTGACTCAGTGGTGAAGGATCCGCCGGCAGCGCAGGAGACACGGGCTTGATCCCGAGATTGGGAAGGTCCCCTGGAGGAGGAAATGGCAGGTCACCCCAGTATTCTTGCCTGGGAAATCCGTGGACAGTGGAGCCTAAGGGCTACAGTCAGACAAGACTTAGTGACTAAACAATAAAAAATACATCGTTAGGGTCTATCTCTTTCTTCCACGTACCAAAATTAATTTGGGGATTGCTTTCTACCTACGGTGTGGTGTATTTCATCCAAGTTTGGAGTAGCAGGAAATTCCCTGGGGGTCCATGGTTGGAATTCTGGGCTTTCGCTTCTTGGGGGCCCTGGTTTGATCCTTGGTGGGTAAATTGAGATCCTGCAAGCCATAATACGTTAACAGCTGTGAGTGGTTCATAACAAGGATAACAGAAGGAAAAGGAGATATTCTCAGACTCATTAACTCATCAGATGTCAAGAACAATAGTTTTGGAATTAATAATAAGACAAAACAAAATATTTGTTCACTTACTGAACTAATAGGTGCGGTTGCAGCAGCATAACAGGCAGACTTTATAATATGTTGTCTCATTATTTCTCATCTTAGTATAGTGGCTGCTTAGAAAGGAAAGTTTTCCCTCTAATCCATTTTGGCATCTCTGTAGAAAATCCCAGTGTTGGTCTTCCTATCTCTTTATCTCATAATGTGCCAGTCTATTTTGAAGATGAGTGGAATTGTCCAGTATTTTGGACATTCTTTGGCATTGCCTTCCTTTGGGATTGGAATGAAAACTGACCTTTTCCGGTCCTGTGGCCACTGTTGAGTTTTCCAAATTTTCTTATGTATTGAGTGCAGTACTTTAACAGCATCATCTTTTAGGATTTTAGATAGTTCAGCTGGAATTCCATCACCTCCGCTAGCTTTGTTCATATTTATGCTTCCCAAGGTCCACTTGACTTCAACTCCAAGATGTCTGGCTTTAGGTGAGTGACCACACCACTGTGGTTATCACGGTCATTAAGACCTTTTTTGTATAGTTCTGTGTATTCTTGCCATCTCTTCTTAATATCTTCAGCTTCTGTTAGGTCCTTGCTATTTCTTTCCTTTATTGTGCCCATCTCTGCATGAAATGTTCCCTTGATAGCTCCAATTTTCTTGAAGAGATCTCTGGTCTTTCCCATTCTATTGTTTTCCTCTATTTCTTTGTGCTCATTTCACATGCTAGCAAGGTAATGCTCAAAATCCTTCAAGCTAGGCTTCAGCAGTATGTGAATGAAGAACTTTCAGGTGGATAAGCTGGATTTTAAAAAGGCAGAGGAACCAAAGATCAAAATGCCAATATTGTTTGGATCATAGAAAAAGCAAGGGAATTCCAGAAAAACATCTATCTGTGTGCTTCATTGACTACATGAAAGCCTTTGTGTGTATCACAACAGACTATGGAAAATTCTTAAAGAGATGGGAATACCAGACCACTTTACCTCTCTCCTGAGAAACTTGTATGCAGATCAGGAAGCAACAGTTAGAACAGGACGTGGAACAACAGACTGGTTCAAAATTTGGAAAGGCTGCAGCTTATTTAACTTCTTTACGGAGTACATCATGCACAGTGCCAGGCTGGGTGAATCAAAAGCTGGAATCAAGATTACCAAGAGAAATAATGACAACCTCAGATATGCAGATGATACCACGCTATTGGCTGAAAGGGAAGAGGAACTAAAGAGTTTCTTGATGAGGCTGAAAAGGAGAGTCAAAAAGCTAACTTAAAACACAGTGTTTAAAAGATTAAGATCATAGTATCTGGTCCTATCACATCATGGCAAGTAGACAGGGAAAATGTGGAAACAGTGACAGATTTTATTTTCTTGGGCTCCAAAATCACTGTGTATGGGGACTGCAGCCATGAAATTAAAAGACACTTGCTCCTTGAAAACTATGACAAACCTAGACAGTGTATTAAAAAGCAGAGACCTCACTTTGTCAACAAAGGTCCATACAGTCAAAGCTGTGTTTTTCCAGTAGTCATGTACAGATGTGAGAATTGGACCATAAAGAAAGCTGAATGTCGAAGAACTGATTGATGCTTTTGCATTGTGGTGCTGGGGAAGACTTTTGAGAAGTCCCTTGGACAGTAAGGAGATAAAACCAGTCAATCCTAAAGGAAATCAACCCTGAATATTCATCAGAAAGGACTGATGCTGAAGCGGAAGCGCCAATTCTTTGACCACCTGATGTGAAGAGCTGGAAAAGATTCTCGATGCTGGGAAAGATTGAAGGCAGGAGGAGACGGGGATGACAGTGAATGAGATAGTTGGTGAGATGGCATCACCAACACAGTGGATGGAGTTTGAACAAACTCTGGGAGATAGTGAAGGACAGGGAAGCCTGGTGTGCTGCAGCCCATGGGGTCGCAAAGAGCTGGATGTGACTTTATGACTGAATGACAACATTTCGATGAAACATTTTAAAATGCTTGTTGAGTAGCAGTTATGGTACCATTATAGTTATTTATGTTTGTTGTACTTCACTTTATATTTTTTACCTTGGAGCTGTATTGTTTCAGCATGTGTTTCATGTATTTTAGGTACTATAGATATATGTAGGTATAGCTAAATAGGTACTACATCCCTAATATTGTGCAGTTTTTATGTACAGAAGACTTAGACAAGCTTTTACTTAACATATCTGAGTATAGGTTGTATATAGTGAACAAACATTTTACATTACTTCATGATCTGAAAAGCTAGTTAATTCATCCCTTCTGGATGAAAACTGCTATTTCAGAATCAAATACATTTCAGCAAGATTCTCCTCTGTTGTACTAGAACAGGCTTTGAGCTCTTTGTGTCATGCTTTCCAGATATCAAGCAAATCTAATCATTAAAAGTTTCAGCTTATAACCATACAGAAAATTGGAATTTTAACCTACTTTTGAATGATTAAAAAAAAAAGATTCAATCTCTTGAGAGATTGTAGGAGAATTCTTCTCATCTTAAGGCTTTGATTATGAGGAGAATTTAAGAACAACCTGATTTTGGGGGGATGGGATTTAAGAATTCGCTCTGTGATTTCATCCATATCAAAGTGAATTCTGCTTTTTTCTCTGATGAGATTCTCTATTGCTGCAATATATCTACACAGCCTGGGTGTACTTATGCTCCATTTCTTGGAAAATTTGCTGTTCAAGACATGCTTTTTGGAAAGGGTAAGAAGGTCAGTTTTAAAAAATAACTCATAGATCTTTGTTAAACTTAATTCACATTTAGCTCTTTAGGTAGAGCTCAGAGGGTAGAGCACCCTTAGCAGTAGGATAAAAGGCTCTGAAGAAAATAAACACAATAAAATTAACTTCCTTAGAATTATCAGTTACTGTGTATTCATGCAATAAATAATGTAAGGTTATTTTTCAGTGGGAAAAGAAAACAATTTTTTTTTAATGGCTGATCACCCAGGGTCACTTTTATCCAAAAACTAATTATCTTTAAATAATCTGCCAGTCCATATTGAAAGTAAATGCTACAATAGACTGGAATTTTGAAATAGTGAATTTATTTTAGTAACTGAGCTTTCTGATCTTAGGAGATATCCCTACTATCTTGTTAGTTAAAGTTCTTAGTTGAGTAACAGTTCTTTACTCTTTTAAAGTTTAGTACTGTGGGTCTTAATGTTTGCAAGGTGCTCTTGCAATGTATGACAGACATATTAACATTAACAGTATTAGCCTGGGTAGTAATCCTGCCTCTAATTTTCCTAGGGGGTAAGCAAAATGGAATGCGTTTCTCCTGGAGTTCCAGTAGCTCTCCACTAGAAATAATAGTTAATTAAATCACAGTGATCAAAGCTCAGTCGCATCATCATATTAGGCAGAAAAGTTTACTTTTTGCTTTTCCTTAGGAGATTGAAGAGAGTGTGTCATCCTGAATTTTATTGACTCCTGTGAACTGTCATGGCCACTGAAGCTGTGATACAGTCCCCCTTTGGTGACTCAGGTGTAAGATCCTGTTACAGTTTTAAAGAAGAGAATACCAAGCACAGCTTGAAGTTTGTACAAAAAGATGAACGTTTACCTGCTAGAGGATAAGGGTTTTGAGTCAGATTCATCTTTTTGTGTCTTACCAATGGCAGAACTTTTAAAAAAGGAAAATAAAGTATAATAGCAAACTTTAAAAGGAATGAGAAAATTTAAAAGCAATAAATGATTCAGCTTTATGTATTGTAAAATAGAAAGAGTAGCTTTATAACGATTTTTGGAATGATGTACCACAAGGTAGGTAGATTATTAGGCAGGGGATTTTTTTTATAATCTTAATAAAAATTTTAGCAATTCATAAATTTATGAGTTTTGTAAGTTAACTCAGAAGTTTTTCTTTTGTTTGAAAACTGTTCTTTTCTATTTCACAGGTATTCCTGCGACACATGGTAAACCCACTAGTTATTCAATAAGGGTAGATAATACAGTTCCCCTTGTAACTCAGGCCCCAGCCGTGCAGCCCCTACAGATCCGACCAGGAGTCCTTTCTCAGGTTGGTGATAATAATTCATTATTTTTGTGTCTGTGCTGTCCTTCTCATACTCAAGTAGAGGCCTTAATCCATTGGTAATACACAGGCTTGTGCTATTGGAAATAATGAAAATGACCTAGAAAGGAATTCTGTCCTTACAGATTATTGAATTTAACTTTTGTAATTATTAGGTGATTGTTACTTTGAGTTACTTGTAACCTACTGGTTTTGCTTTTGCTTTTGTTTTTGCTGCAGCAGACATGGTCTGGTAGGACGCAGCAGATGTTGATACCTGCCTGGCAACAGGTAGCACCCCTGGCTCCTGCTACTACTGCGTTAGCTTCTGAGGGTGTGGCTGGCTCACAAAGGCTCGGAGACTGGGGGTAAGTTAAAAACAGTAATACTTCTTGTAAGTCGTTTGCAAAATACATGTGGTAATGTAGGGATTCAATTTTTCTAAATTTTCTCCATAGGAAAATGATTTCACACAGCAATCATTATAGCTCAGTGATGCCACAACCTCTTCTAACTAATCAGATCACTTTATCGGCCCCTCAGCCAATTAGTGTGGGCATTGCACATGTTGTTTGGCCTCAGCCAGCCACTACCAAGAAAAATAAACTGTGCCAGAACAGGTTAGTATTGATATTTTAACTTTTCCTTTGCATTTTGAAAATGAATCATTAAAATAAATTCTGCATGCACACCAAAGGGTCACCCTGTTGTATTCAAAATGACCTCTTCGATAGATTTGCTACAAACACTGAGCCAAGCCCCCTTCTCAATTTCTCAGAGGTGTTTTGGTAAAACTAATGGAATGGGAGCCAGGAAGAGAGGAAATAAATGCTTTCAGTTGGTAAGATTGTCTTTATTGCCCTTTTGATTTATTATCTACCTGTAATGTTAGACAATTCTAGACACTCAGATATCACATTTGTCCCCCTGCCCCAAAAAGACCATTAGAATATAAGTAAATGCAGTCTACATTCGTTTCTAGAGATTTTATATATCACAAACTCATGATCTGTGTGTTAGTGTGTCATATGCATAATCTTGAACAAGTGAAGGTTCGTATTGTTACTTATAACATGGTATCTTAGAAAAATGTCATGTATATATTTTGATTATAGAAATGACACATTATTCCTTTTATTGCAGGAGTAATTCATTGCAGAATACCAATATCCCACAATCAGCATTTATTTCCCCAAAGACAGTAGCTGGGAAAGATGTCGAGGAAGTAAGTTGTATAGAAACACAGGACAATCGTAACTCAGAAGGAGAGGCCAGAAATTGTTGTGACACGTCTATCAGGCAAGACTCTGATTCATCAGTTTCAGATAAACAGCGGCAAACCATCATCATTGCTGACTCCCCGAGTCCTGCAGTGAGCGTGATCACCATCAGCAGTGACACTGATGAGGAAGAGACGTCCTCACAGAGACATTCACTCCGAGAGTAAGTGCTGAAAACAGATTCCTGCATTTTTGCGACATTCTTAAATGATGATGATGGTATCCTCTGCTGTGGTGGAAAAAAACTTTGTGGTTTATTATTGTCTGTTCATGTCCTTCGGAGTAAACTTCCTGAGTAGTATTTAGCATGATTGAAAGCGAAAGTTGCTTAGTCGTGTCCGACTCTTTGCAGTCCCATGGACTATACACTCCATGGAATTTTCCAGGCCAGAATACTGGAGTGGGTAGCTATCCCTTCTCCAGGGGATCTTCCTGACCCAGGAGTCGAACTGGGGTCTTCTGCATTGCAGGTGGATTCTTTGCCAACTGAACTACCAGGGAAGCCCATTTAGCATGATTACTATAGCATTTTTCCTGTATTTACGAGCTTTAGATTTTTATCCATGTAGGTCTTTCTTAACTGTTTCATATCTGGGGAGTAGGTTCTCATTTTTGACCTGTTTTCCCCTTCCCTCTTCACTAGATGTAAAGGTAATCTGGACTGTGAAGCTTGCCAGAGCACTTTGAACATAGATCGGATGTGTTCATTAAGTAGTCCAGATAGTACTCTGAGCACCAGCTCCTCAGGGCAGTCCAGCCCATCCCCTTGCAAGAGACCGAACAGGTAAAGGAATTTTAACAGCAGTGTGTTGTAAACATTAAGTCTACCAAAAAGCCTATGTTTTCTTTCGTTGTTTAAATTAGTAAGTACCTGCCAGTTTACCACAGTGGCTCTCTCTTGTTCATAAGTTTTGAACTAGATCACCTTTTTATGAACTCAAGTTTTAAGTAGGAATTTTCTTTATTATTACAGAACAGATCTAAATGAAAAACTGAGGTTCTAATAAATGGTTTTTAAAAAATCATTTGTTTTTGAAAGTGTAAAAAAGTCACATCCTCAGCTCTAGCTTCACAGACTACCATTGTAACTTAAATTTAGAATAAGGACATACACGTTAACAGTACAAAAAGGAATGTTTTACATTATAAAGTAGTGACCCACTGTCAGAGTATTTGCTGTGATTTTTTTCTCTCTTAGTGATTGATTTGCCTGGTTTTATCTGTATTTCCTTTCGGCCAGGGATATGCATTGCCACTGAAGTAGTGAATGACTCCTAACCTGCATGATGTACTATCTCATTAAGAGATGAGCTTTAAAAATTTCAGTGAAATATGTTTGATTTCCACTGACATTCTTTTTATAGTGGAAAAATTTCTCAGTCATAATTCTTTTTTTTTCCTGCCAGGCTTCTCTGGCCATGGCATTTCCCAGGCAAGAATACTGGTGTGGGTGTCCATTTTCTTCTCCAAGGTATCTCCTGCTTTGGCAGGCTGATTCTTTACCAGCCCCATGAGGGTGTGTGTGTGTGTGAGGGTGTGTGTGTGTGTGTGTGTGATGTGTGCGTGCATCACACACACATATATAAGATATTAAAATAGATATAAGTAAAATTTACATATAAAAAGATATGCTTCAAATTTTTAGTATGAAATGAGTGGTTAAAACAGAATGAATGCAATAAAAATCCCAAGCCTTTCGAATAACTGGTTAGTTAAAAAGACCCAAATTACCACTAAATTATTAGTGATTAATATTGCAGTATTATTAATGTAACTTATTAGAATTTGATCTCAAATATCCAAGTTGCCTGCTTATATATTTGTACATTTCATTTCAGTTGACCAGAACAGTACGACTTTCGTAGTATCTTGATGAAATCTTCTGTGATTTATAATATGGGATTTTATGAACTGCTACTGAGGATCAAGTGAAAAGAGACAGGAGGGAAAATTAAATGCCAAGAGGGTGTTCCTAAACAGAGAGAAATAGCATTAGCAGTCCCAATAGAGAACTAATGTGAGAGTCTAGGGAATCTATATGAAGAATGTGTTTGGGGTAAGGAAGAAGTTATAATTAGGTATGAAATAATTTAATAAGATCTTATCAATTTGGAGGAGTTTGGAAATTATTTAACTTTAGATTTAAGGTTGAAAAACATTGTTGGTACAAATATTTTCTTTTAGTATGTCAGATGAAGAACAAGAAAGTGGCTGTGATACTGTGGATGGTTCTCCAACATCAGACTCTTCAGGACATGACAGCCCGTTTGCAGAGAGCAGTTTTGTGGAGGACACTCATCAAAATGCAGAATTGGTAACTTCTACTGACACAGAAACCAAGCCAGCTGTTTGTACTGTTGTGGTCCCACCAATGGGACTGGAAAATGGATTAAATGCCGAGGAGCATATGGCAAACACAGGTAAACTGAGTCCCCTCTTTCCCTGATTGTCCCTTAAAAGGTCTTAATTTAGGAAGTCAGAACCAAAAGCCATCTCTGAATTTCTGACTTGCCCCTGCCAAATCTGTTGTACAAAAGAAATACTTTCTAATATTATCCAGTGCTTGGAAACTGGGAGATCTTTACTTTTTATTTAATTTTAAGGTTTTCAAATCACTGTTGTGTAAAATATCTAAAGACCTTTCATAATTTTTATATGAGAAGGAAAGAGTACCTACCCTCTAATATTTTGTTGTTGCCAGATTCTATATGCCAGCCATTAATAAAAGGACGATCTGCCCCTGGAAGATTAAACCAGCCTTCCACAGTTGGTAATCGTCAGCAAAAATTGACATCAGCATTCCAGCAGCAGCATTTGAATTTTAGTCAGGTATGTTTGTGAATTTATGAGTCTCTAGGATTCAAAATCAGCAGTTTTTTAATTGGGAGAAAAAGGTTCTCAAACTGTTTAAAATCTTAATAAACACTTCCATTTTCATTATTCCAAGTGACTGAAAAGTAATTGGCTTAATAATAGGATAATTATCAGATTATGCTTGGAACTTGAATTTTTTAGAAAGATTAGGTTCTTAGGTTTTCTTAAGAGAACCTGAGAGAAAGCTTACATTAAGATCTGAGAGATCCTCTATGGGCTTTTAGTCACAGTATCTTTTAATTTCCCTTTTTTTCTTCTTTGTGACTTATAAAATATGTAATTAGCCTTTTGTTTTGTTTTTGAATAGGTTCAGCACTTTGGGTCTGGGCATCAGGAGTGGAATGGAAACTTTGGACATCGAAGGCAGCAAGCTTATATCCCTACTAGCGTTACCAGTAATCCTTTCACTCTTTCTCATGGAAGTCCTAATCACACAGCTGTACACGCCCACCTGGCTGCAAGTACGCACCTCGGAGGACAGCCTGCTCTGTTGGCGTACCCATCGTCAGCTCCCCTCAGTAGTGCCGCGCCCGTGGCCCACCTCTTAGCCTCTCCATGTACCTCAAGACCTGTGTTACAGCATCCGACTTACAGTATCTCCCATCCCAGTGGCATAGTTCACCAAGTCCCAGTGGGCATAAACCCCCGTCTGTTACCATCCCCAACCATTCATCAGACTCAGTACAAACCAATCTTCCCACCACATTCTTACATTGCAGCATCACCTGCGTATACTGGATTTCCATTGAGTCCAACCAAACTCAGCCAGTATCCATATATGTGAAAACTCACAGAGTATATTGAGGAAGCTCAATGATACAAACATTTGATTAAAAATAAAACATGGTATTTAATAAATATTAGCCATGGCACAAGAAAATTATTTTTGAATCATGTAGACTTGGGTGCAATTTAAACAACTTTGAGCTTTAAAAAAGAAACTCACTTTTAATGTGTTTTGCACATTTGGTATAACTTGTCTTTGGTCATGTTATCTTCTTATGTTGTAACTCTAGACAGGTGACTTATGGGAGCAGAAGTCCAGTTTTTGCTCCCGCTATTTTTTATAAAATTGCCTTCTAACTAGTGCAAGACACGTCCATATTTGGGAAGCCATTCTGTGTACAGACTTAGAGCAACAGATGCACATATGTCAGAATTACAGCATACAAGTGAATTGTATTATCTGTGTCTTAGTGTATAAATGTTGGGTCACTTACCTAAGAAATTGAGCTATTGTTCTTTACATTTGCATGTGTCTTTGCATGGGCAAAATGTTGCCTAGACTTTGCTCTTAAATGTTGTTCTAATAATCTCAGCTGCATTGTAAACCGTTCCCACACATAGTGCCTTAAATATTTGAGGTTGTTAATGTTATTACTATATATAAATGTTGAGGACTGCAGCACTTAAAAATTCAGACTTACTCTTTAGTTTCCTTTGATAGAGTAATGTTCATTTTTGGTTTTGTGTGGTATGATTTCAGGTTGTAGCTATTTTTCCTTACTAAGAGGGCAGCGTGTTTGCAAATAGCTGAGTTCTGCTGTCTGACTTTTTCAGAATGATCTAGCTTCAGGAAAAGCAAGCAGGTAATAGTGCTTAAGAAAGATTGATTCCGTATCTAATGAATAGTTGATATCTGTCACAACACAGCATCTTATATACTGTTAAGTGAAACTGCAGTACAATCTAAGTTTATTTGGGGAGTGTTTGCTGTATAATTGGATTTAATGAAATGTTTAGAGATGCAGTAGGCATGACTTTGAGTAGATAATGAAAGAAAATGCAAAATGCTCATTGATTCATGATGTGGTTTCATCCTAGCTTGGGCAAACCATGCAGTATTTAATAAATAGTAGCAGAATATTTACTATTGAAGCTTGAAAAGATGTGAGTTCTTTGTGTGCAATTTTTCATTTATGCATGTGAGGGGTTTTTTTTTTTTTTTTTTTATTTTTACTTTGTAGTACTTGTTTTGCTTGTTGGTGGTGTTTGCTTATTTAATACATTCCGTCAGGGACAGAAATTACATGCTTTTTTTTCCTAGGAAGTATGTCTTGGGTTTTTCCCTCTTTATTCTTTACTTTTTTTTGGTGGTGGTGATGGTGATGTTTAAATGAAGTTGCTTTTACAGCACCAAAGACTTAATCATCCATTTCCTATATAAAAGGTAGCTACTTTTTGCATAGACCTCAAGTATATTGTAGTGTAGAGGTGGAATTTAAAGGAAGGTATTAAACAGGCTGTGTTTTAGCTTATGGGCAAGTAATAAATTGTATCATTTATCTTGAATGTATCATAGATAAGCTGCTATATAACGATTGCCACTTCAGATAGCTGTGAAATTAGGTGATTAACTAGTTGTTATTTAGCCTTCTAATTTCTGTATAAGTCTAATTATATGAAATAGAAGTTGGGGTTTTGATTTTTTACTTTGCTTTTCTGTTTGGAGTGTCATTGTAACTACTGTATTGTAAATGATGGAAAATAATTGCGTATGTTATTTTGGGGTGTGTTATTTGCATCAGTATTTTATCTCGATTAATGTTTGTGCTCATCACTGCATATAAAAAAACTTGGATGTATCAATGTAACTTAATTTTTTATTTTCATACTGGCATTGTAGACACTTGAGAAAGCTGTATCTTGCAGGCTTGACTTAACTTTTTTTCCTTAAAAATCTGGAATATAATCCTATACCATTTACTGGAAGGAACAGTACAAAGCATTTGAGTGTAAAACTCTCCAAATGTTTTGGATTTACAGCATTTCTTTGATAAATGAACTGCATACCACTAGTACAGATCTAGTACAGCGTTGACAATAAGCTAATAATGGATAAACTTTTCTTTACTCCATTAATACAAGCAGTGTTTTATTTAATAATCATCGATGAAATAAATGTGCCTGATATTAATTTTAAAAATTACAGTATTAGATCGTAAAATAAAAACCAGCAGTACATTTTTAGTCACACTGAAAATGAAGGACTTAATTTTCCCCACAAGTTTCAGTGTTTTTAGTAATCAATTCTATGCATTTTATATAAATAGAAATATATATATATATTACACATAAAAAGGAGTAGCCTAAGATTAATTTAAAAGATTATTTACAGATGGCAAATTTATGGAGTCACTATTTAAGTAAACTTGCTGCCCTCCACAGCCTTCTAATTTTATTTATCTGGTCCAGCAGTTTACTGGTGTCTGCTCGCTTGTTGGAGAAGAATCAGTGCTGGCAGCTCATGTTTAAGAAACACCAAGGGCAAAAGATTGATGTTTGTACCAGGTACAAAACTGGCACAGTTTTCTTTTTGTTCAGGGCCGTGTTTACTACCCTGAAATGTCATATTTTCTGTATTTCAGTTCCGAGACAGTGATGTCTTGTTAAATTGACAGTAAATGATAAACTTCAGTGTTTTCATAATATGACAGTCCTTTTGGATAAAGGCGTACCGGAGTTAAGTACACTGCTCTTAGCTGATTCTAATCATGGGCTTTTAAAAAGGAAAAAAAAAATTCCAAGATCCTGCTAAAGTCTAAATTTAGCATATTGACAAAAGAATCTGGATTTATACCCTCTTTAAAACCTTTTTTTACCAGTTTTCTTTTGTGTTAATGCTTTCTTAAATAAAACACTGCATGAATTCCAAGTTGCATATTTGCATACTGTTTTAATTTACGACTTGTTTTTTAATCAAATATCCTGGTATTTTGTTTCTTTTTCTTTCAGGGTGTTTAAGTATGTTACTGTAGTAGCAAAACTTTTTCATTTAAAAAATCTCTACTACTAATTCTAAACTTGGTTTGTGTTAAGTAAAAGTTAAATCATACACTGCAAGGTGTAGGAAGATTTGTTTTAAAGAACCCAATGATATAGGTTTGATTACTAAGTTTGAGCTATTAACTGTTTAACAATTTTAGACTTGTGGCTTTCTTTCTTTGGTTTGTTTGTTTTTGCTTTTACTTCTATGCTACACTAGTTTGCCATGTAGCAATTGCACTGTGCAATATTACAATAAGGACTGGGAAAATTTTTATGGATGTAATGTCTATTACGGTTTGCGATAGTATTTCTCTCTAGTTCTCAGTGATTTAAATGTGACCAAGCCTTCTGTACTTTGTCACAAAAAGCGGGTTTTCCAGGTGACTATTTTGGTGAGTGTCAAAATAAGAATTTATGGTGTATTACTGTCGATTCACTTTGAATTAAAATATATATATTGCAGCAAACAGCTTGTTGACTTTTTTTCCACCCCAGTACTACTTCCAGACTAGGGAAGGAAGAGGTTAGGAAGATTGAGTTACCCAACTTACATCGTCTCATTTAATTTTCAAGACCATCTGTGAGACAGATATACAATTATCTTTGTTATGTTAATGAAGAAATAGGCTCCAAATATCTAGGTAAGTTTCCCAAAGCCCAGGCGCTAATGAGTGGTGAATCTGAGATGTGAACAGGCTGTCTAACCCCTAACCGTAACCAAACCACCACACTGCTGTCCGGCAGTTGGTTTAAATTCTGAGGGAGTGTACCAGAGTGCTGTAACCACGGGATAGTGTGTTAGTCACTCAGCGTGTCCGACTCCACAGACTGTAGCCCACCAGGCTCCTCTATGCATAGAATTCTCCAGGCAAGAATACGAGCGGCTGGCCATTCCCTTCTCCAGGGAATCTTCCCGATGCAGGAATCGAACTCAGGTCTCCTGCATTGCAGGCAGTTTCTTTTTAACCGTCTGAGCCACCAGGGAAGCCCAAATCACAAGATAACCAGGGCCCATTTTCCTTGAATATTTTTTGAGGTAAATATTTCTGTTCATTGTGCATGAGTTTAGGATATGAAACTCAAATGTGTTTTTAAGACATAAAACATGAGACTTCAAAGGGATGTGGTTGTAGTAAGCCAGTTTAGGTTGCCTTCAAATATCATCTTATACTTAAAAGTTTAGGTTTAGAGAAACATCGGTAGGAAAGTTTGTTGAGGAGCGCCCCCCTAGCACGCACCGGTGAGAATACATACTTTCAATCTCAGTGAACTTTACTTGCCATATATAAGATAGACACACTTTGTTATATGTTTGTTATGTGTTTGGTGTCTGGCTTCCTTTCATTCAGCATTTTACGTCTAAGATTCATCCATGTTTATGTAGTTATGAATCATTTATCCCCATTACTATGTAGTATTCATCTGTGTGCATATATAATCATTTATCTGTTTTGTTGATAGCCATTTGTGTTTTTACTTTTTGACTATTAGGACTAGTGCTGCTACATTTTTGTTCACATCTTTGGCGAACACGTAAGCATTTCCTTTGAGCATATATGCAGGTGTGGAATTCCTAGGTCACAGGGTGTACAGATGTTTTCCATTATTAGATACTGCCAACAGTATTTCAAAGCAATTAATTTACACCCAACAGCAGTATATGAGTTCTAGTTACTTTACATCCTCACACACTGTATATAGTTTTTCTTTCAATTTAGTCATGGCCATGAATTGTTAAAAATTAAGTGAACATCCTGATCCTACATGTAGGTAAAATCCAGATTTTGCAGTTCACTTGAAGGTAAATTGGCTTCTTGAGAGTTAGGAAATATTCAGCTATTTAAATGGAGTCATGTATGGATGGTGAGAGATGGACTATAAAGAAAGCTGAGTGCAGAAGTATTGATGCTTTTGAACTGTGGTGTTGGAGAAGACTCTTGAGAGTCCCTTGGACTGCAAGGAGATCCAACCAGTCCATTCTAAAGGAAATCAGTCCTGGGTGTTCATTGGAAGGACTGATGTTGAAGCTGAAACTCCAGTATTTTGGCCCCCTGATGCAAAGAGCTGACTCATTGAAAAAGACCCTGATCCTGGGAAAGATTGAAGGTGGGAGGAGAAGGGGATGATAGACGATGAGATGGTTGGATGGCATCACCGACTCAATGGACATGAGTTTGGGTAGGCTCCGGGAGTTGGTGATGGACAGGGAGGACTGGCATGCTGCAGTCCATGGGATCACAAAGAGTCGGACATGACAGCGACTGAACTGAATTGAGGATTATAAAATACTTATTCCTAAAGAGCTTTAAAAATTCTTTGAGCAACACATGTAAACCATTAAGCCAGTGCCTAGCGCATAGCAGTGCCTGTCACATGGCAGGTATGTTGTGAGTCAGTCAGTAGTAGTCTATATGAGTGGAGTCGCTCAGTTGTGCCCTACTCTTTGCGACCCCTGGACTGTAGCCTACCAGGCTCCTCTGTCCATGGGGTTTTCCAGGCAATAGTACTGGAGTGGATTGCCATTTCCTTCTCCAAAGGATCTTCCCGACCCAGGGATCGAACCTGGGTCTCCCGCATTGTAGACAGACGCTTTACCGTCTGAGCCACCAGGGAAGTCCTAATAATCTATGAAGCATCTACCATTTCCCAGCATTCTATGCTAGGGAGATGTCAGTGGACAAAGCAGAAGATTCTTTTGCTCTTACAGATCTTTCCTTTTTGAGGGAGAGAGATTTAAAGTAAGTTTAGTTAGGCTGAGGAGAATGAAGAAAATGGAGTAACCTGGTTAAGTGACTAGAGGGTGTGTGTCAGGGGAGGCCTCAGTGAGAAGATGACATTTGAATTGTGGCAAGAAGAATGCTAGTCGCCATTCGAGGGAAAAGTTGCTGGCGGGGGGACCAGCAAGTACAAAGGCACTAAGTGGGAATGAGACTTAATACGGGCAGAAGAGGAAAGTGGCCTATGAGGTCCAAGTTCAGTGTAAACAGAGCAGGAGCTCGAGGACACAACCAGAGGGGTGGAGTGCAGGCCTTTTGCCAAAGGTCTGGGTTTTATTGTGCACGTTCCCTGAAAGCAGACACCGTGAACTAACCGTTGCAGTGAACAGTGGTGCGGCCAGAGCACTGAAGACCGGAGAAGAGGTTGTGAAGCAGCCCTTGGCCCCTAAATACTTAGGCAAGCGAGCATCGCTTTCTAGGAATAACATTGTTCAATTAATCACAAAACTGTAACACCTGGCAAAATTAGGTGTTACATCTAATTTCCAGTCCATATTCAAAATTTCCCAAATGTTTCAAGAATGTCTTTTATAGCCATCTCCCCATTCCCCCTGTCTAGGTGCCAGTCAAGATTCACTCATCGTTTTTAGTTATGGTGGCTCAGATGGTAAAGTCTTCCTGCAGTGCGGGAGACCCGGGTTCGATCCCTGGGTCGGGAAGATCTGGAGAAGGAAATAGCAACCCACTCCAGTACTCTTGCCTGGAAAATCCCATGGACGGAGGAGCCTAGTAGGCTATAGTCCATGGAGTCGAAAAGAGCTGGACACGACTGAGTGACTTCACTTGTCTCTATTTTAGAGATAGTCTTTTTTTTTAAATGACGTATCTTTTTTTTTTTTGAAGAGTTCAGGCTAGAATAGCCTTCATTCTCCCTCTGATTGTTTCTTCATGCTAATTGTAGCATGAATTTCTGTTAAGTACAACAGAAACAGAGGCTAGTGGCTTGATTAGACTCTGCTCCTCTGCAAGAATCCTAGGAGTAGTTGTGCCTTATTGCTTCACATTAAGGGGTGCACGCATAATGTCACGTTGCCCAGTATCAGCTATGCCACTAAGATAAAGAGATTCCTAGCACGTTTCTCCTTTTGTCATCTGTGGGGTTAGTACTGTGGCAGTATCAGTAATATTTTGCTTAGTGCCTTTAGGGTCCATTCATGATTGTTGTCAGAATCAATTACTACACCGGGGGTTGCATGAGGGTCGTTTTTCAACTCCATCATTCCTTCTTTACCTGGCATCACATTCTTCTATAAAGGCTTTCTGCCTTTCTCCCTGTGCTCCCTCCAGCTTTTTTCTCTGTCTCTGTCTCTTTCACCATTATGGATTCATGGATCATGGCTGGAATTTGTTGACATTACCACATTGGTGCCTGAATGTTTCCTCACCTTCTGGCCTCCTAAGGTGTCTTAGGCTCACCTTGTATTTTTTCTGCCTTGAATCTGAAATTAGTCATTTATCCCAAGTTTCAAAGGACCCAGCTGAGTAGTGTTTACTAGACAGAGGTAGTTCCTTTGTCTTTTGTACTGCTGTCCACTTACATGGCGTCATGGGTGTTGCTGACAGATCTTTTCTCTTAGTTTTAATCCTGCATCCCCATTACTCGAGCTCATTTCTGGTTCTTGTTTTTTTTTTTTTTTTTTTTAATACTTAAAAATTTTAAATAAATAAAAATTAAAAATTAAAATTCATTTTTAGCTGCACTGAGTCTTCGTTGCAGCATGTGGGCTTTCTCTAGTTGCAGTGCATCAGGCTTCGTTGCCCCTGAGCAGGGATCAAACCCAGTCTCTGCTTTGGAAGGTGGAGTCTTAATCACTGGACTGCCAGGGAAGTCCCTGACTCCTGTTTTTGCAGAGAGATGTTTGCCCAGTGACTACTACTCACCTTCTTTAACCATCTTGTGGCTCTCAGTCTCACACACTGATTGCAGTTGACCAGGGAGAAGGATGAGGGCGTGCCTGGGAAAATTCATCTAATAAATGCATGTTTACTGCTGTTTCTCCATTGTTCAGCAGTTATGTCCAATGAACGTCGAATGAATGTGGAGCCTAGGGTTTGGAGACATTATTTAGTAAATCCTAGAAATAATTGTGTTTATGATGATGATTAACTTAAAGGAGGTGATGAAGTGAGAACAGAAACTCTGCTCCGGCCTCACAATTGTAGTCCCGCATATTCTTTCATCATTCTTATCATATTTCTTGTAATTATCTTGTCTGCTTTTCCCACTAACTAAAACTCTGAATGCAAAGGACATTTTTATCTTGTATGTACCGTTTCTTTGGATCTATGTGCCTGGCCATAGCAGGCACTAAAACATTGGTTAAATAGATGAATGAGATCAATAAAAATCTGTTGATCAGAATTTAGGAAGCACAATTTTATTATCTGCTACTAATTTAGGTGGTCGTTTTCAAGCAAGTTTGGGCTTCCTTGGTAATAGTTTGGGGTTGCAAATTTTCAAAAGCAGCGAGGGCTGAGCAGACGACAAAGTAAGTAGAGCAGACTGAGCGGGAACTGCAGCCAAGTGGGATGTTAGGTCCAAAGGGAGCAGGACACACATGTGGGATGGCATACCCAATGACTACCAACTTCTAGTTTTCTGAGAAAATGAGTATGAAAGTCAGTGAAATATTGGCAGCCAATTAAACTTAAATTTTTTTGTTTTAAATATTGTGTAAGCCAAATACAAGTCATATGCAGGCCAGAGTTGGTGTGTGGGTAGCCAGTTTGCTGGAATAATTATTCTTTTTTGAGTTCCCTTTCAGTTTTGACATTTGATCATTCCCTTCATTTCATTAATTGCTATATTGTAATATGGCCAGCAGGGGGCGTAAGAGTTCTCTAGTAATTTTCTTTCCGGTTTCGTCCCATGACATTAAAGAACATTAGAAACGGGGCAGTGTAGGCTATGTCCCATGAACACTGAAAATATAAAGTGAGATGTTTCTGACTTTTGCAAATTTGAGAAAGTGAGAAAGGATTTCCAGTTTCGATGAATCCTTGAGTTATTAGATGGTTTGGTTTATCATGGAATCCAAAGGAGATATCCATTCATCCATTCATTCCTCTGCTACGTTGTATGCCTGCCACGTGGTCCATAAATGTGTGAATTACTTCATTTCCAGCAAAGTAAATCAGCCTTGGAGGATTTGCAACCAGAAGGGGAAGGAAATGATAATAGGACAAAGCAAGAGTCGCTCAGTATCTAGTTTGTACCAAAGCCTTTTAATGTTCATTGTCTTCCTCATGACCACCCTTTCCTGTGCCCAAATCCCTCTTTATTTTTATTGTTTTTCAGAAGAAGGAAAAGGCCTGGAGTGGCTCAGTAACTTACTTATAAAGCAACACAGAAAGAAACGGAAACAATGCTGAAATGCATGTCCCTGTTTGATTCCAAAGCTGTGGACGTTTCACCTCATTACTTTGACTAAACACAATGTTGGTGAATATTTAACAGCTGCCTGTGGTAGGAGGCAGGGTGTAGGGACTGTGTGTATATGTACATACATAAGTTTGTTATAAACTTTATAATATAAAGAATATGCAGCACATAACTGACAAGTGATAAAATATACAATGAAAGTGAAAATGCTAGTCACTCAGTCATGTCCAAACTTGTGACCCCATGGACTCTAGCCCACCAGTCTCTTCTGTCCATGGAATTCTCCAGGCAAGAATACTGGAGTGGGTTGCCATTTCCTACCCCAGGGGATCTTCCCAACCCTGGGATCAAATCCATGTCTCCTGCATTTGCAGGCAGATTCTTTATCATCTGAGTCACCAGGGAAGCCCAAATATACAATAATTTTTATTATAAATTTCATTTAGTCTGTTGATTCTTACAGAAGGCTTTCACTGAGTTTTGCTAAACTCTTATATGGTTATAATTTCAGCCGCAATTTGACAAAATCAGGCTGTGAATAACTATATTACTACTATCTGATTTAGCAAAGAATTACTTATATTATTGATGAACAAGGGCAGTTCTGACCTGAATGTTCATTGCTATTTTCTTTTACATTTACGACCAAAGTGAAATAAAAAAGATATATGTTGGAACTTCACTTATTCATCAACAATGTGAGTGAATTCTTTGCCCAGTCCGATGATAGTTTTCCAATATTAATACACGGAGGAATATGCTTTCCCTCAGTTTTCTGTTGCTATTTATAATATACAGCTACACAGATGATATACTTTTAAGTGCAGTAATATTTTCTTCACCACTTAAGTCTTGGAAGTCAACGAAACAATAAAAAGTCTAATTTTTAGTGTTTGCAAGTTTCCGTGGTATAAATACTCCCATCATAGCATTTCAAGCTACTTACATGAATGATGTCATAATGTTGGGGAGAGATGTGCACCATTAGCTAGTACATCCATCAAATGGTTACAGTAGATGTGAATTCAATAGACCTAAATAACTTCAAGAACACAGATAATAGTAAAATGTAGTGAAATAATTAGAGGTAAGTTTTGAAGACAAGCAGTTCTCCTTTTGGACAGTAGTGGTGGACCGAAAAAAGGACCATGCAAGTTGAAACTATGCAAAGTGATCTTAATACTCAATAGGAAGGATTATGTAATTGTTACCTGATCTTGAGTATCTTTTGTTAAAGTATTAAAAATTCTCTTGCTGTTGGTTATAAATGTACCTAGGGAAAGAAAAAAATAGTAAGACTAATATTTATAGTACCAAGGGTAATATTTATACTAGTATACTAATTTAAGACATTAGAAGGATTGAGAATTAGAGTTTTAAAGTTTTATTTCTTTGTAAAACACTAATGCAGGTCAGAAAGCAACAGTTAGGACTGGACATGGAACAACAGACTGGTTCCAAATAGGAAAAGGAGTCCGTCAAGGCTGTATATTGTCACCCTGCTTATTTAACTTATATGCAGAGTACATCATGAGAAAACGCCGAAGAATTGATGCTTTTGAAGTGTGGTGTTGGAGAAGACTCTTGAGAGTCCCTTGGACTGCAAGGAGATCCAACCAGTCCATTCTGAAGGAGATCAACCCTGGGATTTCTTTGAAAGGAATGATGCTAAAGCTGAAACTCCAGTACTTTGGCCACCTCATGCGAAGAGTTGACTCATTGGAAAAGACTCTGATGCTGGGAGGGATTGGGGGCAGGAGAAGAAGGGGACGACCGAGGATGAGATGGCTGGATGGCATCGCTGACTCAATGGATGTGAGTCTGAGTGAACTCCGAGAGATGGTGATGAACAGGGAGGCCTGGCGTGCTGCGATTCATGAGGTCGCAAAGAGTCGGACACGACTGAGCGACTGAACTGAACTGAAAACGTTTAAATGGTGCTTGCATTCTTCTCATTGTAGAACTTATGATGCGTCTTCCTATATCTTGGTGAAATGTCACGCTCCTTTCTAATTTTAGATCAGCTTCCACATTTTACCCTTTGTGCTTTGAATGTCATGAAGTATCTCTGAGAATTCCTCTAATGTGAATTCTTTCGCTGGCATCACTTCCTCTCTGGGATGTCTTCATCTTTTTTGTCACAACCCCTTTGCTGTTTGTGTTGATGAGTTTGTTTTCACTAAGTTCCTCTGGCTGTATGTACAGTCTCTCAAACAGCAGCATGACAGCCTTCTCACAATTAGCTTTGTCTTCTGTGACTCCATTTACATTTAATTCAAATTTGACTTTTAGCCTTGTCATGTTTCATTTCTCTGCTACGCTTTCCTCTTTTTTTTGGCCAATTCCCTCTTTCCATTATCCATTTTTATAAAATGTCACATTGGCTTATTACAGGAAGACAAGAAGCTAACACAACCACATACTCTGCTGTTGGCATGAACTGATGAACAGATGAGCAGTGGTCAATTACCAACAGTCTTTGGAAGGGGCAATGTGATTGGTCACTCATCACGAAGCACATTCTTTATTAACCTAGTGATTATGGACTGAGCCGCCATCGGTGAAGTTTGTACTTTATGCAATCACTCATAGCAAATATACTATGGTAACTAAAATTCAAACACGTTGACGGACTGGTGTTATTTAACTAAACTGTGGTAACTGAAATTTGTGCGTATTGGAACTGCTTATGTTATTTGTGTGTATGAGAGCTGCTTATGTTATTACTTTTGATTTTAGTATCATGTAACTATAATGTTATCAAATTCAATTTTTAGTATAATGAATGTATTTAACAACTGGTTCACAAAATAGTTGCAACTTTCAGAGTTGACTCTTGTACAAACCAGATCTAGCACATCACTACAAATCCCATAAAGGGACTTCCCTGGTGGTCCAGTGGCTAAGACTCTGGACTCCAAATGCAGGGAGCCCAGGTTCAATCCCTGATCAGGGAACTAGATCCCACATGCCTCAATTAAGACATGCTGCTGCTGCTAAGTCGCTTCAGTCGTGTCCGACTCTGTGTGACCCCAGAGACGGCAGCCCACCAGGCTTCCCCGTCCCTGGGATTCTCCAGGCAAGAACACTGGAGTGGGTTGCCATTTCCTTCTCCAATGCATGAAAGTGAAAAGTGAAAGTGAAGTCGCTCAGTCGTGTCTGACTCTTGGCAACCCCATGGACTGCAGCCTTCCAGGCTCCTCCGTCCATGGGATTTTCCAGGCAAGAGTACTGGAGTGGGGTGCCATCGCCTTCTCCCAATTAAGACATAGTAAGTACATTGGTAAAGAATGTAAAGAATCTGCCTGCAATGCAGGAAGGAGACCCTGGTTGATTCCTGGGTTGGGAAGATGTGCTGTAGAAAGGATAGGCTAACCACTCCAGTATTCTTGGGCTTCCCTTGTGGCTCAACTGGTAAAGAATCTGCCTGCAATGTGGGAGACCTGAGTTCGACCCCTGGGTATCCTGGCCTGGAGAATTCCATGGACTGTATAGTCCATGGGGTTGCAAAAAGTTGGACACGACTGAGTGACTTTCACTTTCACTTTTCACAGCCAAATAAGTAAATAAATGAATATTTATAAAACCCCACAAAGCATTTAGTATTTCTGCTTCCCTCATTTGTATGAACAGCAGAGGGGCTGTTACTTGTTCAAGTTTAAAGGCAAAATGACATATCCAAGACTAGTATTCTTTAAACTCTCCTGATAACTTGCATTCATATAATCTCAAGTGTTACTATAAGCCTCCAACCTCGTTATATGTCTTCTTGGTATCCATTAAAAAGATATCTAAGAAAGTTTAATAATTAAAAAAGTGGAACATTTATTTTAGCTATTCTATTTCCTTCCTAGCCTTGTATTTTTCATTAATAGCAGAGAGACTCTATTATTAGTCAACTTTCACTAGGTTATACTGAAGTAACAAATGACCCCCAAAACCTCAGTAGCTAAGAGCAACACAGCCTTATCTCTTGCTCGTATTTTATGTTGGTCCCAGACGGGTGGCAGCTCTGCTCCCAGCCACGGGCTCTGTATAGTCCATGCATTTTCTTCATTTTTGCATCTGGACTGAAGGAGCAGTGAACATTGGGCATGCTCTTTTCATGGAAGAGGGAAAAGACACAGAGTTGGACCTTGGAGTTGTTCCTAAACCTTATGAATGGAACTGGTGCACTCACTACTGCCGTATGCCATTAAGCAAAGAAGTCATGTGGCCAAGTCTCCTATCAGTGGGGAGGGAAAAGTAATCAGGACAGGAAAGAAAGTGAAAGTGTTAGTTGCCCAGTCCTGTTTGTCTCTTTGGCACTGCATGGACTGTAGCCCTCCAGGCTTCTCTGGCCATGGAATTCTTCAGGCAAGAATACTGGAGTGGGTAGCCATGCCCTTCTCTAGGGAATCTTCTGGACCGAGGGATCAAACCTAGGTCTCCCTCACTACAGGCAGATGCTTTACCGCCTAAGCCACCAGGGAAGCCCATAAGACACTGCAAGTCACATAGTAAGGGGTGGGGAGGTATAATCTCCTTACAGGGAAGTAAAGAACAGAAACAAAGCTGGTTTTTGTTTAACTGATGGGAAGGTGGAATATTTTCTCAAAACTACCAAAGATCAGGAATTTGTTTTCTAAAAATTCGTTTGTTGACATAGGATATAAGCTCTGTGTTCAATGACCGAAAGTTCTGTTAAGTGGGATCTATTGATTAGGATGAGTATCACTTCATCACTTCGGAATGTTTTAGAAATGCAGGGACTTCCCTGGTGGTCTAGTGGTTAAGACTTTGCTTTACAAAGCAGGGGGTATGGGTTCAGTCCCTGATCAATGACATAGGATATAAGCTCTGTGTTCAATGACCGAAAGTTCTGTTAAGTGGG
Organism: Cephalophus harveyi; assembly: GCA_006410635.1. Lineage (NCBI taxonomy): Eukaryota > Metazoa > Chordata > Mammalia > Artiodactyla > Bovidae > Cephalophus > Cephalophus harveyi. The sequence goes on from SJYT01083771.1 coordinate 56,402, forward strand.
ATCTATTGATTAGGATGAGTATCACTTCATCACTTCGGAATGTTTTAGAAATGCAGGGACTTCCCTGGTGGTCTAGTGGTTAAGACTTTGCTTTACAAAGCAGGGGGTGTGGGTTCAGTCCCTGATCACTGAGCTAAGATACCACATGCCTCATGGCATATATATATATATATATATAACAGAGGCAATATTGTAACAAATTCAATAAAAACTTTAAAAATTACCACACTGAAAAAAAGAAATTCAGCCTCTTCGGTGGCCTCAGATCTAGTTAATCAAAATCTTCTTTTTTAACAAGATCTATAAATTTATGTACCCATTAAAATGTGTGAAAATTGGGCCTAAAGGACATCAATATCTAGATGCCCTTTCTAGCTCTTGTTTTCTGACCCCCTCCCCCTCCAAACCTCCTTCTCTGATATTCCCAGATCTTGGTTAATGAAATCTCCTTTCACTCCAGTCCCAAAACTGAATGTTTTCTTCAGTTTCTACCGCCCTCCTCCTATCATTAGTTGGGCCTGTTAGATCTACTTCAGCCTAGTGTTAGACACTCGGTTGTGTGTGACTCTTTTCAAGTCCATGGACTGTAGTCTGCCAGACTCCTCTGTTCATGGAATTCTCCAGGCAGAATACTGGAGTCAGTTGCCATTTCCTACTCCAGGGGATCTTCCTGACCCAGGGATCGAACTCAGGTCTCTGCATTGGCGGGAGGACTCTTTACCATCTGAGTCACCAGAGAAGCTCAAGGAACTTGTCTAAGCTAACGCTCTTATCTGACTTCCTTGCCTCCAGCTCACCTTCCTCTCTCAACTTCAGCCAACCTCCTTATTACTTGCTGTGTGGTCTTATTAAAATTCAGTTCTGATTAAGACAGCAGCGGTGGAGATGACAAGGAGATGCTTGGGGCAAGGGAGGCAGTGCAAGTAAATACCCAGCTAACAACACAATGAAAAGGAACTATTCTCAGTCAAAGGGGGCAAAGTTCTGAAAGCAGAGTTCTGCCCATCAAATACAGGTTCGGGTCAAGTCCTTGACTATTTCCCCACAAGCTCCTCACGTGGAAACCTTGGATTTGCCTTTGGACGCTAGCCTGCTTTAAAACTGATGATCACTTTGAGGATAATGTCCAAGTCTCTTAGGAGGAGATTCTCTGTGATATATCCTTTGTCTGCCTCACCAATAGAATCCCTCTTGGCTTTCCTTCTCATACTAAGCAGCCATATCAGCAGATTGGTCTTGTGGGAAGGTACCTGTTGGCTTATAATTCCGTACTTTGTCAGGGCTCAGATGCCTTCTCTCTTACTCCGTTCTTGTCTACCAGATGGGTCCCAGCTCAAGTGTCACCTCCTCTGTCAGCCTTCCTTGACTCAGGAAGAGATTTCATATGTCCTACTTTATGTCATTTTCACCTATGGCATCAATGTTTTATAATTTAATTTATCCATTGCTGTGTCCTGAGACCTTGAGGGTGAGGGATTTTTACTCATTTTCATAGTCCCAGTGAGCATCATGTTGGACACATGGTAAACCTCAGTAAAGGTTTATTGAATGAATAGAGAAATAAAGAAAAAATGGTGGCTTAAATCAGAGATTGTGAAGAATGTTAGGTGTGATTTTGTTAACATACAGAAAGTATCCACTCTCAGTGCCGTAATAGGTACTCAGGAATGGGAGACGTTATTATTGTGCATATCGACTCTATTATTATTATTATTTGGCCTCGCTGTGCAGCATGTGGGATCTTAGTTCCCCTAACCAGGAATTGAACCCATGCCCTCTGCAATGGAAGCGTAGAGTCCTAACCACTGGATTGCCATGGAATTCCCACATATTGCCTCTAAAGGGATGCTGGTGTCACCTGGTCTGAAGATGCACTTGATTGGAATTTCTAATAAAATAGAAGTGCTTTTGGCAAAAAAGCACATCGGTTGGTTGGAGGAGCTGGCATTTATTGCTAGCAGGCTAATATCCTTGTTAGAATATGTACTGTTTATATTACACTTCTTCTAGACCTTTCAAAAACGATAGAACTTTAAAATGAAATTTGAAATATAAATATTCTTTCCATTATATGCATTGAGAAAGACTTTATATATAAAAATAACATCAAAGATTTATTGAGTACTTTGTGCCAAGCTTAGTCTTTTTTTAAAAGCAGCTTTATTGAGATATGACTTACATAACATAAAATTCACTAGTTTTAAGTGTACAAGTTAATGAATCTTGGTATATTTACAGAGTTAGATTGGAGAAGGCAATGGCAACCCACTCCAGTACTCTTGCCTGGAAAATCCCACGGACGGAGGAGCCTGGTAGGCTGCAGTCCATGGGGTCGCTAAGAGTCGGATATGAATGAGCGACTTCACTTTCACTTTCCACTTTTCACGCACTGGAGAAGGAAATGGCAACCCACTCCAGTGTTCTTGCCTGGAGAATCCCAGGGACGGAGGAGCCTGGTGGGCTGCCGTCTCTGGGGTCGCACAGAGTCGGACACGACTAAAGTGACTTAGCAGCAGTGGCGGCACAGAGTTATATATCCATCACTGTGATCCAATTTAAGAACATTTCTATCATCAAAGAAAGTTTGTGCCCTTTGCATGTTTCACCCCTCAGCCCTGGGTAACCACTGTGCTACTTTCTGTCTCTTTGAATTTGCCTTTTCTGGACATTACATACATGGAATCATACAATGTGTGGCCCTTTATGACTGACTCCTTTCATTTAGCATCATATTTGCAAGGTTCATCCATGCTGTAGTATCTTTCAGAATTTCATTCCTTTATTTTATTTTGTTTTATTTCATTTTATTATTGGGGTATAATTGCTTTACAATGCTGTATTAGTCTCTGGTCTACAACAAAGTGAATCAGCTATAGTGCATGCATGCTCAGTCATGTCCGCCTCTTTGTGACCCTGTGGACTGTAGCCATGTAGCCCACCGGACTTTTCTGTCCGTGGAATTTTCCAGGCAAGAATAGTGGAGCTGGTTACCATTTCCTACTCTAGAGGATCCCCCCGACACAGGGATCAAACCCGTGTTTCTTGTGTCTCCTGCTTGGAGGCAGGTTCTTTACCACTGTGCCACCTGGCTATATGTAAACATGTATCCCCTCCCTCTTGAGCCTCCCTTCTACCCAAGCCCTCCTTCATCCCTTTTTATTGCTGAATAGCAAGTTTTTGGAACACATTTTGTTTATACATTCACCAATTCATAGAGATTTCGGTTGTTTCCTCTTCTTGGCTACTGTGAATTATGCTGCTATAAATACTGGTATTTGTGTGGACATGGTTTTATTTATGTTGGATAGATACCTTGATATCTTGTGTAGATATCTCCAGTTTTCTGAAAGAGGAATGCTGAGGCACAGAGAGTTTAAAATTTTTCCCCTAGGTCACCAGTTATTAGGTGATAGAGTTAGGACTGAAACCCAGGTTGTGAATCAGTGAGATTATCAATGGCCAATCCCAGTTCCCACCCCACAGGGCTGGAGGAAAGGGCTCAACGTAGCTAAGCTGGAACATGAAGGCAATGTGTACAGTGAAAATGAGCCGGCCTCCCAGAGCCAATGTCTGGGATGGATCCCTGCTCTGTGATTGGATGAGCCCTATAAGCAAGAGGAATACTAACAAGATGAATTAACCTTTGATGTTTAAAAAACTACTTTACTCCTCCCACTGGAGGACTTGGAAAACCATTAGCCAGAACCTCGGGAATTGAAATGTCATTAATGGGAAACTGGGTCAGATCAACACTGAATCTCCAGGTTGCTGTTAGGGGCCACGTCGAGGACCATGATCAATCTCCCCAACCTGGGCACCTTGACTGGTGCTAATGGGTGCTGGGTCCACCTTGTTGGGCCTGTTGTGCTGGGCCTTAGAGTGAACTTTGGGAACTTCTTTTAGAAAAAGAGATGAGCAACAGGGGAAACTGAGATGATCCATATTTCTGCAACGGCCTCCTTCCCAGTGGCCCTTTCTCTCTTGTCTCATCCTCCTCTAGTTTATTCTACCAGGTTATTCCTTTCTTAGCTCCCTTCTGTGTGTGCCCACAGCACCCACCCTGTCTGACAGCACTTGCCAGGCGAGGCAGAATCGTGTAAGACTTGACTCCTTCACTCGAGGGTGGGGGCAGGAACTTGCACAATGCAGGGACTCTCGGACTTTGTGTATGTGAAAGAGGGACTTCGGTGTAGACCTGGGCTTTGTACAAGCAGGGAGTGTCAGTAACAGAGATTTGAAGGAGAAGAGAAATATCTCTTTGTTGCAAAAAAAAAAATGAACCAGGCCCAGGCATTACCCTCCATAGCAATGGTGGAAATGTCAAGTTGAGGGCCTAAAACCACTACCAGAGATTGATTCTCCACCCCTCCTCACCATCTTGCTTTGTAAATACTTTGCACAAAAGATACTGACTTTATAAACCCATGTAGCAATAAATGTACACATAAGGAACATCTCAAAGCCCTGTTTAAATAGATGAAAATTAACAAAAGGGTTTATGGTTTAAGAAGGTTGCAGTTGTCATATGATTTTGAAATGTAGTGTTGGAGAAGACTCTTGAGAGTCCCTTGAGCAGCAAAGAGATCAAACCAGTCAGTCCTAAAGGAAATCAACTCTGAATACTCATCGCCCGAAGGACTGGTGCTGAAGTTTAAGCTCCAATACTTTGGCCACCTGATTTGAAGAGGTGACTCATTAGAAAAGGCCCTAATGCTGGGAAAGATTGAAGACAGGAGGAGAAAGGGACCACAGAGGATGAGGTGATTGGATGGCATCACTGACTCAATGGACATGAGTTTGAGCAAACTCCAGGAGATAGTGAAGGATAGGGAAGCCTGGTGTGCTGTGGTTTATAGGGTTGCAATAAGTCAACTTGGCCCAGTAAGAGTAAGCACTTATTGTGTGTACTCTAAGAGATGCTTGGCATGTATCAACTCGATTCTTAAAAGTGGATAGGTACTACCTACCCAAAGAGGTAGGTACTCTTACTATTTCCAGTGTTATACATGAGATCTACAGAGATTATAATTTTTCTAGTAGTTGTGTATGGATGTGAGAGTTGGACTATACAGAAAGCTGAGCGCTGAAGAATTGATGCTTTTGAATTGTGGTGTTGAAGAAGACTCTTGAAAGTCCCTCCTTGAAGACTGCAAGGAGATCAAACCAGTCCATCTAAAGGAAATCAGTCCTGAATATTCATTGGAAGGACTGATGCTGAAGCCGAAACTTCAGTACTTTGGCCACCTGATGCGAAGAACTGACTCATTGTAAAAAACCTTGATGCTGGGAAAGATTGAGGGCAGGAGGAGAAGGGGACAACAGAGAATGAGATGGTTAGATGGCTGCTGCTGCTGCTGCTAAGTCGCTTCAGTCGTGTCCGACTCTGTGCGACCCCATAGACGGCAGCCCACCAGGCTCCCCCGTCCCTGGGATTCTCCAGGCAAGAACACTGGAGTGGGCTGCCATTTCCCTCTCCAATGCATGAAAGTGAAAAGCGAAAGTGAAGTCGCTCAGCCGTGTCCGACTCCCAGCGACCCCATGGACTGCAGCCTTCCAGGCTCCTCCATCCATGGGATTTTCCAGGCAAGAGTACTGGAGTGGGGTGCCATTGCCTTCTCTGGGTTAGATGGCATCACTGACTCAATGGACATGAGTTTGAGCAAGCTCTGGGAGTTGGTGATGGACAGGGAAGCCTGGCATGCTGCGGTCCATGGGGTCACAAAGAGTCCGGACATGACTGAGCAACTGAACTGACTGACTGACAGAGATTATATGATTTGCCCAAAGTTATACAGCTAGTAAAATGGTACAGCAGATTTTTTTTTTAATTAAAAAATTTTTAAAACTGATTTTTACTATGGCTTCCTAGGGGACCCTTTAAGTTCATGGCTTTATTTATTTATGGTGGCACTCTTTGTTGCTTTTCCTGGGCTTTCTTTAGTTGTGGCGAGTGGGGGCTCCTCTTGGTTGTGGTGCACGGCCCTCTTACTGGGGTGGCTTCTCTTGTTGGGGAGCACAGGCTTGAGAGTGTGCAGACTCTACACACCTGTGGCTCACAGGCTCGACAGTGCGGGCCCAGGAACTGCGGCATGTGGGCTGACTTGCTCCGTGGCGTGTGGAATCTTCCCAGACCAGGAATCAAACTATGTCCCCGGCATCGGCAGGTGGATCTGTATCCATTGTGCCGCCAAGGAAGTCCTAGAGCAGAATTTAAACCTAAGAAGTCAAGGGTCAGTCTGTGCCCTCAGTCAAGGACGGGATCCCATCAACCTTCCTGTGCCAGCAGCAAGCGTCTCTGGAGTTGTTCCTATTGGATGAGGAAAAGGTACAAACTCAGCCTCCCTACCTCTGCCTCCAGCTTAGGTCTCCTGCCTTGAAGCAGGATCTCCCGAGGTCCCTTCTGTGCCACCCTCAGTAGATGGTTTACCCTCCCTTGCAAAATACTGCAGAGCCCCCTGCCTTTCTAGGTTGCCTTTTGCGGTGCTGGCAAATGCCGCCTTTCCCTTTCTCCTCGCTTTCCTCTTCCTCCAGGCAGAAATAGCCAGCCATCCCCCACATGCCCACATCACCGTGGGGTTTTTTGGTCCATACCATGGGTGTTGTGCATACATGCCTCTCGCGCACACCTGCTGCATCTCTCTGAAGCTAACACTTTGTGTGTTGCCCTCTCTCACTAGACTCTAGACCGTGGGCTTTTTTTGTTTGTTTGTTTTGTTGTTGTTGTTTTTGGTATGCAGGCTCTTAGTTCCCCACCCAGAAATGGAATCTGTGTTCCCTGTAGTGAAAGCTCAGAGTCTTAACCACTGGATTGCCAGGAAAGACCCTTGACTGTGGGCTTCTGGAGGACAGGATTGTGTCTGCTCTCAAGGCCAGCATCATCAGGGAGAAAAATTCAATAAAACGCCAGTCTAACCACCAAAACCACTGCCAAGTAATTGATACCTTGTCCAACTGTGGTAAATACTGTTGAAAGGAAAATTCCATGTACAACACAGAAGATATACTTTGCTATCTCTCAACCCAGATCTCTGTTCCCCAAATCTCTCCACTGTCTCTCAATGCTTGTGGAGAACCAGCTTTGGCTGAGTCTTGCCTCTCTTGTCTCACAGCCTCTCCCCTTCTGGATCTTTTCTGTCTCAGGCCAACAACGTTCTCGTTCTGTACCTTTCCATGAGAATTCAGTCAGCTCCTCAAGCTTCTTCAGTTTACAATAAAGGATTGGGGGTAGAGCAGCTGAAGCTCTGGCTACTAAAGGGTTTATATTTCCCCACAGCTCAGTTGGTAAAGAATTCACCTGCAATGCAGGAGACTGCAGTTCGATTCCTGGGTCAGGAAGATCCCCTGGAGAAGGGACACGCTACCCACTCCAGTATTCTTGGGCTTCCCTTGTGGCTCAGCTGATAAAGAATCCGCCTGCAATGTGGGAGACCTGGGTTTGATTCCTGGGTTGGGAAGATACTTTGGAGAAGGGATAGGCTACCCACTCCAGTATTCTGGCCTGGAGAATTCCATGCACTACAGTCCATGGTGTCGCAAACAGTCAGACACCACTGAGCGACTTTCACTGTCTGGCTGTTATGTCCTCAGCTTCTCACGGCGAGCCTGGCACATGACCTGTGCTTCTGTGAGTGACTTTCCCCTCTCTTCCCCCTCTCTTTAGGGAAAAGCCCAAATGTGTCTGAGGTCTTCCGCTAATTGGTCCCCATATTCCTTTCCCCCTCTACCTCCCATTTCTCCCTATTAGAGTTCTTTGCATCAAATAAGTGGCCCCAGGGCTCCACCTATGTGTATTTCTACTTCCCAACCTTGTTCTCTTTTCCCTCCAGGCTCCCTGCTCCTCAACAGCTCTGCTGCTCCAAACCTTGGCATCTTTCCGTCCAACTCTGCCTGGACCGCCTGCACCATCTTCCCCACCTCCTATCCCCGGGATCACCCCTTGTGGCCAGCACCGTGCCTCCTGTCTTGTGTTATCTGAATCATGGCTTTCTCATTAGTGGCTCAAATTGATTTTTGGGAGTTGTTTTATTGCCTCACGGAATGAAATGCTCAGTTACTTAGTTGTGTCTGACCCTTTGTGACCCTATGGACTGTAGCCAGCCAGCTTTCTCTGTCCATGGAATTTCCCAGGCAAGAATATTGGGGTGGGTTGCCATTTCCTACGCCAGTGGATCTTCCTGATCTAGGGATCCAACCTACGTCTTGTGTGTCCTGCATTGACAGGCAGATTCTTTACCACGGACACCTGGGAAGCCTTTATTGCCTCAATTAGTCTACAACTTAAAAAAAAAACCCAGTAGAACTGATTCAATTGAACAGCAACCTTAAATAATAATAATACCAACAGGTATTACTGTGTTTCAGCATATCTTAGGTGGATGATAAGATGTATCTGACTTCTGAAAAGATAATATGTGAAAAAATGTGAGTCTTTGATGAAATATGGTGTGATTTCTATCCTACAGATGCAGTGAGAGTTAACACTTTCTAGGCCTTGAGTACCCCCAGCTGGTGCTGCCCCTGGTTCTCACCCTTGTTGTTCCTGGATTTTCACCCTTGCCAAAGTCTTTGACTGTGTGGATCACAACAAACTGTGGAAAATTCTTAAAGAGATGGGAATACCAAACTACCTGACCTGCCTCCTGAGAAAGCTGTATGAAGGTCAAGAAGAAACAGAACTGTACATGGAACAACAGACTGGTTCCAAATCAGGAAAGAAGTATGTCAAGGCTGTATATTGTCACCCTGCTTATTTAACTTATATGCAGAGTACCTCATGCGAAATGTAGGGCTGGATGAGGCACAAGGTGGAATCAAGATTGCTGGGAGAAATATCAACAACCTCAGATATGAGGATGACACCATCTTTACGGCAGAAAGAGAAGAACTAAAGAGTCTCTTGATGAAAGTGAAAGAGGAGAGTGAAAAAGTTGGCTTAAAACTCAACATTTAGAAAACTAAGATACGGCATCTGGTCCCATCACTTAATGGGAAATATATGGGAAACAATGGAAACAGTGAGAGACTTTGTTTTCTCGGGCTCCAAAATCACTGCAGATGGTGACTGAAGCCATGAAATTAAAAGGTGCTTGCTCCTTGGAAGAAAAGCTATGACCAACCTAGACAGCATATTAAAAAGCAGAGACATTACTTTGCCAACAAAGGTCTGTCTAGTCAAAGCTATGGTTTTTCCAGTAGTCATGTATGGATGTGAGAGTTGGACTATAAAGAAAGCCGGGAGCTAAAGAATTGATGCTTTTGAACTGTGGTGTTGGAGAAGACTCTTGAGAATCCCTTGGACTGCAAGGAGATCCAACCAGTCCATCCTAAAGGAAATCAGTCCTGAATATTCATTAGAAGGACTGATGCTGAAGCCGAAACTTCAGTGCTTTGGCCACCTGATGGGAAGAATTGACTCATTTGAAAAGACCCTATCGCTGGGAAAGATTGAAGGCAGGAGGAGAAGGGGACAACAGAGGATGAGATGGTTGGATGGCATCACCGACTCGATGGACATGAGTTTGAGTAAGCTCCGGGAGTTGGAGATGGACGGGGAAGCCTGGCAGTGCTGCAGTCCATGGGGTTGCAAAGAGTCGGACACCACTGAGCGACTGCCCTGAACTGCCCCCTGCTCCTGTACTGCCTTCTTGCCCAGCGTGTTCCCTCACCTCCTTCAGGTCTTTGCTCAAATGTCAGCGTCTTAGTGAGGCCTCCCTCCCCCTCACCTGCTGCCATCTTGACTCCTACTGGTTTATCGCCAGTGTACTTCCACTGGAATGTCAGCTGTAAGCGGGCAGGGATTTTGCTGGCAGCTGTTGTCCTCAGTGTCTAGAACAGTGCCTGACACATAGCAGGCAGTCAGGAAGAACCGCTGAAGGAAGAGTTGGGCCTTCTTCACATCAGGGACTGTGTTTCTGCTGACCACTTAGATCTCCGGTGTCTCGCACAGTAACTGTCTAATTGTCCTATTTTCAGGAAGAGACTTTTCCCTGGTCTTTCCAATGCGCACGGCTTTGCACACAGTGTGGCTGCTATAAACATTTGTGATAAGTTTTAACCCAGCGTGTTGCAACTAGGCCACAGGCTCTTCAGTTCCTCGGCGGTAAAACAGGCATACGGATGTCGAGGGCCCCTTGGAGAAGTAGTGAATAGCAAAGCGCGCCCCCCTTCTAAAGGACTTTTCAAAACCCAGGCTGAAGAGCTTTCTGACCTCTTCAGCACGTTGACCACAACTATTTACGCCCCCCCCACCCCCACCTTGAGGACCTCTCCTGCGGATCTCCCCTTCTCTGGCCGAAGGATAGCGAAGAAAAGAAGCCCCCCACCCCCCCAACCCCAGCGCCCTAGTGCGGACATCCGCGGTGCCTGAACTGCCGCGAGGGGTCCTCCTCCCCAGCCCGGAGCCCGGCGGGGCGCGCGAGTGCGGGGGGCGCGCGGTGGCTCCGCGCGGGGATGCGCGCGCGCGCCTGCCTCGCCTCCCTCGCCTGCTCGGGTGGCTACGTGCTTTCTTTGTCAATGAGACGCCGCTCTGAGCTGCAGTAACACTCTCGGCCCGGGAGCCGGAGCCGGAGCTGGAGCTCGAGCCCGAGCCCCAGCAAGCGAGCGAGAAGAGCCGGGCGGAGAGGCAGCAGCCGGAGGAAGGGTCCCGAGCGCGCCCAGCAGCCGCCGGCCCCCGCGGCTCGCAGCCTCACCCACTCAGTCTGCGGAAGCCCTCCCGGGGGTGGGGGCTCCGGGCGGCGCCCGTTCCACCCTCGCTGCCCGGGGCGCGCCGGCGCGCGGAGACAGGCGCTGTGGGATCCCCGGCCCGCTCCCGCCGCGGCTCCATGCGGCCCCGGTCGCTGCACGGGTGAAGCCGCGGCTCCGCGGAGCCCGCTCCGGGCAAAGCAGCACGAGCCTGCGAGTCGCGCCTCCCGGCGCCCCCGCCCTCCGGCGCCTGGGCCGGAGATGCCCGGTGAGGACCGGGGTGCCAAAGGCTGGGCTCCCCGGAGCGGTGCGGAGCGAGGCAGCGGCCTGGATGCGTGAAGCGTCCCCATGGCTCGGCAGGAGGCAAAGCCCCAGGGCCCGAGGGAAGGTGGGCCGGCGGCGCTGGGGCGCAGGGGCCGGCTCCGAGCGCGCGGGCTCAGTCGGGCCGCCGGGAGAGCTGCGCGCTTCCCGGGCGTGAGGGGCTCGCGTGCCGCGTCCCAGGATGCGCCGCCTCTGCTGCTGGGACTCCTGCTGCTGGCGGCCCTCCCCGAGCACTGCCTGGCCGACCAGGGTAAGCACTTGGCGGCTGCTTTGCGCCCGCGGAGGTTTCTGGAGGAGCGGGACGGCCCATCCAGGCCGGTACCTGATGGGGTGGCGGTGGATGGGGAGATCTTTGCAGCACCGGCGCTAGGATTTTCCCCGCCCTTTGCTGCTGCAACAGCAGGCGAACTGTCAGAAATCTGTCTCCCGGGAAGGCAGGCACTGTTGGGCGGGGAAGTAAAAAGAAGTGCATTCGCGTCTTCCTTCTGGACAAGTTGCAGATCCTTCCTAGTGGTCCCACAGGCATGCTTCATTTAGATAAAGACAAGCTGTGTTGGGACACCTGAAAAGGGATGTGTTTTAGTAGGACACATTTCAGGGTGGGGACCTCCACTATGACTTGGGCTCTCTGATGGGTGGCCACTGTGTTTTGACTGCATGGAATGGCCCAGAGAGTTTTAGGCAGTTAATTCCCATGTCGGCGTTTTCCTCTCTATTTTGACAGGCGATAGAGGTAACTAAAACAATTTCATCTTGCAAAGGGTTCGAGTATATAACTCACTGTTTGCAGGAACGTTAGTTAAAAGTAACCACACTTGACTCTTAGACTCCCAAGAATCCTCCGGAAATAGATTTCTGTAATTTCTTGGACTGTTTTGAAAAATCTGTTCTAACTGTTTAGGGGGGATTATTCTGCTAATGTTCTTCAAAACTTACTCTGCTGTCAGCAATTGCCTTTGATTACTATGGCACTTGTAAAGGGTAGGCTTTTGTGATAAAATTCTGGGCTCTTGGTACATTTCATTTATCAAGGAATTTAGCCTTCGTTTCAGCCAATATGACCCTGTAGTTCTGTGGTTTTTAGCAGCGATTAATGAGGACTGTTTTTTATCCCTCAGTGTGCCCCATCCCCCAAGTTAAATTAAATCTATTATAAAGGAGCTCACACTGTTTTAGGTTAAAAATATTTCCTGTCTACAAAGCTTAATTCAAAGCCTATTTTCCTTTGATTCACTTAAAGGGTCACTGACATGAGGTGTCTCTGTGTGCAAGTTGCTGTCCAGGAATTGTCTGTTGTGATTATAGTGGTTAGAAAGTTCAGTAATCTTTGGCTGTGTGCCCAAGACCTGGGAAAAGCTTCTGAAGAACTTCAGCCCCCAGTTTTTATGCCACTCTCAGTTTTCAATGATGTGTATTTGGTATAAAGATTAAAAGGTAAGTTCTGAGTCAGACACATGTAAATACCTTAGTATTCATTGGATCAGAAAAATGCTTTGAGTTTTTATTTTAAGTGAATCGATGTTTTAATAGTTTTGTGAACAGTTTATGATATGCTAACTTGTGGATGTTCTTCATTTGAGTGCAGATATCAAAAACTGTTCAACCATTTGTAATATTTGAAATTTAGACTTTATTGTATTGATCCTATTTGCCCTGATATGTCAGATGATTTCCTTTGATCAGTTTGGAATTTTTGATCTCTATTCTGACCTTTGTACATTGCCCCTTCTGACTGCCAGAGCCTGACTTAGGGAACTTCGGATCTGTGTCTTTCGGCTTTAGCCTGGGAATCCTTTTCCTTTATTCTCATAGAATGGTGATTCTGGGGATCACTAGGAAAGATGCTTTGATTTAAATGATGGTAAAAATCAGTAAGGGCTTCCTAGGTGGTTCAGTGGTAAACAATCCTCCTGCCAGTGCAGGAGACATGAGTTTGATCCCGGGATTGGGAAGATCCCCTGGAGAAGGAAATGGCAACTCACCCAGTATTCTTGCCTGGGAAATCCCATGGACGGAGAAGCCTGGTGGGCTACAGTCCATGGGGTCCCAGAAAGAGTCAGACAGGACTTAGTGACTAAACAACAACAAAAATCAGTAAAGTTGAAACTGGGGATCACTAGGAAAGATGCTTTGATTTAAATGATGGTAAAAATCAGTAAGGGCTTCCTAGGTGGTTCAGTGGTAAAGAATCCTCCTGCCAGTGCAGGAGACGTGAGTTTGATCCCGGGATTGGGAAGATCCCCTGGAGAAGGAAATGGCAACTCACTCCAGTATTCTTGCCTGGGAAATCCCGTGGACGGAGAAGCCTGGCAGGCTACAGTCCATGGGGTCCCAGAAAGAGTCAGACAGGACTTAGTGACTAAACAACAACAAAAATCAGTAAAGTTGATGTTGTTCCCCAGAGTGCTCTGTCTTTTCTCACTGGAGTGACTCGTTGCTTCATCTGTGTTTTCTGGGTGTCCTTTCTTCTGTCACCCTTGATGAACAATTCCTCGTGCTCCAGCTTACCTGTGGATCCAAAGCCTACCGCCCGGCTCGAGGCTTTTCTGTGTGTTTGCTGCTCATTCAGCGTCAGGACTTGTTTCTCTCTCGGTGGAGGAGTTAAGCACTGGGCTCCCTGTTTTGCCTCCTGCTTGCTTTCATTTGTTTTCTGATTTCTACCTGGGGAGCTTTACTGCAGGGTGAGTGAATCTTAGACCCAAGGCCGGGAGTCCTGTGGGATTTGTGGAGGAAGTAGTGTCGGGAGGGAGGCAGGAGAACCAATGACAGTTTCCCGAGACCTTCCGCTTTCACCAGGCTCCCTGGTTTTGAACTTTTTCTCAGGTGGAACTGTGGCTTGGCATTGTCACTGACTGCAGAGTGGGTCTGAGACCGAGTTGCCTGAGAAGCCAAGCCCATGATGCTTGGGTCCTCCCGAGGGTGCGCGCTTGCTACGGTCATGCTCTTTGGATGGTTGCTGCACCTTATTTCTAAGCAAGGCTAGCCAGACCTTTGTCTTGGCTGCCAACTGGGTAAAAATAGATCTGTTTCTGGACAATGCTAAGCCCCTGTGTGTTCCAGCCCATCTCCACCCACTCGGCCCCAAAGTCTTTTGCCTTAATATTCCTGAGGAATCGGGGTACCGTCTCAAGACTGTTGTCTGGAGTTTCTTCTCTCCGACTTTCTCTCCTAACTTCCGTCCCCAGGGAACCCTTGCTCCCAGGCAGTGACTTCTGTTTTGCCTGTGGGAGGCTGGTGTGGGAGAGATGGCTCTTTATAGCAGCGACCTCTGACACCTCCCCATTCCCTTTTGCCCTCCAATGCTCTAGGAAGATTGATAAAGTTCAAATTTGACTCCCCGCTCTTTTTAACTGCTGATCTTCCATGGAACTGATGTTAGTAAACATATCCTATGTGTCTTTTAGGTGCAGGTACTGTGGTCATTCCTTTACCTGCCTTCTCTGGGCCTCAGTTCTCTTGTCTATAAAATGGGGATAATAATAGCTCCAATCTCACTGGGTTGTTGTGAAGATTCAATGAGTTACTAGAGCTGAAGTATTTAAAATAGTGTTTGGTATACAGTAAATGCTCAGTGAATGCCAACTATTCTTATAAAACAACAGAAATCGACTGAATATTCACTCTGTCCAGATGCTACACTGGGGCAGGGGATGCAGACATGAATAGGGGTAATACAGTTTGTAGAAGTCCCTCTTGAACAGGGTGCTCTGAGTCCCTGAAATGTGATACGGTGTGGTCAGAGCTGATGAAATGAAGGCACAGTTAATTCTGAAAGGCTGGGAGCTTTGGAGAATGAGTAGATGTTGACAGAGTTGATGATGGTATTTCAGGCAGAGGAGAAGGGTTCTTTGTGACCAGAGCAAAGGATGCTAGAGGGAGGAATACCCTGGACTCTCTGCCTGCCCTGGAGCCTTCCCAAGTCCCCCTCACAGGCATTCCACCTTCCTGCCCCTCCCCTGAAGGGTCCTCCGCTTCTCCCACCAGCTTATAAATTCCTGATTTATCTCTGTTTCCCTCTGGCCTGTTATAATGTGTAGCACAGACTAGGCACTTGTGGAAGTTTCAGCATTCTTTCACTCCTATTCTCTCAGTATGGCTGATTCTGTTAAATGTTAGCATAATTATCTCATTTAAGGAATCCACAGCAAGTTGTGAATGACTGCTTTATTCAGATGTATTTGCATTTCGAAAGAAGGGTTTGCTGATACCAGGGAGTCTCTAATTGAGCGCAATACATGGGGGGTAATTTTGACCTAGGAGGTCTTTTTTGCCCCTCTCCAGCCTTTCGCACATCATCAGCTTGGAGTCCCACTTGAAGTGGGACTCCAGACAAGAAACTCCAGACAACAGTCTTGAGACGGTACTCTGATTCCTCAGGAATATTAAGGCAAAAGACTTTGGGGCCGAGTGGGTGGAGATGGGCTGGAATACACAGGGGCTTAGCATTGTCCAGAAACAGATCTATTTTTACCCAGTTGGCAGCCAAGTGCAACAGTTCATTCGTTCATTCAGCGTATCTCGAGTGCCTCAGCCTCCTGAGGTTACAATAATGAATGAAGTAAAACTCCCATTCTCATGGCAATTAGGAAGTAGCCCAGTGCTTTCCAGATTTTACTGTGCATTTGAATCACTTGAGGATCCTGTTGCAGCTTCTGACACAGTAGGTCTGGGATAAGGCTTATGTGCTGTGCTTAGTCCCTCAGTCTTTTCTGACTCTTTGTGACACCATGGACTGTAGCCTGCCAGGCTCCTCCATCCAGGGGATTTTCAGGCAAGAATACTGGAGTGGGTTGCCATTTCATCCTCCAGGGGGTCTTCCCAATTCAGGGATTGAACCTGTGTCTTCTGTGTCTTCTGCATTGCAGGCAGATTCTTTACCTTCTGAGCCATCAGGGAAGCCTGGTTCTGCATTTCTAAGAAGCACCAAGGTGTTATTGATGCTGATGGTTTGTTGACCCCACCGAAGGCAGCAAATGAATATAAACAAATAAATGTAGGTTGGATGGTGGTAAGAAAAATGAACCAGGGTAAGAGGATAATTAGAGCTTAATGCCTACATGCGTGTGTGCCCTCACGCATGTGCTCAGTTACCCAGAGTGATGGGGGAAGGCCCCATGATGAGGTGACGTTTGAGTAGATACCTAAAAGTGAATATCTGGGAAAAGATATTCAGGCGACTACAAAGGCCTGGGGGAGAGATTCTCCTCAAGGCAGGGAACAGCAGGGAGGCCACATGGAATTGAGTGAATAGGGGGAGGGTGGTAAGAAATAATGCTGAAGGGGAGATGTTTTACATGCCAGATCACGTAAAACATTTTGGCAAAGTAAAGACTTCGTGTTTTACTTTGGATGAGATTAAGCAAGGGATGAGATAATCTGACTCAAGTTTTTAAAAAAAAATCCCTGGCTATTTTGGAGACAAAAGACTTTAAGGTCAAGGGTGGAAATGGGGAGACCAGGTAGGAAGGCTTAGACAGTGGGGAGAAGTGGTTAGATTTTGGACAGATTAAAAAAATATATTTTGATCATCCTGAATGGCATGTGAGAACTTAGTTCCTCACCTAGGGATTGAACTTATGCCCCTTGCAGGGGAAGCTTGGAGTCTTAACCACTAGACTACCAGTGAAGTCATGACATCTTTTGAAGATGAAGCTAATACAATTTTCTCATGGATTAGAGGTGGAGTGGGAAAGAAAGAGAGGAACCAATATGGCTCCAGGGTTTTTGGCTCAAGCAACTGAGAGGGTGAAGTTGCCATTGAGATGGGGTAGGTTATAGGAGGCTTAAGTTTGGGATAGTAAATAAAGAGTTGGGTTTGGGTATGTTAAGCTTGAAATGTTTATTAAACATCCAAGGGAGATGACAAATAGCTCATTGAACAAAGTAGTCTGGAATTCCAGGCAGATATTGGGTCCAGAGATATATATTCAGGAGTCATCAGTATGGAACTAAGAAAGAAAGTATAGAGAAGGGGGGAGATGTCAGCAATGAGCCCTAGGATACTTCAGCATTTAGGGGTTCAGGGAGAAGGGGGGACCAACCAGAGAGACTGAAGGTGGCTAAATAGGGACAGCAGTGGATGTTGGGCTTGGAGATGTGGAGGTGTTTGTTGGCCTTGAGAGCGAAGGGGACAAAAGTCTTACTGCAACAGGTTCAAGAAAGGAAGAATTGGAGTACAGTTGCTTTACAATATTGTGTTAGTTTCTGCTCGACAACAGCGTGAATCAACTCTGTGTATACATATATCTCCTCCCTCTTGAACCTCCGTCCCACCTAGCATCCCATGCCTCGAGGTCATCGCAGATGACCGAACTTAGCTCCCTGTGTGATACAGTGGCTTCCGACTAGCTCGCTCTTTCACACATGGCAGTCTATATGTGTCAGTGCTACTCTCTCAATTCATCCCACCCTATCCTTCTCTCCACTGTGTCCGCAAGGCAGTTCTCAAAAATAAAAAGTCATTCAGTATACACTTCATATCTTTGGTTTTGCTGAACTTCGGTAAGTATCATTTCATTAAGTGCACATAATTGTTCAGCATTGATGATTGCAAAGATGCATTAGTATACAGACATTCTCTCAATAATTAAACAATAACAAAATTTAAAGACAAGGAAATGAAGAAGGGAAATCAGACAGTGAAAAAGAACTCTTTTAGTCTTTTCTTTAAAGAAAGGCAGAGTCATAAGGGAGGTGGGTCAAAAGAGGGTTTAGTTAGGATATAATTACATTTTACTTGTACTTTTTTCACTTTTTAGACAATCCAATAAAATATATTTGGACTTTTTCACTCTCAGTATTAATTATTAGTGCTTCAAGGATACTTGTAAAGTGTCCCAAACTTGCCTCTGCTTTCTCCCCCATCTCAACAATGTAAAGAAGAAGATTTGAGGACCAATGAGTCTGTGCTTTTAATATTGACATCAAACGAAAGTCAAGTGTCCCTTTCCTGCTCCATACTCTTCCTAAAGACGAACATCACTTTGGAAACTGAGATACTGAAATCCTTCCAAGAGAACCTCTCAGAAGCCTACTTATCACAAGTCTTAAATTACTAGAATGTGATCTGAGAATATTCACAATGAATGTGCATGCTTCCTTTTTCATTTTCATCAACCTTCCAGCCTGCATTGTGGTTTTCTTTCTTTTCTTCCTCCTCTTCTTTTTTTTTTTTTTAAACAAACAACAACTCCACTCTTCTCCAGACAAAAATGAATAGTTGGAATGACCCTAAAACATTTTCGTTGCTTGACAACACATTACAGGGGATTTCTAAACACACAGAGGGACACATTATTCTAGATCACGGGATGGCTGCCTTGGATGATGGCTCCCTGTGGGGACTCCAGGACCAAAGGAACAGCTAGCAATGTCAGTTATTGTCACTGATGGGATGGTGGCACGTGAGTCACATTGATTTGGTGATATTTATCAAACACCAGGCATATGCCATGTCAAACTCTTCCCTAAATACTGGAGGTCGAGTGGAGACCAAGCCAGACCTGGCCCCAACCCTGTAGTCCAGGACAAGAAGCCCTTACTTAGTGGGTGGAGTGGCGGATGGGTAAAGTACCTCTATGAGTGGATCAGGAGTAAGGGTATGGCAAGACAGAAAGTACCTGCCTTGTTCAAAGAGGTTGGCTTTGACCAGCTGCAATGAGGCTCAGGGTGCCAGAGTTCTGACTTCTGGAGAAAAGCTGGATCTTTATTTCGACTCTTGTTTTCAAATGTCACCAACAAGTTCAGAGTTTTGAAATGTCATGCTGTACAGAAAGCACGCCCATGAGCCACCACTCTTCGTTTTTAAAGTCAAGTTTAATTAAGGTGTAATTTACATACAGTAAAATTCACCCTTTCTAGACGTTCTGCATGGTGGGTTTTGACAGAAACATACACTCGTGGATCTACAACCACAATCCAGTTATAGGCCATTTCTGTATTCTCCAAAAATTCCCTCCCGTTCCTTGGCAATTTTCTCCCCCCCCCCCAACACCCCATTCCTGTTAGGCAGATCTATTCTCTGTATGTATGATTTTGCCTTTAACTGAGAGTCACATTAATGAATCATACAGTATATAGTGTTTTGTGTCTGGCTTCTTTCATTGAATATAATACTCCTGAGAATCATATGTCCTTGCACCTCTAGTCCTATCAAGTTTTCATTTTTTTGGGCAAATACCTAGGAGTGAGGTTTCTGGCCAGGGGTGAGGTGTGCGTTTACCCTTATAAGAAATTGCCAAATCTTTTCCCAAAGTGACTGTATAATTTTGTATTCCTATCTATGTGAGTTTTAGTTGATCCTCTGCATCTTTACTAGCACTCGATTTTAACTTTTTAAAAACTTAAATTTCAGCTATTCCAATAGCTTTTTAGTGGTACCTCATGATAATTTTGGAGAAGGCAATGGCACCCCACTCCAGTACTCTTGCCTGGAAAATCCCATGGACAGAGGAGCCTGGTAGGCTGCAATCCATGGGGTCACGAACAGTCAGACACAACTGAGTGACTACATTTTCACTTTTCATTTTCATGCATTGGAGATGGAAATGGCAACTCACTCCAGTGTTCTTGCCTGGAGAATCCCAGGGACGGGGGAGCCTGGTGGGGTTGCACAGAGTCGGACACGACTGAAGCAACTTAGCAGCAGCAGCAGCATGATAATTTTAGTTTGAACTTCTCTAATTACTAATGATGTTATTGTTGCATATCTTAACATCTTTTACATGCCATTTATATATATACTTTGAAGCACCTGGTGAAGTCTTTTGCCTATTTAAAAAAATCAACTGTGTGTTTTAAGTCCTTTATCATATATGGGTTTTTGCAAATATTTTCTTCCAGTCTGTGTGGTTTTTCTTTTCATTTTATCAACAGTGTTTCCCAAAGAACAGAAGTTTTAAATTTTGAATAGTTCTAGTTTATCAACTTTTAAATTTAAAGTTTGTGTTTTTTTTGTGTGCTAGGATAGAAGTATTTGCCTAACCCAAGTTTACAAACATTTATGATTTCTTCTAGAAGTTTTATAGTTTTCAATCTATGGTCTGTTTCATATTAATTTTTGTATATGGTACAAGGAACGAGTTGAGGTTAATGTTTTATTCATATGGATGTTTTATTGTTCCAACACCATTTATTGAAAAGATTATCCTTGCTCCATTGAATTGCCTTGGTACCATATGTTGTGGGTTTATTTCTGGATTCTAGTCTGTTCCACTGATCTGTACTTGTCTGTTTATTCCAATACAACACTGTCTCGATTTCTGTAGCTCAGAGTTTCTTAACCTTGGCACTATTGACATTTTGGGTTGGATAATTCTTTGCTGTGGGGACTGTCCTGTGCAATGTAGGATATTTGCAGCATTCCTGGTCTCTGATAGCTACCCCCACCCTCCACCTCAGTGTGACAACCAAAATGTCTTCAATTCAGTTGATCAGTCGTGTCTGATTCTTTGCAACCCCGTGAACCGCAGCACGCCAGGCCTCCCTGTCCATCACCAGCTCCCGGAGTCCACCCAAACTCATGTCCTTGAGTTGGTGGTGCCATCCAACCATCTCATCCTCTGTCATCCCTTTCTCATCCTGCCCTCAATCTTTCCCAGCATCAGGGTCTTTTCAAATGAGTCAGCTCTTCGCATCAGGTGGCCAAAGTATTGGAGTTTCAGCTTCAACATCAGTCCTTCCAATGAACACCTAGGACTGATCCCCTTTAGGATGGACTGGTTGGATCTCGTTGCAGTCCCAAAGGACTTTCAAGAGTCTTCTCCAACACCACAGTTCAAAGGCATGAATTCTTTGGCACTCAGCTTTCTTTATAGTCCAACTCTTACATCCATACATGACTACTGGAAAAACCATAGCCTTGACTAGACTGACCTTGGTTGAGAAAGTAATGTCTCTGCTTTTTAATATGCTGCCTAGGTTGGTCATAACTTTCCTTCCAAGGAGTAAAGGTCTTTTAATTTCATGGCTGCAATCACCATCTACAGTGATTTTAGAGCCCCCCAAAATAAAGTCTGTCACTGTTTCCACTGTTTCCCCATCTATCTGCCATGAAGTGATGGCACCAGATGCCATGATCTTAGTTTTCTAAATATTGAGCTTTAAGCCAACTTTTTCACTCTCTTCTTTTACTTTCATCAAGAGGCTCTTTAGTTCTTCTTTGCTTTCTGCCATAGGGGTGGTATTATCTGCATATCTGAGGTTATTGATATTTCTCCCGGCAGTCTTGATTTCAGCTTGTGCTTCCTCCAGCCCAGCATTTCTCATGATGTACTCTGCATAGAAGTTAAATAAACAGGGTGACAATATACAGCCTTGATGTACTCCTTTTCCTATTTGGAACCAGTCTGTTGTACCATGTCCAGTTCTAACTGTTGCTTCCTGACCTGCATATAGGTTTCTCAAGAGGCAGGTCAGGTGGTCTGGTATTCCCATCTCTTTCAGAATTTTCCACAGTTTCTTGTGATCCTCGTAGTCAAAGGCTTTGGCATAGTCAATAAAGCAGAATAGATATTTTTCTAGAATTCTCTTGCTTTTTTGATGATCCAGTGGATGTTGGCAATTTGATCTCTGGTTCCTCTACCTTTTCTAAAACCAGCTTGAACATCTGGAAGTTCATGGTTCACATATTGCTGAAGCCTGGCTTGGAGAATTCTGAACAGTTCAGACATTGCTAAATGTCCCCTTCAGGGTAAAATTTCCCCTCACTGAGTTCTACGGCTCAAGCTTTGTGATAAATCTTGAAATCAGGTAGTATGAATTGTCTAACTTTCTTCATTTTCAAAATCTTCTTGGATGTTCTAGGGTTTATGTGTTTCCATATAGATTTTAGTATCTTCTTGTCAATCTCCATAAAAAAGAGTCTGTGTGAATTTTGATTGGGATTTCACTGAATCTAGATCAACTGGAGAAGATTGATATGTCAACAATATTGAATTTTTTGATCCATGAATGTCTCCCTCTTTTTATTTAGGTATTCTTTCTTTGATCAGTGTTTTACAGCTTTCAGCATATGCATTTTGTATAGGTATTTCATGTTTTTCAATACTTTGGTAAATAGTATTTTAAAATTTCTTTGTTAGTATATAGAAATATGATTTAAAAAATATTAATCTTGTGGGAATTCCTTGGCAGGCCAGTGATTAGGACTCTGCACTCCCACTACCAAGAGCCTAGGTTCTGTTTCTGTTCAGGGAACTGAGATCCCACAAACCGTGCAGCATGGCCAAAAAGAAAAAAAAAAAAAAAAATCACATGACCCTTCTAAACTCACTTTAGTTCTAGTAGCTTTTTATAGACTCTTTGGGATTTTTCTAAATACAAAATCATGTTATCTATGAATAGATAGTCTTATTTCCTTCTATCAAATCTATGTGCCTTTTATTTCTTTTTCTTGCTTTATTGCACTTGCTAGAATGTCAAGTACATTGCTGAATTGGAATGGGGAGAGTGGACATCCTTGCACTGATCTCAGTCTTGGAGGGAAAACATTCAGTCTTTCACTGCTATGGTATTAACTGTAGTTTGGTTTTTGTTTTTTTTGTAGAGGCCTTTTATCCGGTTGAGGAAGCTTACTTCTATTCCTAGTTTGCTATGAATTTTTTTTTTTATCATGAATGAATATTAAATTTTGTCAATTTTTTTCTCTCTTATAATCACCACAAAGTTTTTCTTTTTTAGCCTGTTTTTCTTTTTAGTCTGATTTTAAGATATTGAACCAATCATGCATTCCTGGGATAAACTCCAGCTTAGTCATGATGTTTGTTCCAATTGGGTCTAATTTTCTAATCTTTTCATTAAGAATTGTTAAAGTGTTATGTTCTTGAAGGATATTGGTCTGTAGCTTTGTTTTCCTGAAATGTTTGTCTGGTTTTGAATAAGGATAATGCTGTTCTATAAAATAGTAGGAAAGTATTTTCTGTTCTCTTTTATCAAAGTGTTTGTGTAGAATTAGTATTATTTTTCTCTTTAGGCCTATGGTCTTAAAAGTGAGAAGATCCCTCAAGGATTTCTGTACTAAAATAAAAAGGATCAAGTATCTCTAATATATTTGCTCATTTTCAGGGCTGCCAGTGGACACTTAGACATTAGGACAGAGTTTGTTTTCAGGTCTAGGATGATCTGAGTGAGGGGAAATTGTGTTGAATGAGTTCAGTAAATGGGTCACCTTTAGCTCATTGTTTGCTGTTTATCAAGTTAGTTTTGGGGGCCTTAGTTATCCCACCTGTGAACAAAAGCCTCAGGATCTTCACTTCTTCCTTCATTCCCCTTGCTGTGTGTTTATGAGCCCTAAGCAGATGTTTTTGTGGGTTAGACCAATTCATTTCCTACCTCTTCCTCTTACCTTCTTGCCACATTAGTGGCAAGCCCAGTCAAGGACTCTCATTCTAAAAAGGGAAGAGATTTCCCATGGTTTTCTGTCATGGTTCCAACCTGAAGCCCAGACAAATGTTGGCTTATCTTTAATCTTCATTGGCTTCTAAAAATTGTAAAAGTAATACAGACAGTACTTTATTAAATTCAAGTAATGCACAGTATGTGCAGCAAAATGAGAAAGGCCCTGGTGGGTCAATTGCTATTTGCAAGAGTTCTGTGGTTAAGCAAGTATAATAGGTCCTTCCAATCTTTTTTCATACAAAAATTTATATACATATTCTCATGTAATTTTTCTAAAATATAAAGGGTGTAATATTTACCTTTCTCTTTTCATTTGCCATTATATTGTTGCCCTCTTTCCATATGAAAGAGTAAATTTTGTCATAAGAGAATTTGAACTTCTCCCTGAAATATAGAAAAGCCTTTATTATAAAAGGTAACACATTTAAAACCATTGAATTCAAACCTACAGAGTTAAAAATATCATCCTTAGACCATTCGTCCTCTTTTCTCTATTCTTTGACTTCTTCCCTGGAAAATATTTCCACACATGTTTGAGAAAAATCGTGGGCCCTTTTAAACACCAAATAGAACAGGGATAAATGTTGTATATAAACCAACTAATGCAGATGTAAATAGGGCCAAGGAGCTGCCTCAAGCTTTAGCCCAAGGTCATTGCTGTACCTGCCATCTGTCTACTCAGACGAGACTTTGCCTAATGCATCCTAACCACGAGAGGGGAATTTAATTTTGATTTATATATGTTAAATCTATTCTTAGCTTGAAAGAAAACCTCCTGACGTCAGAAACACAGAATGACTTTGGTATTTATGCAGTGCCGGTAAATAGGAAGACCTAGGATATTTCTCACTTTACTCTTTCAACGTGAAATATGGAATTAAGTGCTAGAATGGAACCAGGGCTCCTGGACCGACCCCTCTACTTCTGTCCCTGGTAATGAATGCTGCTCCTCTGTCACTTGTCTTTTATTTACCAAATGTCAAGAGTGAACCAAGGGAGCCTGAAAAAAAATGTGCCTGAGAAGAAAACGTGTTGAAATTAATAGTACAGCTTCTAAGTCCTTATTGAAAAGAGCTGAGCCAAAATATCTCTGCACCTACAGATGGCATTATCAATTATGAGTCTTTGTTTTGAAAAGAATAGGAGGACCTGGGTTATGAGCATTTTTGGAATATAATTAAACTGGATGGAAGTATATTAAAAAATCACTGCCACAGAGCAATCTTTGGCGGTTTCCTCTTATTATCTTATTAATACTGGAGGTGAATACATGAATCAACCTGATGAATGCCAGGGAAACTAAACCTTTTTTTTCCAGTGGTATGGAGTATGAGTTCTTGCTCTAGTCCAGCAATATAATGACATTTGAAACGAGGGTTTTCCCACTTTTACGGTTAATGTGATATATTTACTTTTCCCTATGGGGATACTTGTTCTTAGAGTTTGGTAGAGCACTTCACAATTGTAGAAGTTTTCATGGTCTTGTTTGAATCTCGCATCACTCCTAGGAGGGGGTTGAGAAAGTAATTGGCTAAAAGTCACACAGTGGTCCTGGGAGTTCTATATTATTCTGTGATTCAAGGAACAGATTACCTACTACTCAACTAAAACTAGCTCAAGCAGGGGGCCCCAAGCCACAGGGAAATCTCATGTGACAGATTTGGAATGGCAATGAAATATAATGGGGCCACATAGACAGTATAACTAATTGATAGAAACCATAGCTAACATTTTTGCGCATTTACTCCTGTATCAACTCATTTGATTTTCACAATAGCCCTGTGACATAGGTTCTGTTATGACCCCCAGGTTTCAGGTGTGGGAACCAAGGCAAAGAGCAGTTTAACAGTAATGTATTCAGTTGTCACACAGGTTAGTGTCAAGGCTGGGATTTGAACTATAGCTCTCAGTTCACTTTTTGTGGTGCCTTTCTTGACACTGAAAGGCTGAGGTTACTGGATTTGTGTCTCACAGACTAGGGGGTCTCCTGTCTGTCTTTTCCTGCAGGCTGGGCCTGTCCATCTGCCTCTTTCTGCAGACTGGCTTTCTCTGCTTACCTGTCG
Source organism: Cephalophus harveyi (assembly GCA_006410635.1). NCBI lineage: Eukaryota > Metazoa > Chordata > Mammalia > Artiodactyla > Bovidae > Cephalophus > Cephalophus harveyi. The sequence continues at coordinate 81,862 of SJYT01083771.1, forward strand.
CTTCTGGGTTCTCCTCTAACAAGGGGGCCTTGCTTGCTGTGGTGCTCACTGCAGCCAGAGTTGGCAGGACTTTTCCATTTATGTGTCCACCCTCCAGTCTCAGTCCTAGTCCTATATTTCCCAAGAGGGAGCATCAGGCTGTCATAGTCTGGCCAAAAAAGTAAGGATCTGACCCCTCATTTGATCAGCAGAGGCCAGAGGTGAAGGAACACGTGGTTTAAAAATGCCTTCCTAGGCTGACCCCTCCTTCGGCTATAGCCACAGGGAGAGTGCAGTTTTAAATGAGGTGGTATGGATCGGGCAGACTTCCCCAAATGTGTCTCCTCCCTCATCACAGTAAAAACAAGCTTATGTGCTCATTTTGTGAAAAATGACGACGACCAGTAGCCTGATTTATAGACTTGGCCAATTTCCATGGTATAAATACTGTCACCGTGGCTGATGTGAAGCTACCGATGTTACAGTGGAATTGGGAAGAGATGCACACGTTTGGCTGAGCACCAAGATGATCCTATCCATCTTCCAACTGGATGCAGGGCCACTTACGCACTAAGTGCGGGATGTCTCCAAGGAGTTTGAAGTCTAGCCTAACCAAGTAGGTGGGCTTGTAATTATGTAAAAGGGAAGAAGAGTTCAAGGAAGAGAGGGTGGAAATTAGATTTGGCTCATGCAGCCTAAAATAGCTTGTTGTCCTAACTGTGCCATCCTACGGGCAGGTGGAAATGCTTTCTAAAAAAAAAAAAAAAAAATGCAACTTCCTTTGCCTGTAGTACCTCACTTGTGACATGTAATTAACCCTTTCACTGATTTTAAGATGCCTGACCTCATTTTCTTGGAGGGGCATTTGCCTAGTTTTTTTTTGTTGTTTGTTTTGAATGTATTTTACTTTGGGGCTGTGCTGGGTCTTCGTTGCTGTGCCCGGGCTTTCTCTAGTTGCAGCGAGTGGGATTGCTCTCTAGTTGCGGTGCTTGGGCTTCAGGGTGGTGGCTTCTCGTTCTGGAGCGTGGGCTCTAGAGCACAGGCTTAGTTGCCCCACACCATGTGGGATTCTCCTGAACCACGGATTGAACCCGTGTCCCCTGCATTGGCAGGTGGATTCCCAACCACTGGACCACCAAGAAAGTCCCAGGGGGATAGTTTTTCCTTGCTTCTCACAGTCAGCACTTCCCCCTCCTTTGCTGCTGTCATTAAGGAACTCCTCTTCCACCTTCCTAACCTAGAGATGCTGGGTCCATGCAGTGGCCTCGTAGACATCTTTCTGCTGCACACACACTATTAGTTTTGATTGGAGGCTTTTATTTATGACCAAAAGGCCATTTCTCAGGTCATGTAATTATGCTAAAAGCCAAGACCGTCTGGTGACTACAACCTCTGAGAGCATGTCAAACGCCATCATGATTTCAAGGCCCGCCCTTGCACATCTGGAGAGGGGGTTGGGAGCCTTGGCTTCGGTGCATTACTTACAATTCCTCCATCCTTCCGCCTGATGCAGCTTTGTTGTTAACCCTAACCGGCTCTCACAAAGGATGGTGGTGACCCTGGGGAAACGAGTGATGGGGTGTGGACAGCGTAGATCTCTCCTCAGACATGGAGTTCTAAGTGTCCTACTGATTGATGGAAGGTCAGCATCTTTACCTATAAAAATAGTACAATTAATTTATTCTTTTAATTTCCCTGGGGATGTAGCAAGGGAGAAATTTTACAAATCTCACTTCTTCTATGTCTCATTGGAGGTTTGCCCTAGTTTGTGGGTATGTTGACTTCTGAATAAGAGGACAAACATTTATGAAACAGCTACTACTTGTTAGTTGCTCCATCAAAAGAGTTTTATAGAATTGAACCCTACAGTGACACTAAGAGATAGTTCCTGTCCATTTTGCTTGGAGGAAACTAAGACTGAGAAGGCATTTCAGAACCTGACTTGCCTAAGGGCCCTGTTGCTTGGAAGTTTTGGGATGGGATTTAAAACCAGATTTGACTACAGTGTCAATATATTTTTAGCTTTACTCTACAGGCCTCCTCCCCACCTCCTGCCCTGCCCCATTTTATTAAATTTGCAAGCATACAAAAGAGCTGAAAGTACTGTACAGTGAACAGCCATGTACCTACCACTTGGATAGTACTAAGAACATTTTGCTATATTTGCTTTATCATATATATGTGTTTATTCTATCAGTCCCTCTATCAATTCATCTTATTTCTTGATGTGTTCAAAGTAAGTTGCAGAAATTAGTACAGTTCAGTCCTAAATGTTTCAGCATGCATACCAGATGAGAGTTCATGTTTATGGTTCCTTTTGAGGTAAACTTTACATACAGAGAAATACAGAAATCCCAAGTCTTGACACATGCACACACCTGTGTAACCTAAATCCTTGTCAAGATACAGAACATGATCATCACCTTAGGAAGTATGTCCCCTCTTGCCCCTCTCCAGACATACCTCTCCAGGCATCATGATTTGATTTTTTGCTTCCCCGGTGGCTTGGTTGGTAAAGAATCCACCCGCAGTGTGGGAGACCTGGGTTTGATTCCTGAGTTGGGAAAATCCCCTGGAGAAGGGAAAGGCTACCCACTCCAGTATTCTGGCTTGGAGAATTCCATGAATATAATTTATGGGGTCACAAAGAGTTGGACAGGACTGAGTGACTTTCACTTTGACTTTAGTTTCTACATCGTGCAGTCTTAAATAATGTTGCCTATTGTTTTCAGATTGACTTTTCCTTGTGTTATTAATTCAAGGCAGTATTTATTGAGGTATGTGGCAGGAACAGTGCTGGGTGTGGGGAGAACAGGAGGGGAGGAAAAAGCCATTGGCTCCCGTGGAGAGAGAGATGTTAATTAGCTCATCACAGGAATGAGTATGCCATTACCAGCGGAGGTGAGAGCTGAAGGGGGAGCGCAGGGTGCTGGGGGAGGCTTGGTAAGTGAGGACGACAGTGATCAGGGAAGACTGGTCCAGTATTCTAGTGTGGCAACAACTGGCTAAGGTTGAGCAGTGGCAGCTCCGTTAGGCGGGGAGGGGGCATCTGTCACAACCCCTACCTGTCCCACTTCAGTCATGTCTTGGCTGAGATGGATTTACTGTGGTGACAACCTAAACTCCAAGTCTATAATAGCTTCAAGCCCTAGAGTTTTATTTCTCACTCACATAGAGACCAACAAGTGCTCCTAACTGGCCGGGAGCTCGCTACCACGTGGTGATTTCAAGGACCCAGGGTCCTGTCTTTGTAGTCTCTCCACAGTCAATCTGTGGCTTCCAAAGCAGCTATGCTTATCTGCGTTCAGCAGATAGAAGCAGCAAGAGAGCGGGGAACAGATCTGGAAGGGCTGTGCACCATCCTGCCCACTTTCCATGGATTAGGGCTCAGTAGCTTGGTTGTGTCTGCCTGCAGAAAGAAGCTGGGAAACATGGGATGAACCCAGAAGAAAAGAGAACAGGGTTGATGAACAGCCAGCCAGTAATCTGATCCAATGCATTTATTTTACCTCCATGGCCTCTTTAGGTATTTGAGTGTGCTTAAAACTGATTTAACAGCTATGGGCTTTGGAGATAAGGAAACCTGGGTTCAAATCACTGTAACATCAGTTCCAGCAAGACAGGGACTTAATCTGTTTTGGTCACTGCTGTGTCCTCAGTGCCTGGTATATAGTAGGTGTTCAATAAGCTTTTGTTAAGCTTATGTACAGAATCCTCAAAATTCGATAATAAGGAAATCAACAAATATAAAGTGGATAAAAGACCTGAATGTGCCTGTGTGGTCAGTTGCTCAGTCGTGTCCGACTCTGCAACCCCATGGACTGTAGCCTGCTCCTCTGTCGATGGGATTCTCCAGGCAAGAATACTGGAGTGGGTTGCCATTTCCTTCTTCAGGGAATCTTCCTGACCCAGGGATCAAACCTGTGTCTCCTGAGTCTCCTGCATTGGCAGGCAAATTCTTTACTGCCAAGCTACCTGGGAAGGCTTGAATATTCTTCACCAAAGAATAAATTAAAAGTAAGTACATGAAAAGATGCTCAACATCATTAGTCATTAGGGAAATGTAAATTATTACCACAGCATACCACTTCATACTAAAATAATGGGTAATATTTTGTAAAAATTTAAAATTGCCAGTGCCAATTGCTGTTGAGGATTTGGAGCAGTCGAACTCGTATATTGCTGATCGGAATGAGATGTGTATAGCTATCTAAGAAATTATTTCTTTTCAAGTTAAATATACATTTACTCTGTTACTCAGCAATCCCACTCCCAGGCATTTATCCTAATAATAATGAAATAAATAAAAACTTCAGTTCAGTTCAGTTGCTCAGTCGTGTCCAACTCTTTGCGACCCCATGAATAGCAGCACGCCAGGCCTCCCTGTTCATCACCATCTCTTGGAGTTCACTCAGACTCACGTCCATCAAGTCCGTGATGCCATCCAGCCATCTCATCCTCGGTCGTCCCCTTCTCCTCCTGCCCCCAATCCCTCCCAGCATCAGAGTCTTTTCCAATGAGTCAACTCTTCACATGAGGTGGCCAAAGTACTGGAGTTTCAGCTTCAGCATCATTCCTTCCAAAGAAATCCCAGGGCTGATCTCCTTCAGAGTGGACTGGTTGGATCTCCTTGCAGTCCAAGGGACTCTCAAGAGTCTTCTCCAACACCACAGTTCAAATGCATCAATTCT
>SJYT01083771.1:86846-134259 GCA_006410635.1 Cephalophus harveyi
AGAGATGTGACACAGGTATCTGTGGCTTTCCCTTGAGGTGACACAGGGCTGTCGAGGGGGCCACCATGGTGTGATTCGATGCTCAAGGTGACCTTCGAGGCAGGGCAGGTGGTCTGGTATTCCCATCTCTTTCAGAATTTTCCACAGTTTATTGTGATCCACACAGTCAAAGGCTTTGGCATAGTCAATAAAGCAGAAGTAGATGTTTTTCTGGAACTCTCTTGCTTTTTCCATGATCCAATGAAAACTTATGTTAAGGTAAAAATATGAATATTTATAACAGCATTATTCATAATCACTCAAAGTTAGCAACCCAGATGTCCTTCATCATGTAAATTGATAAACAAACTATGATATATCCTTATAGATTAATGGTATATAAGTTTTTTGATAATAAAATTATACCCCTTTGCAAACAAAAAACAAACCTTTGTTGATTAGATGAATGAATTCCTCTTCTGTCCTGGGCAATGTTAATAGCCACTATTTACTTAGTGTTTATCATGTACTTCTGGTGGAAGGCTGGGAATTGTCTCAGAAAAAAGGTGCTAAGATTTGGACATGGATGGTGCCCACAGGATTAGAAAGAAGAGTAAATGTCTAAATTTCTTTTTCTCTTGTCTCCCGCTTTCTGTATTTTTCTGAAAATATTGGAGCTCCCTTTCATCTATATACTGATGAGGAAATTTAATGTATTTTCTTATTGGCTCACTGTTAGGGTAAAAAAAAAAAAAATCAGCTATTTTCAACCTCTGTAGTTTTGGAAGACAGATGGTTGCTCCTTAAAGTGAGATTTTTCCTTCCTGTGTGTAAAACAAATTCTGATTATATTGTACTCATTTGTACTTCAGATGGATGGTGATCAGCTGTCTATTGTTTGTCAAAAAAGTTTGTGTGGTTTTCAAAGTCATCCTGATGTCTTTTAGCAGAATACCACATGGAGGCCAGAAGCTCTGATAGTTTTCCTATGGTTTGAGTTTTTGATTGTGGCACCTTTAAAGTAATTTTTTGTTGTTATTGTTGTGACTCATTTCTTTGAGGGTAGGTAGCCTGTTAGAAGGAGAAGGCAATGGCATCCCACTCCAGTACTCTTGCCTGGAGAACCCATGGATGGAGGAGCCTGGTAGGCTGCAGTCCATGGGGTCGCTAAGAGTCGGGCATGACTGAGTGACTTCACTTTTGCTTTTTACTTTCATGCATTGGAGAAGGAAATGGCAACCCACTCCAGTATTCTTGCCTGGAGAATCCCAGGGATGGCAGAGCCTGGTGGGCTGCCGTCTATGGGGTCGCACAGAGTTGGACACGACCTAAGTGACTTAGCAGCAGCAGCAGCCTGTTAGAAGGACTAACCTAATCTGTCGGATCATAGACTTTCAAGGGACTTGTGATCTATGCTGTTGCTGTGTACTATGACTTAGGTCCCAAACTTGGATTGGTAGTCAGGAAGCTCCTAGCCTCGCTAGGAATCGAAAGTTCGGAAGCTAGATGGACCTCCAGCTACAAGAGCCTCTCTGAGGTTAAAGGTTACTCGGATTGGAACTGCACTGGGTTTTTTTCCTTCGGTAGCGCTGGCTCTTAGTGGACCAGAGTAGACTCATACTGGTGTGGTGACGCTTGGAAGAAACATCTCAGTTTTATGTTCGTATCGGTCTTATTGTGGTCAGGAATATACTCAGGGTCGTGCAAAGGCACTCAGGTGACGAATGTTTCCCCCAGCGGTTTAGCCTGGGAGGGATTCTGTAAGGTTACTCTGATTGCACCCCGGGTGGCATCAGAGGTAATGGTGAAGAGCTGGACGTCAGTTAGGGATGCCATCAGGTCTACCCCTGGTGCATCCCCACCCCATCTCGGTGGTAGAACCGGGAGGGACAAGCAGGTTGCCTGGGTCAGTAAGGGACAGACTAAGTCCGACCAGGGAAGGAAAGCTTTGGTGTAAAGTCTGTCCACACCCCCATCTAGAGCAAGGAGGGATGCCTCTGGTAGAAAGATGGCTCTGGTCACTATTTTCTCTCTTACAGATGGGAGCTAACAATTCCAGCCTCACTCCTTTGAACTGTATCCTGAAAAACTGGGATAGATTTGATCCCAGTTAAAGAAGACATGCCTGGTCCTCCCATGTGATACTGCATGGCCACGGTATCCATTGGAGGATGGCGAATGGTGGCCAGTTGGAGGGTCTCTTAAGTATAATTCTGTTTTACAATTAGACTGGTTCTGTAGAAAACAAGGGAAATGGGTAGAAGTAGCATATGTGTGTTTGGAGAAGGCAGTGGCACTCCACTCCAGTACTTTTGCCTGGAAAATCCCATGGATGGAGGAGCCTAGTAGGCTGCAGTCCGTGGGGTCGCTAAGAGTCGGACAAGATTAAGCAACTTCACTTTCACTTTTCACTCTCATGCATTGGAGAAGGAAATGGCAACCCACTCCAGTGTTCTTGCCTGGAGAATCCCAGGGACGGGGGAGCCTGGTGGGCTGCCGTCTATGGGGTCGCACAGAGTCAGACACGACTGAAGCGACTTAGCAGCAGCAGCAGGTTTGAGGCTAACTGGAAGGAAGTGATTGTATTTTTTTTTTTTCCATAGGAATATAATACTTTTTTAATATCTTATTACCCCTGGCACTGCGTCTTTACTAGTTACTCTGGGACTATAGAGGCTGAAGATCTCAGCTAGAGCAATTGAAGGTGGTAACCCAGCATTCTGGGCAGCAGGAGGTGTAACTACCCTTGTGTGAAGAATACCCTATCCTGTGACCATCAGGGCATTAGAAACCCACCACTCCACTCATTGAAGGGAGCTGCCAATGGTCCAGCAGCTTAGCTTCAAGTTTCTGTTTCCCCAGACTCTAGTCTTTTGTCTGAAAACTATCCATAAGAAGATGGAAGGATGAAATAAACAGAGATGTGTAAGTGAGGTCACTCAGTCGTGTCCGACTCTTTGTGACTCCATGGACTGTAGCTTACCAGACTCCTCTGTCCATGGGATTTTCCAGGCAAGAGTACTGGAGTGGGTTGCCATTTCCTTCTCCAGAGGATCTTCCCAACCCAGGGATCGAACCTGGGTCTCCCACATTGTAGGCAGACGCTTTGCCATCTGAGCCACCAGGGAAGTCGAGAGAATGGAAGGATGAAATAAACAGAGATGTATAAACACGTAACCAAAAGAAATAGATTGTTAAGGTACTGTGTTTACAGTAGGTCCTTGTTGGTTATCCATTTCAAATATAGCAGTGTATAGCACAGGGGACTCTGCTCAATATTCTATAACAACCTATTGTGAAAAGAATTGGAAAAAAGTAGACACAGGTATATGTATAACTGAATCACTTTATTGTACAACTGAAACTGACACAACATGGTTAATCAATTGTGCTCCAATGTATTAGGTTGGTGCAAAAGTAATTGCAGTTTTGCATTGTTGAACTTTGCTGTTTGATATTGGAATACACTCTTAAATAAATATGTTTATGTTATACATCATTTTAATGTACATTTCTTGCTTTATGATTTTTTTCTAATGACATTACTTGCTGTTTATTTTATATTTATTTTAGACTATAGAAATGATGTTAGACAAAAAGCAAATTCAAGCAATTTTAAAAATTCAAATTCAAAATGGGTTGTAAAGCAGTGGAGACAACTTGCAACATCAACAACACATTTGGCCCTGGAACTGCTAACGAACATACAGTGCAGTGGTGGTTCAAGAAGTTTTGCAAAGGAGATGAAAGTCTTGAAGATGAGGATTGCTGTGGCTGGCCACTGGAAGTTGACATTGACTAATTGAGAGCAATCACTGAAGCTGATCCTTTTACAACTACATGAGCAGTTGTTGAAGAACTCAACGTTGATCATTCAATATGGTCATTTGGCATCTGAAGCTAATTGGAAAGGTGAAAAACCTTGATAAGTGGGTGCCTTATGAGCTGACTGAAAATAAAAGAATTGTTATTTTGGAGTGTCGTCTTTTCTTATGCTATGCAACAATGAAATATTTCTTGAACTCAACGTTGATCATTCAATATGGTCATTTGGCATCTGAAGCGAATTGGAAAGGTGAAAAACCTTGATAAGTGGGTGCCTTATGAGCTGACTGAAAATAAAAGAATTGTTATTTTGGAGTGTCGTCTTTTCTTATGCTATGCAACAGTGAAATATTTCTTGATTGGATGTGATGTGTGAAGAAAGGTAGATTTTATATGACAACCGGTGACAACCAGCTCAGTGGCTGGACTGAGAAGAAGCTCCAAAGCGCTTCCCAAAGCCAAACTTGCACCAAAAAAGAGGCAATGGTCACTGTTTGGTGGTCTGCTGCCTGTCTAATCCACTACAGCTTTCTGAAGCCCAGCAACACCATTCCATCTGAGAAGTATGCTCAGCAAATTGATGTAGTGCACTGAAAAGTGAAATGCCTGCAGCTGGCACTGGTCAACAGAAAGGGCCCAATTCTCCCTGGCAACACCCAGCTGCACGTCACACAAACCCAACGCTTCAGAAGTTGAATGAATTGGGCTAAAAAGTTTTGCTCCTCCGCCACATTCACCTGACCTCTCGCTAACCAACTACCACTTCTTCAAGCATTTCAACAACTTTTTGCAGGGAAAATGCTTCCACAACCATCAGAAGGCAGAAGATGCTTTCCAAGAGTTCATCAAATCCAGAAGCATGGATTTTTCCACTACAGGAATAAACAAGCTTATTTCTCCTTGGCAAAAAAGTGTTGATTGTAATGTTCCTATTTTGATTAATAAAGATGTATTTGAGCCAAGTTATAATGATTTAAAATTCACAGTCTGAAATTGCAATTATGTTTGTACCAACCTAATAAAAAGTTGAAGAAAAGATACTACATTTACAGAAGTGCTGTGAGAAGAGAAGATTAATGTGAGAGAATTAATGTGGTGGAGTATCTGAGTTGGGTTAATCTGATGGAGGACCTTGAATGAATGTTGAAAGGAGGAGTTTTGGTGATTCCTCGTCCCACTGGGCCCCTCAGGTGCGTGAGAGTAAACGAAGGTGACTCAGTTAAATGCATCCATTTTTTTGCTCTCTTTAACATATCAGTATTACGCACTTTCTTTTTTTCTTTAGAAAACTTCAAGTAATGAATTAACATTTGTTTTAGGTCTTCTCCCTTTTCCTAAATTTCATCATGATTTCTTTAAAAGTTAAAAAACATTTCCCTCCTATTTAAAAAAAAATATTGAAAGGCAATCTTAAAATAAAGGAAAATTTGGAAAGGAAGAGAAATCACTCATACAGTCTCTCTCTTAATGCCTCAGCCATATAGATTTTTATCTGGTTGGAACATTCAAAGTTCCAATAGGGTAGTGTGTTATTCATTAGTAACTGCCAGGCCTGCATCTTCTCTGCACCTGTGTTATTGGTCCACATTGCTTTTCACCAGTCTGTGGCAAGATATGTACAGGCACTAAAAATATAGAGACTTTTATAGCAATTAGACATCGCTGGGACATCCAGGGGACTTGTGCCATAAAACAGAAAGTAGGCCAGTTTGAGTGAAATTGAACCAATATGGTGAGACCCGGATGGCTTAAGCTGGAGAACCACAAATTGGTAGGGGATGGATTGGAAGGTCAAAACAAAGAAACAAAGAACTAGTCCGTGGCTGTGGATAACACTCTGCACTGCTTGCCGTTATCATTCATTCTTCTTCCAATCATAGCTAAGGGAGAGGAAGAAGAAAAAGTCACCCATAATCACAACAATCTGACACAGCTCTTCTTAGGATTAGTGTCTTTCCTTTTACCCTTTGTGTTTGTGTGTGCGTGCCTTTTACAAATATAATTGTAACTGCAATCCATCATGGTTTCTACATCTTTAGAATCAGGCTCCTAGTTGCCTTATTATGGGCAAGTTTTGTTTATCTATAGTCTGAATTAAACAATCAGTTTTGTCTCCTGTCACTTTTTAAAAAGAAATTTCCAGCTCCTTTAGCTCCAGTTAGTGTTTATAATATCCTAAGAGGTTTTTTTGTTTTTTTTTTTTTTTTTGGTGAGAGAAGGCGGGGAGGGGGGATTTTCTTCTAAATATTATTGATTTCTTGTCATGCAAAGAACTGCTAGAAAATAATTCAAATGTCTTTACCTTTCTAGTATTCTATTCTCATCCATCCCAAGGGTATAGAAGATGCACTTTTTAACCTCTGATGGTTTTCTCTGTTCAGGTGAGGCAAAATTTTCTCAAGTCACCAAGCTTACTTGGTGGTTGAGACTCCAGGCGGTGAGCTGGCCATCTGGTGAAATGGACATCACCTCCTACAAATAGGCATCTCCCATGGAGGAATGCCATCCAGAGGGCCATCGTTCTGAATCCCCCTGGCTCCATCCACTGCCCACCGGCCATCTGTTCTCCCCCACCCCAGGGTTTATTTTGGCTTTGCATGCTGTCATATGAGATCTCTTCTGAGTCACCTGTGCCCACCTTGGTCTTATTATGATTCTTTAGAATCTCTTCCTAAACCCTGGAAATGGTTCCAGGCTGTATTCACTCAGTTTTGTGAATTCAGAATGACAAAGATAAAGAAGCAAGGAGGATGTGGCCATGTTTTGGTCATGGGCTGTGGTATCTTAGCTCCTCTATGATTTATGTGCCTGTGGACTCAGCTTTTTGGCTCACAGCATCATAAACCTGGCCCTGCTAAAAGAGCCAGCCCCACTCACACTGATTGGAAACTGACATCTGACTCCTCTCTCAAGCCGTCTTGAAAAAGGATGCTTAATAATCTATTCTGAATTTGATATTATTAGGAAATTAATTTCTGTGATTTAGACATAATACCATATATTTTAACAATAATTCTGACAGTCTTATTGGTTTCTGGCCTTTATGAGCCAAAGCTATTTTCAAATATGAAATATTTACAAATAGAAATCAGCCAATTACGTATTATCAAACCAGTGCTTGGGGAGGTTTCCAAAGTGGTACTGAGAGTGATTTTAAGGAATATTCACAAGGACACAATTGCATGAAAATAGTTAATTGAATATGGAAGGTAAAGTATCTGGGTGCGAAATAAGTAGTGCAAGGAATAAATGTTAAAAGAATTTAACCATTTTCATTCCTCAAGGACTGCGCTGTTGATCTCAGCACATATTTTGCAGCAGTGGTTGCTGAGTGCCTGTCGTCTGGGATGGTGCTGGAGGTCCTCTGGGAACTTCCAAAGTGTTGATTTTTACCAGAGCAAGTCTTAGAGAATCACACAGAGTAACAGAATCTTTAAAAGAGAAGCTGGCACTTTGCTTCTGAAATATATTCTTACCATAGACAGTGGGAATTGCGGAATAAAATTGTCTCTATAATGTTCACACTTGAATTACCTTTAAATGGAGACTATCTTAACTGAATAACCCTGTGATGTGTAAGTTACAGTGAAAGTAATAGTTTTCACTTATACTGTCAGCACTTAATGTGTTCCTGACGCTGTGCTGGGTACCCGACATGCTTATTGTGGCATTTAATCTTCACAGTCATCTTATGAGATGTAAACTGTAATTATTCCCATTTTACAAATGGGGAAGCTGAGGCTGAGAAAGATGAGGTAACTTGCCCAGGACCACAGAGCATGACGATGTTGGATCTGTCCCTCCGAACCCATGTCTGTGCTTTGGTACTTTGCTCAGTATTCTCTCTGACCATATCAGTATTTGTTCCTCCTCTCCCCAGCGAGCTATACCCCAATCCTGAGGAAGACATAAAGCAGTTTTAGTTGATAGATACATCCTGTATGCTTTCAGAGGCCTTTCACATCTGCCATCTCTGCCACAAAGAGGGTTTGTGGCCCTTCCTTTCCGATTTCAGATACACAATAAATGATATTTATCTCCAGGCTCTTATTATTGGAGTTAATGAGCATTGACTAGATTGTGTTCTGACCCCTACAGTGCTTGAAATTCAAGTATGCTGGCAAGAATTCTAAAGAACTTTATAGAAATCTTAAAAACTTACACAGATTAAATCAATTGTGATTTTGGTCTTGTTTGAGCCCTTAAAAAATGCACAAGTCTGAGTAACACTGTGGTTACATCTAAATAAAATTTAGATGCCATGGCACATGGTTCTGCATTTGCCCTTTGAGTCTGGTGAATTGTGGATTTATCTTGGAGACTTACCATTTTCCCTGCCCTCGGTGCTGCTGCATTTCTCCTGCCAGCAATATTGAAAAGAATGTTTATATTTCCAGCTACTTTTTGTGGAATTCACATACATTTGTCCTAGACAACTGGATCTGAAACGGATATTGAAAATTTCCTGCATCTGTATACTCAGTTAAAAATATTCAAATGGTAGTGGTGGCTTAGTCGTGTTTGACTCTTTGCAGCCCCATGAGCTGTAGCCCGCAGGTTCCTCTGTCCATGAGCTTTCCCAAGCAAGAATACTGGAGTGGGTTGCAATTTCCTTCTCCAAGGGATTTTCTTGACCCAGGGACCGAACCCACGTCTCCTGCATTGCAGGCAGATTCTTTACTGACTGAGCCACCAGGGAAACCCCCTAGCCAAAAATGTTCCAATAATTTTCTTGTATCATTCATCTATTCAACAGTAACTATTGAGTGCCTGCTGCTGCTAAGTCGCTTCAGTTGTGTCCGACTCTGTGCGACCCCATAGACAGCAGCCCATCAGGCTCCACCGTCCCTGGGAGTCTCCAGGCAAGAACACTGGAGTGGGTTGCCATTTCCTTCTCCAATGCATGAAAGTGAAAAGTGAAAGTGAAGTCGCTCAGTTGTGTCCAACTCTTAGCGCCATGGACTGCAGCCTACCAGGCTCCTCCATCCATGGGATTTTCCAGGCAAGAGTACTGGAGTGGGGTGCCATACTGCATGCCATATTCTGTGCTCTCCTTGACCCTGAAGTCTCACCATTGTCCTTGTTCAGCTTATCTCATCTCTCACAGTAGCTGCTAACTACATCTGAGTGACCTTCAGCACTCACCTGTTCACCAAACATTTGTTGAAAGCCAGTTAACTGTAGAGATTGTTGGGTGTAACCATGAGGTGGTGAAGTCACTCAGTCGTGTCCGACTGTTTGTGACCCCGTGGACTATAACCTACTAGGCTTCTCTGTGCATGGGATTCTCCAGGCAAGAATACTGGAGTGGATTGCCATTTCCTTCTCCAGGGGATCTTCCCGACCCAGGGATCAAACCCGGGTCTCCCTCATTGGAGGCAGACGCTTTAACCTCTAAGCCAGCAGGGAAGCCCATGCCGTGATATAGTAGGCTGAGGCTGAGGGAATCTCAGTTAAAGAAATACCATTAGGAATTGGAGCACAGGGGAAATCCTTGGAAATAAACAAACAAAATAAATAAATGTTAGGTAGACAGGTAACAATCGTTTCATCTCTCTCTCTCACTTTACAGATAGATATTGAGCCCAGAGAAGAGTCATTTGGTCAGATTAAGTAACCAGTAATATTGAAGTTTCATTTTAGGATTTGCAACCTCCTTAGCTTTAAACTCCCCAAGTAGGATTAAGGAATAGAATTGTCCTTTAAAACATTTTCCAGGGACTTCTCTGGTGGTCCAGTGGCTAAGACTCTGTGCTCCCAATGCAGGGTACCCAAGTTTAATCCTTGGTCAGAGAAATAGATCCTACATGCTGAAACAAAGATCAAAGGTCCTAAGTGCCTCAACTAAGACCCGGTGCAGCCAAATAAATAAATATTAAACACCATATTCCTGCTTTGACTCTCATGTTTTCTAAAAAGCCAGCCAGGGTGAAGGGAACGGTCGTCATGATGAATACCCGTTTTTTAGATGAGTACTATCAGGCATGGGCTTCCCAGGTGGCTCAGTGGTAAAGAATCTGCCTGCCAAGTAGGAGACATTGGTTTGATTCCTTGAAGAAGGAAATAGCAACCCACTCCAGTATTCTTGCCTGGGAAATCCCATGGACAGAGGAGCCTGATGGGCTACAATCCATGGGGTCACAAAGAGTCAGACACGACTTGGCAACTGAACATCAACAAAATGTCAGGCACACAGAGACTAAGTGACCTGCTTGTGGTTACTCAGCTGGTTAATGCAGAGTCAGACCCAGAGCCCGGGGGGCCTGGCTGGAGAGGCCTGTGCACTGGGAGGTCCACTGCAGAGGCAGAGGGGAAGCGAAAGGGGCAGAATAGAGTGAGTGAATGGGAGGAAGATCCAGGGTGGGCAAGCTAGGTATTTTCTGTTCTGCAAAGAAGTTGCTTGTTCTCTGGCACTACCTGCGTCTGCGGGTGGGAGGCTGTCTTGAATTGCTATGCGTTTTTCTGTTACCTTTATTTTTTTCACCCTCATACAAAGCTTCCTCTTGTGTTGAGATTCCTGCCTTCCTCCTCCTTGTTGCTGTCACCTTCTGACTTTATGGGCACCTGGCTCCTCATTTATTGAGGATTTCAAGCTTCTCAGAGTCTTCGCATTCTAAATCCTGCCATCAGTGTCCACATCAGGATCCATAAGAATAACCCCCCTTATGGATGTCTCAACTGGAACCGTTTTTATTTTCATTTTGATTCAGCCACCCTCCCCTACAAACATACCCTGGCCCGCCCACAGGAGCTTGTGATCAGACTCTAGTTTTCACCTATCTACCACCTCTTAATGTTCTGGTGCACACTCTCTCGTTCCCATTCTCTCTATTCTTTGACTTTGAGATTTCAGCCCCTGCCACCTCTGACTTTCATCTTAGTCCACCTCCCTCATCATGCTTCTTTTTTCTTATCCATCCCCCGCCAAGCCCCATGCATGTCTCAGCCTGCTTGTTATTCTGCCTACTTCAACTTGCATGCCCTCTGCCTTGGGATAGTTCAGGCATTCATTGCCTCTGCTTCGACCCACAAGCTGCTGGATTTGTTTCCAGTATCCCTGTAGTCAGCTGGTCCAACACGGCTCATCTCAGCAAGGTCTTCCACCCCACTTGCAGTCCCTTCTTGGATTCCTCATCAATTCCATTTCTCATTCCCCACAATTCTCCTGGAACCTTGTAACCTTCTTCCAGCCTCAATCCACCTTCTCCATAGATGACTTTTGTGGTACCTTCTACATTTGTTCATCCCTTAAACGTAGGTTGCCCAAGGTTCTGCTCTAGCCTTCCTATCTTCCAGCTTTGCCAATGTCTAGGTGGAGACCACTCATGTGACACACCTCCAGCATAGTTTTTGCAGCACACCAGCCCTCTTCTCACCCATGGATACTTCTGGCTAGATGCTCTCCAGTCACCTTGCACTCAGCTGTCTCCCAGCCTAATCTGCTAAGCTGGTCCTTCTGCTGTGTTGCCAGTCCTGCTGAATGGAGCCTCTGCTTAGCCGCACAAGCTGGAAGCCAGTCACCCTAGACTCTTTCCTTTCGGTTTGCACATCTTAGGTCCTGTTACTTCTGTCTCCTTAATATTTCCTGTGTCCACCTTCTTCTCCTACCGCCTTTACTCAAGCCCCTATGACCTCCCATCTGGATGATTTCTGCAGCCTCCTATCTGGTGTCCCTCCCCTCTCCCACCTCAATCCATCTTCCACAGATCTTTTAAATCATAGAACAAATCATATCTCCTTCCTCAGCCTAAGGCTGAAAACAGCCCACAGATCTGTTTTATTTGACTGAAAGTGTAAGCCTGCACTATATTTAAAAACAATTTTCTTTTGGCTTCTCCTGTCTATATGAAATATCAGAAAATTTCCCCAGAGATCTCCAGGTTTCTGGCTTATCTTTGAAAACCAAAAGCCCTGGCATTCTGGTTCCTGCATTTCCCAAGGACCCAATGGCTGGACAGCAGGAAACCATGCCTCCTAGATGGGGCTGTGCCCTCATCCATTAATCACAGACTCACCTTTCCAAGTGTGTTTCACTCACGCATGTCGCCCACCTGGCTTCTGCATCCCTGAGCTGGTGGTCTTTGGTTTGTGGAACGAAGTAGGGTCTCCTCTAGCTGTAAGAGCCCCCTTGCAGTCCTTGTCGTCTGCACCCATGGAGCTTTATTTCTTGGAGTACCTTCAGTTCAGTTCAGTTTAGTCGCTCAGTCGTGTCTGACTCTTTGCGACCCCATGAATTGCAGCACGCCCAGGCCTCCCTGTCCATCACCTTAAACTTGGAATTTTGTTTCATACCTCTGTCTTTGCATGTATTGCTCTTCTGGTTAAAAAATCACATGAGAGGTAAAAATCTTTTCTGAGGATCTTGGCAACCAAGTAAGATGACAGTTTCATCACTGCAGCCTCCTATCTGGTGTCCCTCCCCTCTCCCACCTCAATCCATCTTCCACAGATCTTTTAAATCATAGAACAAATCATATCTCCTTCCTCAGCCTAAGGCTGAAAACAGCCCACAGATCTGTTTTATTTGACTGAAAGTGTAAGCCTGCACTATATTTAAAAACAATTTTCTTTTGGCTTCTCCTGTCTATATGAAATATCAGAAAATTTCCCCAGAGATCTCCAGGTTTCTGGCTTATCTTTGAAAACCAAAAGCCCTGGCATTCTGGTTCCTGCATTTCCCAAGGACCCAATGGCTGGACAGCAGGAAACCACGCCTCCTAGATGGGGCTGTGCCCTCATCCATTAATCACAGACTCACCTTTCCAAGTGTGTTTCACTCACGCATGTCGCCCACCTGGCTTCTGCATCCCTGAGCTGGTGGTCTTTGGTTTGTGGAACGAAGTAGGGTCTCCTCTAGCTGTAAGAGCCCCCTTGCAGTCCTTGTCGTCTGCACCCATGGAGCTTTATTTCTTGGAGTACCTTCAGTTCAGTTCAGTTTAGTCGCTCAGTCGTGTCTGACTCTTTGCGACCCCATGAATTGCAGCACGCCCAGGCCTCCCTGTCCATCACCTTAAACTTGGAATTTTGTTTCATACCTCTGTCTTTGCATGTATTGCTCTTCTGGTTAAAAAATCACATGAGAGGTAAAAATCTTTTCTGAGGATCTTGGCAACCAAGTAAGATGACAGTTTCATCCTTGATCATTTGGACAGGGGTTCATGAATCTATAAACCCCTAGAGTGTTTTCTAACTTCAAACACACACACACACACACACTACACTAAAAGAACAGTGCCAGGAAATACCTCCCATTATCTTTCTTCTTCCTTTCCCTTTTCCTTTTCTTTCTGTCATTTTCCCTTCCTTCTCCTTTTCTTCCTTTTCCTTCCAAGCTGGTCATGTCCCACTAAGCTGATTTCATATTCCACTAATGGTTCACAACCTATACGCTGAAAAACACCGCCTTGGGCAGGGGTGATGTCTATAAATCCTTAAAATTATATGTTTAAAATTGCCTTTGTTTTTCTGAAAGAGAGGGGAACTGCCTTAGCACTCAGCTTTCCAAGGGGCCTGAGGAAACATTCTATAACTGCTGATTTAGATATTTTATTTTCAATGGGACTAGACATTGCCACTTTCATATACCCAAGCATAGAAGTTAGTGATCTGTATTCTGAATGTGGGCCCTTTGTATTAGCTTTCTGACATGTCCTGTATTGTTCCTTGTTAAATGAAGCTAATATTTGCAGACTCTCATGCGGGGGCAGAATGGGTCCTTTAAATCTCTTGTACACATGGGAAGGTGAAAAGCTGGGCAAGGCACCATAAAATTCCTTGATGAAGGAAGTTTAATAAAACCATAGTTTAAAGTCAGCTAAAATATTTAATAACAACCCAGAAATTTTTTTTTTTTTGGTTGATATCAAGTCAATAACTGCCCTTGGTAATGAAAAGGAAGAAAACAGTAGTGAACAGAGTAAATATTCTTGCTCTCATGGATCTTTCAATCCAGAAAACATGAATGAGAAATAAAAGTGGGATATCAATAAAGCATTGAAGTAAATAGACTAACTATCATAAATGCACTGATGCCAAAATAAATAATAGAAAAACCTAAGTTTGTGGAATGGGTTTTGTAGCGAGGTAACAGAAAAGAGATTACAAGATGACCAAAATTATTTTGAGCTACAAAATTAATATTTAAACAGTGGTTCTGAGTAGCAATTTAAATGAAACTGCCATAATAAATCAAAAAAATTTTCCAGATTACATTTCCTCTAGTAATGTCTTTTCTGTTATCTCTCTATATGCTTTTGTTTTCAAAAGAACCAAAATCAGCATTGGGAGTAGCATCTTATCTGTGTTCTAGGTGTCACTGGCCCAGTTTTTAGATGAGAAAGGGCTATATGTCAGTAGGTTATGGACCTGACTTGCTATAAGGAAGCTTAATGTTTTTGAAGTCGGGTTATTTTTTATGACCTGTGTGTACCACTTCTCTGAATGATTCCGACAGTTGCAACAAGACTAACTCATTACTGCAACAGTCAAAGAATGAAAAATGACCACTGTGATAAGTGTTCCTTTTCTTTTAACTTTAGTAACATGATTACGGTCTTATTGTAATTTTTGGTGTGAATATAGCAAAATCATGTTGCTGCCCCCACCCAAGTTGCCTGCGGAGAAGAGGGAGGAACAGCATCGGAAACCCCATGGACCCCCGGCACACCCCGCTGCTGGCGTTTCTGTTGGTAGCTGAGTGCTGCCTTAATGCGCTTGGCTCGCTTTTAGCATGGCTGGGAGGGCACGGGGCCCCCGCGGGCTCCCGCTTAGGCTTCACCCGTGCACAGGCCATATGGCGACGCGACTGTGCGTGTGCAGGGAGCGGGTGGCTGCCGGGACACCCTGGCTTTCCATTTGGTGTCTCTGTTTTTCAAATGATCTTTGGTCCAAATCCTGTGACCTCGTGTGTCTCTCAGACAGGTGGATGTAGTAGGGGGGCGGTGGCGGGGGGCGCTGGAAGCCACACGTACCCTGGCTGACGCTGTGTTGTCATCTGGCAGGGAAATTGCAGCAGAGCTCCCAGAACCTTGAAATTCCAGGAGCCCTGACATTTGCCCTCTGCCCTGCACGCTTGCTTCTTTCTGAAGACCCCCTCACTCCTGCACGGGCAGAGTTACCTCCCACTTTCTTCACAAGTCTAATTGAAAAGCATCGGGCACTTTCCAGGGAGCAGTTCCCTTGCTGGGGCTGCCTTTTTCTTCTTCTCCTTTTCCCTCTTCCTCCTTTTCCCCTTTTGCCTCCTCTTCCACCTCCTCCTCCGCATCCTCTTTTCCTCCACCTTTTCTTCCTCCCCTTCTCTCCTCCTTCTATTCATCTTGGGGTAACCTTCGCTTTCTAGTACCCAGTTATCAGAAGGGGTCTTCTTGCCCCTTAAGCCCTACTTGGGTGAACTCTAGCACCCCCTGTGGCCACTGGTGGAAGTACAGTGCCCTAAGGTTCCTCCAGGTTCCTCAGGGGTGATGTTCTTACCCTTACTTCTGCCTCTCGGCTTCTGCTTCTAGTAAATGTGCTCAGATTGCTGCTGCTGCTGTCACTTCAGTCGTGTCCGACTCTGTGCGACCCCATAGTCGGCAGCCCACCAGGCTCCCGCGTCCCTGGGATTCTCCCGGCAAGAACACTGAAGTGGGTTGCCATTTCCTTCTCCAATGCATGAAAGTGAAAAGTGAAAGTGAAGTCGCTCAGCCGTGTCCGACTCTTAGCAATCGCATGGACTGCAGCCCACCAGGCTCCTCCGTCCATGGGATTTTCCAGGCGAAAGTACTGGAGTGGGGTGCCATTGCCTTCTCCGAAATGTGCTCAGATTAGGGGCTCCGTATCCTTGTTCTTCACACGTGCAGCTTTAGTTTCTCCAAACAGTACGCAGAAGACTTTATTTAAAAATTTTAAAACATTACATGCCCAGAATTTATCTTACAACTGCCAGTTTGTACCTTTGGGCTGCCTTCACCTACTTCAACCCTGAATGTTCATTGGAAGGACTGATGCTGAAGCTGGAGCTTCAATACTTTGACCACCTGATGCAAAGAGCTGACTCATTGGAAAGGACCTGATGCTGGGAAAGATTGAAGGCAAGAGGAGAAGGGGATGACAGAGGATGAGATTGTTGGATGGTGTCACTGACTCAATGGACATGAGTTTGAGCAAACTCCGGGAGATGGTGATGGACAGGGAAGCCTGGCATGCTGCAGTCCATGGGGTCACGAATAGTTGGACATGACTGAGTGACTGAACAACACCTACTTCCTCTACCCTCCATTCCCTGCCCACTACCCAATCTCTTATTCTGGCAACTACCAATCTCTTCTCTGTTTCGGTGAGTTCAGTTTATTAAAATTCCACATATAAATGAGATCCTATGATATTTGTTTCTCTGACTTATTTTACTTAGCATAATGCCCTCAAAATTCACCCTGACACTCAATCATCTACTTTCTAGTGGGAAAAATAATTTCAAAGAATTCTATTCTTCTGAAATAAGGAATAGATATTTGTTGTATACAAAAAGTAAAGATTGCAAAGTGTCTTTTGTAGCACCTTATTTTCTGATACAGACAATGACTGTACTGATATGTTCTGGAGCTAGAAGGGAAACTTTCTACACACAGATGCCTTGTGTGAGCAGGTTCTTAGGCGTCTCTCTGTCCCAGCTCTCCACGTCCACGTGACAGATTTCCCTCTGTTCGAGGGTTGGTTGCCTCACCTTTCTCCTTGAGATTAGGTGTCCTGCTCTTAAATTAGACTCTTCAAAAAGGCCAGAATTTGCTTGTGTGGGAAACATTTTCCCCTTTAAAACAGCACAACAATCAAAGGTTAAATGAAGTGTAACTGATGCTGGGAGATTGAGGGGCCAGATGTTGTAGTATCTGTGTTTGTTTCTTCAGGGTGAGGGGAGGTATTTGTGAACATTGGAAAGAGCCTCCAAACTATGCCTCCAACACTGAAACTAAATCATGTCAATGCCAACATTTGTGAAACCCCAGACTTTCTTAGGTCGTGGGGTACTAAAGCATTGGTTTGATGGTTTTGCAAAAGCCTTTATCAGAGGTGAAGGTGATGATTTATAATTGATTGTTCTCTAAAGGTCTTTTTGTAGGAAAGGAAAATGGATGACATTTCCCACTCTGAAAACTTCCATTCTCTTTTTTTCTTGCTGGTTTTCCTGGTGATTAAAGAAAGTAGCATTTTTTTCCCCCAAGATATTTCCCTTCTCCTTTGTGCTTCACTGACATTTTTGTTAATCCATTAATTTCATTAAGGATAGATTCTAATATTACACATTTTGCATTGCGACTTTTCCCAGAATCAAGTAAGAAGGTGAAAGAAAATCAATAAAGATCAGTTGCTAAGTCAAGGTCATTCTACTTGCTCTTTCCTCTCTGTTCTCCTTACTCACTTATTCTCTTTCTTTGGAAAACACCCCTTTCGAATGACTTCATTTGATCATTATCATAATCCTCTTTCTCAATTTAAAATGAAAACCCAAAAGCTTGCTTTTTTAGTGTGTTCTCACCTCTTTTTTTTTTTTCCCCTCTGTACTTTTATTTCCATGGCAGTTTTCTGTAAGCCCTCAGGGTATTTTGGGATAAGATTTGGAAGAAAAACTCAATACAGTATAAAGTTACCTTACACCCATCTCAGAGTAGGTAAGAGGCTTAAAACAGCCGGGGGCGGGGAGGTGGGGGGGAACCCAAGGGAGTCTGGGGTAGTAGGGGCCACAAAGGCCGTTTTGTCTTTTTCATGTGCCTCTGTTTATTATCACTACCTTTCTGTCTTTTATTTCTCTTTGTTCGTGACTCTCTGCTGCATCTGCTTCTGTCTCCCTCTCCTTTTTCATAGAACTGTGGGATATTAGATTTGAAATGTGGATCACTGGAATCGCTAAGAGCAACCTCCTCGTTTTTTGGAAAAGGAAGCTGAGGCTTAGAGAAGTTACCAATAAAGGAGGCAGTGGGTTGTAACGGAGAGATTTCTTCAAAGCTTTGGAATTGTTAAAGGGTAGGTTCAGTCGCTGGCTGAGTGCTCTGGGGCAAGTGTTTTAACTGCATTGCTGGTGTATACCGCATTTGCAAAATGGGGACAGTAAAAGGCTCTTCATAGAGTTCTGAGGGTTAGATGAAATAATGAATTTAGTGTTCCTAGCAATGCCTAGGAAATCATCTCCAATACAGTAATTATTATCACAAACTCGTTCGAGTGAGTACCTGGATTTGTTCTTTTTTTAAAAAAATTATTTTTTAAAGGTAAACTTTATTTATTTTTTTGCTGTGCAGGGTCTTTGTTGCTGTGTGTGGACTGTCTCTAGTTGTGTTGAGTGGGGAGTACTCTCCAGCTGCAGTGCTCGGGCTTCTCGCTGTGGCAGCTTCTGTTGTTGCAGAGCCTGAGTACTAGGGTCTGTGGGCTTCAGTAGCTGAGGCCCGAGGGCTTAGTAGTCGTGGCGCACAGGCGTAGTTGCCCTGCAGCTTGTGGGATCTTCCTGGACCAGGGATGGAACCCGTGTCCCCTGCATTGGAAAGCAGGTTCTTAATCGCTGGACCACCGGGGAAGTCCCTGGATTTATTCTTGTTTCAGGTTTCTTACTGTCATGGACATTGTTAATGTCTTGGTTCTGAACCATTTGCCTCAGTCTGTCTTGTGCTCCGCTTTTCTAGGTATTCAGTCTTCTTGGCTTTTGACTTTGAGGTTGGCTTTTCGGTTTGTGACCTCATCTCACTCCTTGAAATGAATACTGCAGTTTAAACTCTACTAGGTTTCTTGCCCAGCTGACCCATGTGTGGAACACGGATGGGCGTAGGGCGTGGGTAGCAATTGATTGTGTCCTTGATTCAGGATTGATGTGGAATTTGGGTCTGTAGATAAGGCAGAAGGGAGTTCCAAGAAAAGGGAGAAGCATGAGCAGAGCTAGAAGCAAGAAACTGCAAGACATATTTGGGAAACAGTGAATTGTTTGGCAGGCCAGGAGGAAGACAGTTCCAAGAAGAGGGGACCAGCCCATTCTGTGAAACGCTGCAAAGATGTGGAGGAAGGAGAAATGAAGAAACGTGATTGGATTTGGCTACATAGGATTCCTTTGTGAGCTACGAAAGGGCTACTTGAGTGAAGATGCAAGCCAGATTGTAAGAGATTACAGAGTGAGGGATGGAGAAGTCCATTGTGTTAGTGTGGACAGGATATCCCTGAATGCTGGTCCATTAAGCTTTTCAGTGTAGGTTGTTAGAAGTGAAACAAAAAAATACAGACAGCTGTTGCTCCTTACCTTGGACGAGGGGTATCTCCTCACCACCGCCCTTCCTGACCTTCAATGTGGGATGGCTCCTCTAGGCCCTCCTGAGCCCACACAGCCACCACTCCTTGGACATGGGGTTGCTCCTCTCGGGTTGCGGCCTGGCACTCTAGGCCGCTGCCCTTGACCTAGGACTTGGGGTAACTCCTCTTGGCCGCCGCCTTTTGGGCCCAAGATTATAGCCTCACTCTTTTGGCTTTAAAATGCCCTTTCTTTTACGGAATGATGGTGGTTCTCAACCCTGGCTACACTTTACAACCGCTTGGGGAGGTTTTAGAAATGATGGCGTTCTAGCTTCACCCAAGACAATTGGATCAGAATGCTGTAGGGTAGGCCTGGTGCCCGTCTGGGTTCACAGCTTCCTAGGTGATTCTGTTGTGCAGTCAGGATTGTGAATCTGCTAGTGGATGGTAGGATTTTTGTTGTTGTTTTGCCTTGTTGTTTAAATGTTCTTACTAGGCAAAATAAAAAATTGGAAGCCTTTTGTTCTGTCAGCTGTTTAAAACAAAAAGATAGGTGCTTTGGCCAGCAAAATTAAGTTTATTTGGGAATAACAGAAGAATTACAATAGGGGACATGCAAACTATAGTGGACAATAGGCAAGTCTGGAGAACAAAGAAAAGAGTGTCCTTTTGTAGAGGAAAGGGAGGAATTGGGAGGGGCTGGTTTTGAACAAAAGTCCATTGGAGGGAATGAGAGTTCAGGGTTTTGGTGGCTCCTTATTGGTGGAGTTGTCATGACTTCTTATTGGCTGGACTGTTGCTGGGCAAGGAGAAAATCTTCCTTCCTCCTGCCAGGTGAAAGAGTGTCCTTTTGTAGAGGAAAGGGAGGAATTGGGAGGGGCTGGTTTTGAACAAAAGTCCATTGGAGGGAATGAGAGTTCAGGGTTTTGGTGGCTCCTTATTGGTGGAGTTGTCATGACTTCTTATTGGCTGGACTGTTGCTGGGCAAGGAGAAAATCTTCCTTCCTCCTGCCAGGTGTGTAAACTAAGTGTCTTCCTGTTGGGGAAATATATGGTGTGATGGTGAGTGGTAGTGCTTGTGAGCTCCCCTTTCAGGATGTCCTGACTCCATTTTGTATTTATTTCTAAAAATTGACCTTGTTCATCTGTTAGAATCTTGTTTATTTATTTTTAAAATTTATTTTGGCCATACAGGCTGGCATGTGGTATCTTAGTGCCCTGACCAGGGATTGAATCCACTCCCTCTGCATTGGGAGTGCAGAGTCTTAACCACTGGCTCACCAGGGAAGTCCTTGACTCCATTGTAAGTGAGGTTTCCTTTATTCATTTTCACAGTGCATTGCCCAACCTTGTTTGTTTTGTTTTCATTTGTACTTAGATTTAATAGCTTTGCTGACTTGTGAAGTTAAAATGGCAGGGGCCCAAATGACAAGGGAGAACTATAGCTGTCCTTCTAAAGAGTTATCTCTCCTAGTGCTTTTGATGGTCCTTCAGTGTATTCGCATGTTCAAGATCATTGCATTTGTATGAAGTAAGGCTCACTTTTATTCTCAAGCACAGATTGAGTATCACTGAAGATTATGGAGAAAGCACGACAGAGACTTAGATTTGATGGATGCAAAGCAGGCAGGACATTCTCCGCTTGAGTCTTCTCTTGCCTCTCTTGTTGGGGGGAGGGCTCTTCTTGTGTTTCAGCTGCACCTTCTATTTTAGCTGCATGTAGGACATGATGTCCTTTCTGACCTTGAAGGTGAAATGTCTTTTTATGTAAAACTGTAGCTCTGAAATGTAGTAGCAGATAAGTGAAACATTCTCATTTCTGCTTTCTGGGGCTTCTAGTTATTTCAGTGTTTTAAAGGTCAGAGTAGGAAACATCTTAAGTACAAAGCATTTAATTTCCATTAAAGGTTTCTTAAGCATGTGTTATAGCCAATAAAAATGATGATGTTTAAATCAGCTAATGTTCTATTTCTTATATGAACCTCAAAGACAGAAGAATCTGTATGTTTATCTAACGTTACGTCCAGTGGGTATTGACAGCTTGTCTTCTTGGGTTATTATATGAATAGCTCCTGTTATATATATATATAGGTATATATATATCTCTCTCTCTCCAAATTGTAAACAAAATTACATGTATTGTTTGTAGGACTTGTTTTTCAGACTAAATATATGGGCTAAATTTTGCTAATATAGGCATTCCCTGAATTACTAACACCCTTACAGACTTGCTATAAATAAGACTGTGTGGGCAGTGCTGTGCTGAGAAGAGTGGCTGAATTCTACCCTGGGGCCAAGAAATGGTGTTTCTGGGTGCTGCCTTGCCCTAGTATTAGTACTGAAGTACATAAGAGTCTTAAAGTAGAGTGTCTTAAAGGCCTTCCACTTAACCAGCTGGTCACTTGCTCTGTGACTGATGGTGTAGCATGCTGACGGTTAGAAAGTCAGTACCTTCTACCACCAAGAGAGGAACAGTTGTGTTTATTCCCAAATCTGTTCAACTTTTTGTTGGGATTTCTTAACTTATTGAAAGATTATAAAAAACATATTAATGTCAGAATTCAGAACAGGGCAGCAGAGGATGAGATGGATAGCATCACTGACTCAACGGGAGATAATGAAGGACAGGGAAATCTCAGACCACCCCTTTCTCCTTTTGCCTTCAATCTTTCCCAGCATCAGGGTCTTTTCTAATAGGTCAGTTCTTCCCATTAGGTGGCTGCAGTTACTGTCCGCAGTGATTTTAACAATGGACATGAGTTTGAGCAAACTCCGGGAGATGGTGATGGACAGGGAAGCCTGGCATGCTGCAGTCCATGGGGTCACGAATAGTTGGACATGACTGAGTGACTGAACAACACCTACTTCCTCTACCCTCCATTCCCTGCCCACTACCCAATCTCTTATTCTGGCAACTACCAATCTCTTCTCTGTTTCGGTGAGTTCAGTTTATTAAAATTCCACATATAAATGAGATCCTATGATATTTGTTTCTCTGACTTATTTTACTTAGCATAATGCCCTCAAAATTCACCCTGACACTCAATCATCTACTTTCTAGTGGGAAAAATAATTTCAAAGAATTCTATTCTTCTGAAATAAGGAATAGATATTTGTTGTATACAAAAAGTAAAGATTGCAAAGTGTCTTTTGTAGCACCTTATTTTCTGATACAGACAATGACTGTACTGATATGTTCTGGAGCTAGAAGGGAAACTTTCTACACACAGATGCCTTGTGTGAGCAGGTTCTTAGGCGTCTCTCTGTCCCAGCTCTCCACGTCCACGTGACAGATTTCCCTCTGTTCGAGGGTTGGTTGCCTCACCTTTCTCCTTGAGATTAGGTGTCCTGCTCTTAAATTAGACTCTTCAAAAAGGCCAGAATTTGCTTGTGTGGGAAACATTTTCCCCTTTAAAACAGCACAACAATCAAAGGTTAAATGAAGTGTAACTGATGCTGGGAGATTGAGGGGCCAGATGTTGTAGTATCTGTGTTTGTTTCTTCAGGGTGAGGGGAGGTATTTGTGAACATTGGAAAGAGCCTCCAAACTATGCCTCCAACACTGAAACTAAATCATGTCAATGCCAACATTTGTGAAACCCCAGACTTTCTTAGGTCGTGGGGTACTAAAGCATTGGTTTGATGGTTTTGCAAAAGCCTTTATCAGAGGTGAAGGTGATGATTTATAATTGATTGTTCTCTAAAGGTCTTTTTGTAGGAAAGGAAAATGGATGACATTTCCCAGTCTGAAAACTTCCATTCTCTTTTTTTCTTGCTGGTTTTCCTGGTGATTAAAGAAAGTAGCATTTTTTTCCCCCAAGATATTTCCCTTCTCCTTTGTGCTTCACTGACATTTTTGTTAATCCATTAATTTCATTAAGGATAGATTCTAATATTACACATTTTGCATTGCGACTTTTCCCAGAATCAAGTAAGAAGGTGAAAGAAAATCAATAAAGATCAGTTGCTAAGTCAAGGTCATTCTACTTGCTCTTTCCTCTCTGTTCTCCTTACTCACTTATTCTCTTTCTTTGGAAAACACCCCTTTCGAATGACTTCATTTGATCATTATCATAATCCTCTTTCTCNTCCCAGAATCAAGTAAGAAGGTGAAAGAAAATCAATAAAGATCAGTTGCTAAGTCAAGGTCATTCTACTTGCTCTTTCCTCTCTGTTCTCCTTACTCACTTATTCTCTTTCTTTGGAAAACACCCCTTTCGAATGACTTCATTTGATCATTATCATAATCCTCTTTCTCAATTTAAAATGAAAACCCAAAAGCTTGCTTTTTTAGTGTGTTCTCACCTCTTTTTTTTTTTTCCCCTCTGTACTTTTATTTCCATGGCAGTTTTCTGTAAGCCCTCAGGGTATTTTGGGATAAGATTTGGAAGAAAAACTCAATACAGTATAAAGTTACCTTACACCCATCTCAGAGTAGGTAAGAGGCTTAAAACAGCCGGGGGCGGGGAGGTGGGGGGGAACCCAAGGGAGTCTGGGGTAGTAGGGGCCACAAAGGCCGTTTTGTCTTTTTCATGTGCCTCTGTTTATTATCACTACCTTTCTGTCTTTTATTTCTCTTTGTTCGTGACTCTCTGCTGCATCTGCTTCTGTCTCCCTCTCCTTTTTCATAGAACTGTGGGATATTAGATTTGAAATGTGGATCACTGGAATCGCTAAGAGCAACCTCCTCGTTTTTTGGAAAAGGAAGCTGAGGCTTAGAGAAGTTACCAATAAAGGAGGCAGTGGGTTGTAACGGAGAGATTTCTTCAAAGCTTTGGAATTGTTAAAGGGTAGGTTCAGTCGCTGGCTCAGTCACTGCTGAGTGCTCTGGGGCAAGTGTTTTAACTGCATTGCTGGTGTATACCGCATTTGCAAAATGGGGACAGTAAAAGGCTCTTCATAGAGTTCTGAGGGTTAGATGAAATAATGAATTTAGTGTTCCTAGCAATGCCTAGGAAATCATCTCCAATACAGTAATTATTATCACAAACTCGTTCGAGTGAGTACCTGGATTTGTTCTTTTTTTAAAAAAATTATTTTTTAAAGGTAAACTTTATTTATTTTTTTGCTGTGCAGGGTCTTTGTTGCTGTGTGTGGACTGTCTCTAGTTGTGTTGAGTGGGGAGTACTCTCCAGCTGCAGTGCTCGGGCTTCTCGCTGTGGCAGCTTCTGTTGTTGCAGAGCCTGAGTACTAGGGTCTGTGGGCTTCAGTAGCTGAGGCCCGAGGGCTTAGTAGTCGTGGCGCACAGGCGTAGTTGCCCTGCAGCTTGTGGGATCTTCCTGGACCAGGGATGGAACCCGTGTCCCCTGCATTGGAAAGCAGGTTCTTAATCGCTGGACCACCGGGGAAGTCCCTGGATTTATTCTTGTTTCAGGTTTCTTACTGTCATGGACATTGTTAATGTCTTGGTTCTGAACCATTTGCCTCAGTCTGTCTTGTGCTCCGCTTTTCTAGGTATTCAGTCTTCTTGGCTTTTGACTTTGAGGTTAGCTTTTCGGTTTGTGACCTCATCTCACTCCTTGAAATGAATACTGCAGTTTAAACTCTACTAGGTTTCTTGCCCAGCTGACCCATGTGTGGAACACGGATGGGCGTAGGGCGTGGGTAGCAATTGATTGTGTCCTTGATTCAGGATTGATGTGGAATTTGGGTCTGTAGATAAGGCAGAAGGGAGTTCCAAGAAAAGGGAGAAGCATGAGCAGAGCTAGAAGCAAGAAACTGCAAGACATATTTGGGAAACAGTGAATTGTTTGGCAGGCCAGGAGGAAGACAGTTCCAAGAAGAGGGGACCAGCCCATTCTGTGAAACGCTGCAAAGATGTGGAGGAAGGAGAAATGAGGAAACGTGATTGGATTTGGCTACATAGGATTCCTTTGTGAGCTTCGAAAGGGCTACTTGAGTGGAGAAGATGCAAGCCAGATTGTAAGAGATTACAGAGTGAGGGATGGAGAAGTCCATTGTGTTGGTGTGGACAGGATATCCCTGAATGCTGGTCCATTAAGCTTTTCAGTGTAGGTTGTTAGAAGTGAAACAAAAAAATACAGAGTTAACGTAGTGTGTTTTTCATAAGCCTAGTTTTACTTACTTTTAATAGTCATCCTATAGTCCAAGATTCATAGAACCGTTCAACTTCAGCTTCTTCAGCATTACTGGTTGGGGCATAGACTTGGATTACCGTGATATTGAATGGTTTGCCTTGGAGACGAACAGAGATCATTCTGTCGTTTTTGAGATTACATCCAAGTACTGCATTTCGGACTCTTTTGTTGACCATGATGGCTACTCCATTTCTTCTGAGGGATTCCTGCCCACAGTAGTAGATATAATGGTCATCTGAGTTAAATTCACCCATTCCAGTCCATTTTAGTTTGCTGATTCCTAGAATGTCGAAATTCACTCTTGCCATCTCTTGTTTGACCACTTCCAATTTGCCTTGATTCATGGACCTGACATTCCAGGTTCCTATGCAATATTGCTCTTTACAGCAT
Source organism: Cephalophus harveyi (assembly GCA_006410635.1). NCBI lineage: Eukaryota > Metazoa > Chordata > Mammalia > Artiodactyla > Bovidae > Cephalophus > Cephalophus harveyi. Next base: position 112,382 of record SJYT01083771.1, read on the forward strand.
CGGACCTTGCTTCTATCACCAGTCACATCCACAGCTGGGTATTGTTTTTGCTTTGGCTCCATCCCTTCATTCTTTCTGGAGTTATTTCTCCACTGATCTCCAGTAGCATATTGGGCACCTAATGACCTGGGGAGTTCCTCTTTTGGTATCCTATCATTTTGCCTTTTCATACTGTTCATGGGGTTCTCAAGGCAAGAATACTGAAGTGGTTTGCCTTTCCCTTCTCCAGTGGACCACATTCTGTCAGACCTCTCCACCATGACCCGCCCGCCCTGGGTTGCCCCGTGGGCATGGCTTAGTTTCATTGAGTTAGACAAGGCTGTGGTCCTAGTGTGATTGGATTGACTAGTTTTCTGTGAGTATGGTTTCAGTGTGTCTGCCCTCTGATGCCCTCTTGCAACACCTACCACCTTACTTGGGTTTCTCTTACCTTGGGCGTGGGGTACTCTTCATGGCTACTCCAGCAAAGCACAGCTGTTGCTCCTTACCTTGGACGAGGGGTATCTCCTCACCACCGCCCTTCCTGACCTTCAATGTGGGATGGCTCCTCTAGGCCCTCCTGAGCCCACACAGCCACCACTCCTTGGACATGGGGTTGCTCCTCTCAGGTTGCGGCCTGGCACTCTAGGCCGCTGCCCTTGACCTAGGACTTGGGGTAACTCCTCTTGGCCGCCGCCTTTTGGGCCCAAGATTATAGCCTCACTCTTTTGGCTTTAAAATGCCCTTTCTTTTACGGAATGATGGTGGTTCTCAACCCTGGCTACACTTTACAACCGCTTGGGGAGGTTTTAGAAATGATGGAGTTCTAGCTTCACCCAAGACAATTGGATCAGAATGCTGTAGGGTAGGCCTGGTGCCCGTCTGGGTTCCCAGCTTCCTAGGTGATTCTGTTGTGCAGTCAGGATTGTGAATCTGCTAGTGGATGGTAGGATTTTTGTTGTTGTTTTGCCTTGTTGTTTAAATGTTCTTACTAGGCAAAATAAAAAATTGGAAACCTTTTGTTCTGTCAGCTGTTTAAAACAAAAAGATAGGTGCTTTAGTCAGCAAAATTAAGTTTATTTGGGAATAGCAGAAGAATTACAATAGGGGACATGCAAACTATAGTGGACAATAGGCAAGTCTGGAGAACAAAGGAAGAGTGTCCTTTTGTAGAGGAAAGGGAGGAATTGGGAGGGGCTGGTTTTGAACAAAAGTCCATTGGAGGGAATGAGAGTTCAGGGTTTTGGTGGCTCCTTATTGGTGGAGTTGTCATGACTTCTTATTGGCTGGACTGTTGCTGGGCAAGGAGAAAATCTTCCTTCCTCCTGCCAGGTGTGTAAACTAAGTGTCTTCCTGTTGGGGAAATATATGGTGTGATGGTGAGTGGTAGTGCTTGTGAGCTCCCCTTTCAGGATGTCCTGACTCCATTTTGTATTTATTTCTAAAAATTGACCTTGTTCATCTGTTAGAATCTTGTTTATTTATTTTTAAAATTTATTTTGGCCATACAGGCTGGCATGTGGTATCTTAGTGCCCTGACCAGGGATTGAATCCACTCCCTCTGCATTGGGAGTGCAGAGTCTTAACCACTGGCTCACCAGGGAAGTCCTTGACTCCATTGTAAGTGAGGTTTCCTTTATTCATTTTCACAGTGCATTGCCCAACCTTGTTTGTTTTGTTTTCATTTGTACTTAGATTTAATAGCTTTGCTGACTTGTGAAGTTAAAATGGCAGGGGCCCAAATGACAAGGGAGAACTATAGCTGTCCTTCTAAAGAGTTATCTCTCCTAGTGCTTTTGATGGTCCTTCAGTGTATTCGCATGTTCAAGATCATTGCATTTGTATGAAGTAAGGCTCACTTTTATTCTCAAGCACAGATTGAGTATCACTGAAGATTATGGAGAAAGCACGACAGAGACTTAGATTTGATGGATGCAAAGCAGGCAGGACATTCTCCGCTTGAGTCTTCTCTTGCCTCTCTTGTTGGGGGGAGGGCTCTTCTTGTGTTTCAGCTGCACCTTCTATTTTAGCTGCATGTAGGACATGATGTCCTTTCTGACCTTGAAGGTGAAATGTCTTTTTATGTAAAACTGTAGCTCTGAAATGTAGTAGCAGATAAGTGAAACATTCTCATTTCTGCTTTCTGGGGCTTCTAGTTATTTCAGTGTTTTAAAGGTCAGAGTAGGAAACATCTTAAGTACAAAGCATTTAATTTCCATTAAAGGTTTCTTAAGCATGTGTTATAGCCAATAAAAATGATGATGTTTAAATCAGCTAATGTTCTATTTCTTATATGAACCTCAAAGACAGAAGAATCTGTATGTTTATCTAACGTTACGTCCAGTGGGTATTGGCAGCTTGTCTTCTTGGGTTATTATATGAATAGCTCCTGTTATATATATATATAGGTATATATATATCTCTCTCTCTCCAAATTGTAAACAAAATTACATGTATTGTTTGTAGGACTTGTTTTTCAGACTAAATATATGGGCTAAATTTTGCTAATATAGGCATTCCCTGAATTACTAACACCCTTACAGACTTGCTATAAATAAGACTGTGTGGGCAGTGCTGTGCTGAGAAGAGTGGCTGAATTCTACCCTGGGGCCAAGAAATGGTGTTTCTAGGTGCTGCCTTGCCCTAGTATTAGTACTGAAGTACATAAGAGTCTTAAAGTAGAGTGTCTTAAAGGCCTTCCACTTAACCAGCTGGTCACTTGCTCTGTGACTGATGGTGTAGCATGCTGACGGTTAGAAAGTCAGTATCTTCTACCACCAAGAGAGGAACAGTTGTGTTTATTCCCAAATCTGTTCAACTTTTTGTTGGGATTTCTTAACTTATTGAAAGATTATAAAAAACATATTAATGTCAGAATTCAGAACAGGGCAGCAGAGGATGAGATGGATAGCATCACTGACTCAACGGGAGATAATGAAGGACAGGGAAATCTCAGACCACCCCTTTCTCCTTTTGCCTTCAATCTTTCCCAGCATCAGGGTCTTTTCTAATAGGTCAGTTCTTCCCATTAGGTGGCTGCAGTTACTGTCCGCAGTGATTTTAGAACCCAAGAAAATAAAGTCTGTCACTACTTCTACATTTCCCCCTTCCTTTTGCCATGAAGTGATGGGACTGAATGCTGTTATCTTAATTTTTTGAATGTTAATTTTTAAAATTAAATTCATCTATTTTTAATTGAAGGGTGATTGCTTTACAGTATTGTGTTGGTTTATGCCAAACTCAAGATGAATCAGCCATAGGTATACCTTTGTCTCCTCCTTCTTGAACATCCTTCCCACTTCCCTTCCCATCCCATCCCTCTAGGTTGTTCCAGAGCCACGGTTTGAATTCTCTGAGTCACATATCAAATTCCTATTGGCGATCTATTTTACATATGGTAATGTATGTTTCTCCATACATCCCACCATCTCCTCCCTCCCCACTCACCATGTTCATCAGTCTGTTCTCTATGTCTGTATCTCCATTGTTGCCCTGCAAATAGCTTCCTCAGTACTGTCTTTTAGATTCTATATGTATGTGTTAGTATACAATATTTGTTTTTCTCTTTCTGATTTACTTCACTCTGTGTAATAGGCTCTAGATTCACCTATCTCATTAGGACTGACTCAACCTAGATGTCCATTGACTGATGAATGGATAAAGAAGTTGTGGTATATATATACACTGAAATATTACTCAGCCATAAAAAGGAATGTTTAGTTTTAAGCTAGCTTTTTCATTCTCCTCTTTCACCCTCATCAAGAGGCTCTTTGCTTTCTGCCATTAGAATGGTATCATCTGCATATCTGAAGTTGTTGGTATTTCTCCCAGTATTCTTGATTGCAGCTTGTGATTCATCAAGCCCAGCATTTCACATGAGGTGCTCTGCATATAAATTAAATAAACAGGGTGAAAATGTACAGCCTTGATGTACTCCTTTCCCAATTTTGAACCAGTCTAAAACCAGAGCCACTTGATCTTATGGATCAAGAAACAACAGTTAGAACCAGTTTTAAGTCCAGTTCTAACTGTGGTTTTTTTGATCCACAACAGGATTTTCAGGAGACAGTATGGTGATCTGGTATTTCTATATCTTTAAGAATTTTCCACAGTTTTTTTTTTGTATGTGTGTGTGTGTGTGATCCACACTGTCAAAGGCTTTAGCATAGTCAATGAAGCAAAATAGATGTTTTTCCAGAATTCCCTTTCTTTCTCTATGATCCAGTGAATGTTGGCAATTTGATCTCTGGTTCCTCTTCCTTTTCTAAACCCAGCTGTTCTCTGGAAATTCTTGGTTCATGTACTGCTGAAGCCTAGGTTGAAGGATTTTGAGTATAATCTTTTGAACATAGCATACGAAATGAATGCCGTTGTTCGTACTTTGAACATTCATTGGCACTGCCCTTCTTTGGAACTGGAATGAAAACTGACTTTTTCCAGTCCTGTGGCCACTGCTGAGTTTTCCAGATTTGCTGACATGTTGAGTGCAGCCCTTCAACAGCATCATCTTTTAGGATTTGAAATAGTTCAGCTGAAATTTCATCACCTCCACTAGCTTTGTTTGTAGAAATGCCTCCTAAGGCCCACTTGACTTCACACTCCAGGATGTCTGGCTTAGATGAGTGACCACAACATCATGATTATCATGGTCATTAAGACCTTTTTTGTATAGTTCTTCTGTGTATTCTTGCCAGCTTTTCTTAATCTCTTCTGCTTCTGTTAGGTCCATACCATTTCTGTCCTTTATTTGCCCATCTTTGCATGAAATGTTCCCTTGATACCTCCAATTTTGTTGAAGAGATCTCTAGTCTTTCCTTTTGTATTGTTTTCCTCTTTTTTTTTTTTGCATTGTTCATTTAAGAAGCCCTTTTTATCTTTCCTTGCTGTTCTCTGGAACTCTGCATTCAGTTGGGTATATCGTTCCCTTTCTCCCTTGCTTTTTGCTTCTCTTCTTTCCTCAGCCATTTGAAAAGCTTCCGCAGATAACCACTCTCCCTTCTTGCATTTCTTTTTCTTTGGGATGGTTTTGGTCACTGCTTGCTGTGCAGTGTTATGTTCTTCAGGCACTCTGTCTACCAGATCCAATCCCTTGAATCAAATAGATTCCCTCCACTGTATAATCATAAGGGATTTGACTTAGGTCATACCTGGATGGTTTTCCCTACTTTCTTCAATGTAAGCCTAAATTTTGCAAGAAGAAGCTCATGATCTGAGCCACAGTCAGCTCCTGGTCTTGTTTTGCTGACCATGTAGAGCTTCTCCATCTTCGGCTGCAAAGAATATAATCAGTCTGATTTGGGTATTGACCATCTGGTGATGTCCATGCATAGAGTTGTCTCTTGTGTTGTAGGAAAACACTGTTTGCTCTGACCAGTGTGTTTTCTTGACAAAACTCTTTTAGCCTTCGACCTGCTTCATTTTGTCCTCCAAGGCCAAACTTGCCTGTTAGTATCTCTTGACTTCCTACTTTTGCATTCCAATCCCCTATGATGAAAAGGATATCTTTTCTTTTTTTTGGTGTTAGTTCTAGACGGTCTTGTAGATCTTCATAGAACCAGCTAAGTTCAGCTTTTTAGGTATCAGTTTGGGGCATATACTCAGATTATTGTAATGTTGAATGGCTTGCCTTGGAAATGAACCAGATCATTCTGTTGTTTTGAGATTGGATCCAAGAACTGCTTTCAGACCCTTTTGTCCACTGTGAGGGCTACTCCATTTCTTCTAAAGGATTCTTGCTCACAATAGTACATATAATGGTTATCTGAATTAAATTTGCTCATTTCTGTCCATTTTAGTTCACTGATTCCTAAGGCATTGATGTTCATCTCCTGGTTTACCACATCCAACTTACCTTGATTCATGGGCCTAACATTTCAGGTTCCTGTGCAATACTGTTATTTACAGCATCGGATTTTACTTTCACCACCAGACACATCCAGAACTGAGTGTCATTACTCCTTTGGCCCAGCCGCTTCATTCTTTCTGGTGCTATTAGTAATTGCCCTCCACTCTTCCCCGGTAGCATATTGGACACCTTCTGACCTGGGGGTGGGGCTCATCTGCTGGTGTCATATCTTTTTGCCTTTTCATACTGTTCATAGGGTTCTCGCAGCAAGAATATGGGAATGGTTTGCCATTCCCTCCTCCAGTGGACCACGTTTTGTTAGAACTCTCCACTGACCCATCTGTCTTGGGTGGCCCTGAACAGCACAGCCCATAGCTCTAAGCTGTGAACCACTATTCTGCTTATTGTTTCTATGAGTTTAACTATGCTGGATACCTCATATAAGTGGGTTTCCACAGTAGTTGTCTTCTTGTGACTTACATTTCTCTTAGCATAATATCCTCAAGGTTCATCTGTGTTGTAGTATATAACAGGATTTCTTTCCTTTTAAAGACTGATTAACATTCCATTGTATTGAAGTCTATATATGACATTTTCTTTATTCATTCATCAGTTGATGAACATTTAGGTTGCTTCTAATTCTTGACTATTGTGAATATTGTAAAGGGACTTTCAAAATTATGCATTGTTTCTATATACTAGGCTGGGAAATTCACTTAATAACCCTTCTATTAATGGATTTATAGGTGACTTTGGTTTTACCCTACCGTAAGGAAAGTTATGACCAACCCGGATAGCATATTGAAAAGCAGAGACATTACTTTGCCAACATAGGTCTGTCTAGTCAAGGCTATGGTTTTTCCAGTAGTTATGCATGGATGTGGGAGTTGGACTGTGAAGAAAGCTGAGCACTGAAGAATTGATGCTTTTGAACTGTGGTGTTGGAGAAGACTCTTGAGAGTTCCTTGGACTGCAAGGAGATCGAACCAGTCCATTCTAAAGGAGATCAGTCCTGGGTGTGCTTTGGAAGGAATGATGCTAAAGCTGAAACTCCAGTACTTTGGCCACCTCATGCTAAGAGTTGACTCATTGGAAAAGACTCTGATGCTGGGAGGGATTGGGGGCAGGAGGAGAAGGGGACAACAGAGGATGAGATGGCTGGATGGCATCACTGACTTGATGGACATGAGTCTGAGTGAACTCTGGGAGTTGGTGATGGACAGGGAGGCCTGGCGTGCTGCGATTCATGGGGTCGCAAAGAGTCGGACACGACTAAGCGACTGAACTGAATTGAACTGAACTGAAACCTCTTTCTCATAAATCATTAGTTATATCTCTGATTATTTCCTTAAGCTCCTGGAATAGAGTTATGGATCAAACTGGGTGTACAATTTAAAGTTTTTGGCACAAGTTATCCAGTTATCTTTCATAAGTGTTTGAACAGTGGAGGAGGGATCCCGTTTTTCCACACCATTGCCAATGTTGAGTATTGTCATTAAAAAGCAAAACAACAGAATACCTTTAACAATTTGATAATTGAAAATGGTATCCTATTGTGGTTTTAATATGCATATTTTTGATTACCAGCAGAGAGGTTGAACTTTTTTTCATGTGTTTATGCGGCCTGCGATTCATGGGGTCGCAAAGAGTCGGACACGACTGAGCGACTGAACTGAACTGAACTGATAAGCTATTAGTGTATGTGTGTGTGTGTGTCTGTTCACAACTTTTGTTCATTTTTCTATTACGGTACTGTGTATCTTTTCCTATGTATTTTAAGATCTCTTTATAGAGTCATGGTATTGTCTTTATCATATGTTGCAGATATTCTACCCAATTTTATATCATTTCTTTTAAATTTTTATAGTGATTTTAACATCTGATATTTAATATTTAATATAGCCAAATAATGGATCTTTTCCTTTATGATTTCTTTCCTCTGTGCATTATTGATAAGACTGGTGAAATATTAGGTGAAGCAAGTGTACTTTCCCCTGCTTCCTGCTCCAGTTCAGAAAGACAAATGAAGTTCTAACCATATTAGGTTATTGCAGGGCATCATACATTTCATATTCAATTATTCATTCACTCATTCAAAAATATTTATTGAGTGCCTACCATGTTCTAGCCACTGTATTAGACACTAGATTGCACAGTATACAGCTGGGTTACATGAATAGATGCCCATGCATGATGGATTCTCAATCTCAACTCACTGCCAGTTTTAGGTTGTTTCTGAACTTGGGCTTTCATATGTATGGATATACTGTCCTTGAGTAACATGCTCATTGGGGATCCTTCTTTTTCTGCCTATACCTGGACCCAGAAGGCAAGCATATCATCCAGGCTGCAACTGGAAGGGGGTCAAGGTCCTGCTACAGTGGAAGGTGTGTACGCAAGGCGAGTATTGTTCCTTCTGGTTCGCAGAGGGAGTATCCTCCACTGGGATATCCAGTGGAACAGACAAGATCCTGTCCTCACTTTTTGGCCCACATTGCCAGCACAGTCATTTTGCCTTTCTAAGCTACAGAGCAAGTCAAAGCTTGGGATGGACTCTCACATCCTTAGGCTTCTTTCTTAATGTCATTGCTATGGAGAGAGCCAAGGTGAAGGAGCTGAAAACACTGATGATTCCCCAGCATGTAGAAGGCCCCCTACACAGCAACCAGCCCAGATACGACAAGGTGAGGGCCTGTCCTGGGATGGGGTGACCGCTCCTGAACGAGGTACCCAAAACCCTTCATGTGCTATATCACCATCCTCTCAGGCTGCAGGGCTTCCGATGAGAACACTAACTGATAATCATTAGAGTCCCATGTGGGAATATTTTGCCTTCATTGGATTTGGTTTCAGCCCTCACTCAGAGCCAGGAAATGAATTAAAAAAAAAATCACACTGTTGTGTTACAGTTGGTCAGCTGCCCATTCCTGAAGTGCTCTCCTTTGGGACTTTTTACTTCCCCGTACCCCGTAAGTCCTTGTAATTCAAAACAAACAATGGGTGGTTATTTATTAATAGTGACTTTATGGAGAAGAAAATTGAGGCAGCCATGCATATGGCTGGAAGGTGTCAGGGTGATTTTCAGGATATTTTGGTTTTATCTCCAGCTTGATGCCAGCTGGATTATGAGACCTTATAAAATCAGAGCTTTCTATTCAGGAAACGCATTGATCTGATCACTCTGGACACACTTGTAATTCTATCATCAGGTGACATTAGAGGGGTTATGCAAACTCAGAATGATCTAGAACTGTGCTTGCTAAGAGAACTTCCTGTGTTCTGATGGAAACGTTTTATCTCTGCTCTGTCCTGAACCGTAATCATGAGTCACCTGTGTCTACTGAGCACTTGAAATGTGGCTAGTTTGAGGATCTGAATTTTAATTTTGTTTAATTTTTGTTAAATTTAAATAGCCACATAAGGCTGGTGGATAGTGTATTGGACAGCACAAATTTATACAGTACTACATTCATGGTTTTCAAACTGTTTGATTGTAATTCACTATAAGAAGCCACATTTTATATTGTACTGCAGCACAAACACATGTGTGAACAGACACACGGCCCTTGCCGGTGCCCCCCTGCCCCTGCCCCCATCACCAAAATTTCACCAGATGAAATTTGGCCTTACTACAGGCAGTGCACAGTGGTATTTTCTGTTTTATTCTGTTCTATCTCATTTTAAAGGTGCTGGTGTGACTTTGTCAATTGACTTTGTGACTCACGAGAGAATTGTGAGTCTCTGTGTAAAGAACATTGCCTTACATTATCCACCCCCTACCTCTAGCCATTTCCTCTGTCTCAACTCCTGTCTCTGCCTCTGGCCCCCTTGCAGGGTCTTTGTGTATTTGCTGTTCCCTCTGCTTGGTGTGATTTTCTCTGTTTCATCTCATGATTGCATGCCTTACATCCTCAGATTTCTGCTCAGATGCTCACTAGAGATTTCCTCTTATAACCATCCTACTCTGGGAAACTCCCCATCCCTCTTATCCTGACCTGCTTTTCTCTGTCACAGTGCTCATCACCTGCTATGTACATCATTTGTTTATTGTCTTCCTTCCCAGCTAGAATATCAGCTCCACAAAAGCAGGGATTGTTTTGTTTGCTGGTGTATCCCAGCATCCCAAAGAAGCTTTCAAAAAAGCTGTTAGTGGAACAGATGAATAGACATGGCCCTGTGATCTTACTCAGACTTTCCGTATGGCTTGATATGATCAGAGGTTTGTGGAATCATTCATTCATTCCTTTGGCAATATTGAGTTCACACCAGTGGGCTGGCTTGTGTTATGGATGCTGGGAATAGATATGCTAGAGAAGAAGGGAGACAAGTCTCTGTCCTCTTGGAAATTTTGTTTGGCTCTTGGGCCTTTGCTGTGGATGGGTCCAGGAATGTTACGCTGGAGGTTGTCTGGATATGCACTGGGCAATCAGAGGAGTCAAGTAAAGACTTTGTATCTTTCAAAGTACAAGCAACCCTAGGGCTTCTGAGAGATGGGAATGGCAGTACATGGAGGTCTAGGAAACTAACCACAAACAGAATTTTATGTGGAAACACTGGGGTCCTGGTGAAGTGCCCTGTCTTAGCTTATGTTGTGGACTCTGAAAATCTGAGACTAGAATTCATGTCTCTTATCTTCTGTGCTAGAAGCTCTCCCTGCATCTCTTTATGGTTTTCTCTTATGTTTTCCTCTCAACCTAGGATTAAAAATGACCAGACTAAAAAAACTATTATTGCTTCAGTGCTGCGTGGCAAGCTTTATGAGAACTGAGTAATGGGCTTGGTGGATAGCTATCTAATTATAATCATACCTTGAAATTTTTATTAGCTAGTCTTTATCCTTGATGGTTTCTGCTTACACTACAGATATGCTGGTGGTTCTTGAATTCATTTTGAAGGCACAAAGTGTTTCTATTCTCAGTCTGTTTTCCCTCATCTTTTCCTTATAGTCAGATTTATTATTCCTTAGTCTTTTCCACTGTCCTTTATAAGAGAGTCATCAGGATGGTGCCATTTTTTCCTCCTCTATTGAGTATACACATTAAATATAATTTATTGCAAGGCTTTCTTTTTTTTTCAAGAGAATCTATTATAATATTAAGCCTTCATGTAAGAAACAGTAGACCTGGGCCAATAAGTCGAAAACATCTGAGCAGTCTCTTTACTATGTATATATGAGATTTTAGCTACATAAATTTTACAGTACATCATCTGACACTATTTGTGATAAAGATCCCCCAGTGATTAAGTCATCATTTTGTGATCTGTGCACAGAAAGAGCATCCACAAAGCTATTTACTCCCGATTCCTCTAGCTCCAGTGTTAAGAATCCTGGTTTTGTAATCTCAGAAATCTTTTTATTGATTTTAGTTGGACTGTTCTAAAGAGGTCATGTGAATTTTCACCAAATAGTTTTATATAAGAAGTACCTTTCCAGGGAGGGATAGAGTGAGTTGGGTTGGAACCACCTAGTAGGGAAAACCAGAAAATGGACCCAGAAGTAAAAGAGAAGTGAGGTCTTGATGGCCGTGGTTAATAAATATTTACAGCAAAGTCTTGAGCTGCAGCTCTGCAGTTTTGTTAGCATAAATGTTCCATAACCACAGAATATTTGATGAGCTCATGGGGCAGGCGGCTGGTGCAGTGAACGCAGAGGAAACCAGGCTCGCTCTTGTTAGGGAGGTGCTTGTCTGCAAGCACGATGCTGTTCACTGAGTTAATGCAGTGATCCCAGCTGAGATTTTGACTCTTGACTGATGGAGCTCATGGGAGGACGACAAGGGCCTCTCTGGCCCTGAGGAATGACTGTTATTTTGGAGCCTCAAATGAAGCCAAAACTGATGGCTTATATTTGAAATAATGGATAGCTAATGGAGCTGGATCCTGCCCCCTGCCAAGGCCCTTTGGAGGTGCCTGGAGAGCGCTTGGGAAGTGCATTCACTCCCAGCACTGGCTCTATGAGCCCAAAGTCCCTCTTGTCACTCAGGGGACTGTATGAATGTATGGAAGTGTTGACCCGCTGGCTGACTAGGAGGGAGGGAAGACATAGGGAGTGTGGGAAGCTTGAGCAGGGGGCTGCTGCAGTGGATCATGGGGTCTGAGCACAAAGTCCATGGTGTCCTCCTCTAGAGGCTTTGAGATTTCTGGAATCATGAGATTTCTCATTACTCGCAATGTGGACTATGGACCAGTAGCAAGTAGCAATATGATCACCATATTTCACTTGTTTGAAATGCAGAATCCTAGGCCCTATCTAGACTTCCAGATTCTGCAATTTAACATGACCTCCAGGTGATTCGTATGCATGTTGAACTTTGAGAAGTACTGACAGAACACTTTTATTATAGCACCTTTATAGGTTTGTGGTCAAACAGTCAATGTTAGTGACTTATAAAGCAGATGAGGAAGTTTTTCAAATACATGCTGGTTTGCAGCCCATCCCCAATGTGATGGAGGAAGGAAGGGCTGAATAAGAAACAACAACAGCAATAACAGCAATAATATGAATTTGGCTTGGACTGGAGGTGGTGGGAATTTGGTTTCAGCAACATATCATTGCTCACATGAACTCGGAGCAGAGCTCTTTAGACTTGAGCACGCACTCCAATCAGTGGAGGGCTTGTTAAAACATCCATTGCTGGATCCACCTTAAGTTTCTGCTTTGGTAGATTTGAGGTGGACTTTGAGAATTTGTGTTTCTAACAAGTTTCCAGGTGATGCTGCTGCCTCTGGTCTGGGGTCTGCAATTTGAGAATCACACTCCTCAGGTATAGTCTGATCATGGCAACTGCATGGTGCTTGTCTGTGTGATCCCTCTTCCAGGAAGTCTGTGTTTTGGAGCTGTGCTTAGCTTCCTCTCCTGCCAGTCCTCTCACCATGCCTCTTTATGACTGCTTCTCAGAGTGTCATCTTGATGTACCTGTACCTGCAGACTCCCGGAACCTTCTGAATCAGAATCCCTGGAGGAACACAGGATGGCTTATTAGCATCTCAGGGTGACTAACAGGCACATGTACAATAAGCAACAGTGGCCCTGTGTGTTCCTTCCCCACGCATTACATTTTTAGTTTCTAGAGTGTGTTTCGCCCTTTTCTTGGCCCTTTTGTCACTTTGCTTGGGCCACCATTGCACTAGGAATGCCTCTGACCCCCGCTTGCCTGCTGGGATTGTCTCCTGCTTCCAGGTCTTCCTCAGGAGCTACATCCTCCCTGAGATTTATGACCCTTCTAGTTGGATGTGATCCCTACATCATGGGATGTGTAACTTTAAAGCCAACGTTAAAATTAGCTTTTAAAAATCAGATGCCAATCTTCATATTTTGATCAATTGTAAGATGCCCTTTTCACCCCTCCCCATATCTCCCTTCTTTTTTGACTTGAATTTTAACATACGGCACATGTGGCTTATTATGAGGTATAGGTCAGTGGATGTTGTCATGAAAAACAAGGAAAAGAATACAAAAAGCTTATGACTTTTCAAAATTGAGTGTCAAAAACTCAATGGTACATTACACAAAATAGCATTGGCTGTTAAGTATATGATTATAGTTCCTACCAATTGTAGGCTCCTGGACAGCTGAAACTGGATTGTATTCATTGATTTGGTTACCCACATACTCGACTTTTAGTAAGAGCTCAGTGAATATGTATGGATGTGAGCGTTGCACCATAAAGAAGGCTGAGCACTGAAGAATAGATGCTTTCAAATTGTGTGCTGAAGAAGATTCTTGAGAGCCCCTTGAATACAAGGAGATCAAACCAGTCAATCCTAAAGGAAGTCAACCCTAAATATTCATTGGATGGTCTGATGCTGAAACTGAAGTTCCAATGCTTTGATCACCTGATGTGACGAGCCAACTCATTAAAGACGACTCCAATGCTGGGAGAGATTGAAGGCAAAAGTACAAGGGGGGAACAGAGGATGAGATGGTTGGGTGGTGTTGTCGACACAATGGCCATGTGTTGAACAAACTCTGGGAGATAGTGAAGGACAGGGAAGCCTAATGTGCAGCAGTCCATGGGGTCTCAAAGAGTCAGATATGATTTAGTGACTGAACAACAGCGAATGTTAGTTGAATGAAGTGTGATTCATTTATCTGTGGGTGAAGTTGACAACTTCCTTTTATGGTTTGGCCTTTATTTTGTGTAGAAATATGTCCTCTGCTCTGGATGCCGATGAGAAAGGCAAATGAGAGATTCAACCAGGATAATGATGATCTTTTTTAAAAAAATATATAAATTTATTTATTTTAATTGGAGGCTAATTACTTTAAAATATTGTATTGGTTTTGCCATACATCAACATGAATCTGCCATGGGTGTACACATGTTCCTCATCCTGAACCCCCCTCCCACATCCCTCCCCATACCATCCTTCTAGGTCATCCCAGTGCACCAGCCCCGAGCATCCTGTATCATGCATTGAACCTGGACTGGCAATTCATTTCACATATGATATTATACATGTTTCAATGCCATTCTCTCAAATCATCCCACCATCGCCCTCTCCCACAGAGTCCAAAAGACTGTTCTATACATCTGTCTCTTTTGCTGTCTCTCATACAGGGTTATCATTACCATCTTTCTAAATTCCATATATATGCATTAGTATACTGTATTGGTGTTTTTCTTTCTGGCTTACTTCACTCTGTATAATAGGCTCCAGTTTCATCCACCTCATTAGAACTAATTCAAATGTATTCTTTTTAATGGCTGAGTAATACTCCATTGTGGAGAAGGCAATGGCACCCCACTCCAGTACTCTTGCCTGGGAAATCCATGGACGGAGGAGCCTGGTAGGCTGCAGTCCATGGGGTCGCTAAGAGTCGGACACGATTGAGTGACTTCACTTTCACTTTTCTCTTTCATGCATTGGAGAAGGAAATGGCAGCCCGCTCCAGTGTTCTTGCCTGGAGAATCCCAGGGACGGCGGAGCCTGGTGGGCTGCCGTCTATGGGGTCGCACAGAGTCAGACACGACTGAAGCGACTTAGCAGCAGCTGCAGCAATACTCCATTGTGTATATATACCACAGCTTTCTTATCCATTTGTCTGCTGATGGACATCTAGGTTGCTTCCATGTCCTGACTATTGTAAACGGTGCTGCGATGAACATTGGGGTACACATGTCTCTTTCAATTCTGGTTTCCTCGGTGTGTATGCCCAGCAGTGGGATTGCTGGGTCATATGGCAGTTCTATTTCCCATTTTTTAAGGAATCTCCACACTGTTCTCCATAGTGGCTGTACTAGTTTGCATTCCCACCAACAGTGTAAGAGGGTTCCTTTTTCTCCACACCCTCTCCAGCATTTAAATGATGATCTTCATTCAGGCTTTAAATACACAGTCCCTCCCTCCCCTGAACTACCCAGAGCCAGCCTACTTCTGTAGAGCCCTGTATGTTTGTGGGGCTTGGGTGGGAAGTGGATGCCCCACTGGGCACCGTAAGTGCTGCCCTTCTGGACCCCTATGTACACAGGGCATGGGGAAAGCCGGAACTCCTCCAGGCTAGAGATGGGCCTCCAGTCTCTGTATCCCCAGCTCTTAGAATAGAAAGCAGGCAGGGGATCAGAGCTTGTTGAATGAATGAAAGAATTCACGAAATCTTCACTTTGAGTCTCTGTGCAGGCATCAAATGTTGACCTCATTTGCTTCATTTGTGGAGTAGGGATGTTACTATGTGATTCAGTTCTATCTCAAGGAACTTTTGGGAGTGCAGGAAGAATTAATTGACCTGAGGGCACTTTTAAAGAGTTACATATGTGCTATTACCTAGAAAAGAAGAAAACCTTCACCTTCTCTGCTTCCTATGAACAGCTCTTCTTCTTGGCCCTCAAGGTCTATTTTAAAAATTTGTCAACTAGGGGACTCTCGGTTTTCTTGGCTGGCTCATCCTCTGATGTGTGCGTGCATGCTTAGTTGTGTCTGACTCTTCGAGACACTATTTACTGTTGCCCACCAGGCTCCTCTGTCCATGGGATTCTCCAGGCAAGAATACTGGGGTGGGTTGCCATTTCCTCCTCTGGGGATCTTCCCGATCCAGGGGCTGAACCCACCTCTCTTACATGGCAGGTGGATTCTTTACCACTGAGCCACCAGGGAAACCTCATTCTCTGATGATTTGCAGCAAATAAATGGCAGGCATTGCAAGTGTTTCTGTGTCACCCTGTATATCAAGGAATCCTCTTCTAGTCCTTGTTTCTCTGACAGATACGTTTTGTACTTTGTACTATAGATTTCATTGAAGAAACTCCAGGCTTAAAAGAGTGATTTGTTGTGGTCTTTCCTTTTGGAACATAAGCTTCAAAATGAGATAAGTATGTAGGACAGTCATGCGGGTTTATCAGTGAGAGTGGAAAGAAGAGAGCATTTGAACTCAGATCAAGTTCAAGTCGTAACTCTGGCCCTCATTTTCACGATGTGTGGTCTTGGGCATGGTAGTTGTTTCTTTCTGATCTTTCTGTGAAATGAGGTACATACTACACATCTTATAGATTTTGTGAAATTTAAAAAGGGAACATCCAGGGAAGGACCACATACATGTTGTTTAAAAAGTAGCTAATATTATGATAGGATTACACTTTTTTGTTAGTATTGGGGAGGGGGTTCGGCCCCAGGGAAGCTGTTTTCCTCCCACATAGATCAGACTTAATTTTGCTGTGTCAGGAGGCTGAGCATCAGATGGCCATGGTTGGGTTAATTCCTGCTCTACCATTTACTAGTTTTAAGATATGGGCCAAAGTACTTAAAATCGCTGAGCTTTCCTCATTCTCTCCAATGGGATTAATAACATTTATCTTCAAAGTTGTGAGGAATAGAGATGATGTATGTCAAGGGCCTTGAAAGCATCAGTCACCATAGGATTGATGCTCTTTGTCACTGGTTCTTTTAATATGTGAGTTCTCAGATGGGACTTCGGCAGTAGAGGGATTTTAAATGGGGCTGAATGAGCAAGGGGGAGGTGTTGTAACCTGGGGATGTATTAATAACTAAACTCCAGGGGCTTCCCAGGTGCCTGAGTGGTAAAGAATCTGCTTGCCAATGCAGGAGACGCAGGAGATGTGGGTTT
Organism: Cephalophus harveyi; assembly: GCA_006410635.1. NCBI lineage: Eukaryota > Metazoa > Chordata > Mammalia > Artiodactyla > Bovidae > Cephalophus > Cephalophus harveyi. Next base: position 129,268 of record SJYT01083771.1, read on the forward strand.
GATCCCTGGGTTGGGAAGATCCCTTGGAGGAGGAAATGGCAACCCACTCCAGTACTCTTGCCTGGAGAATCCTATGGACAGAGGAGCCTGGCAGGCTATAGTCCATGGGATCACAAAGAGTCAGACATGACTGAAGCGACTGAACTAAAACTGTAACTAAAATTCTTTTCTTCTTCCAAGCATGTTTGGGGATAAAATCATTTTAGAATATGGTTAAAAGAAACAAAACTAAACAGATACTAGAAACATCTACTTATTTCCATTATAATCATGAAAAGGCTGGAATTCTGTTTTTCCCTGAATCAAAGGTGATCTGGGTGGAGAAACCCAGCCAACACCACCTGAACGAAATGATCATAGGTGACTGTACTGATAATGAGGTATATGGACATGTACCCCTCTTCTGACGAACTGCGATGGGTAAAACAGCCCTTCTGGGAGATTTTTTTTACTAAAAAGTGCACAAGCTCACTCTAATCAGGAGAAAGCAGCAGACAAACCCAAATCAAAGGACATTGCACAAAATACAGTACCTGATCAGTTCTCTTTGCAGATGTCAAAGTCCTGAAAGGCAGAAACTGAGGAAGCATCACAGGTCAGTGGAGGCTGAAGAGACTTGAGAACTAAATTCAATGTAAGGTCAAGGAATGAATCTTGCAGGAGGAAAAAAACATTAGTGGCAGAGCTGGAACATTCAAATAAGGTCTGTGGAGTAGCTAATAGTACTTCGATCAATGTTATTTTCCAGGTATGGGTAGTTGTATTATGGTTATGTAAGAGGTAACATAAAAGGGAGCTGGCTGAAGGGTATTGAACTCTCTGTGCTATTTTAATAATTTTCTGTAAGTCTAACATTTTTTCAGAAGTTAAAAACATGATAGCAGGATTCCTGGCAGCTTTTGTGAAATGTGCCATTTTGTAGGAAGTGGAGGAGGCTTCATTTGTGGCGTATGAATTTAGGAGCATCTCTTGCATCTCCTGCATTGGCAGATGAATTCTTTACCACTGCACACCTTAACCAGGCTTTAAAAAAAATTAAAAAAAATTTTCCCCTTTCATAGTTTTTTCAACTGAAGTATAGTTGATTTACAATGCTGGTGTAAATCAGGTATACAGCCACATGATTCAGTTTTATTTATACATATATTCTTTTTCAGATTCTTTTTCATTATAGGTTATTACAAGATATCAAATATAGTTTCCTGTGTTATGTAGTAGGTCCTTATTATTTGTCTGTTTTTTTACAGTAGTAAAAGATGTTTATTAGTTTTCACAATCAATAGGCAGACCGAAAAAAAAAGGATAATTAAAATTGCAAGCCATAATGAAAACATGATTATGTTATTTAACAATATAAAATAATTACATATAGTGTAGGGGGTCAAGCAGAGTGATACAGGAAGTGGAAGTGCATACATGAACATATTTTCATCCACCTAACCAGTCTACATCTTTTGGTTAGTGCATTTAATCTATTTACATTTAAGGTGATTATCAACATGTATGATCATATTACCATTTTCTTAATTGTTTTGGGTTTATTTTCTGTAGGTCTTTTCCCTCTCCTGTGTTTCCTGTCTAGAGAAGTTCCTTTAGCATTTGTTGTAAAGCTGGTTTGGTGGTGGTGGTGGTGCTGCTGCTAAGTCACTTCAGTCGTGTCCGACTCTGTGTGACCCCATAGACGGCAGCCCACCAAGCTCCCCTTCCTGGGATTCTCCAGGCAAGAACACTGGAGTGGGTTGCCATTTCCTTCTCCAATGCATGAAAGTGAAAAGTGAAAGGGAAGTCGCTCAGTTGTGTCCGACTCTTTGCGAATCTGTGGACTGAAGCCTACCAGGCTCCTACCAGGCAAGAGTACTAGAGTGGGGTGCCATTGCCTTCGCTTGGTGGTGCTGAACTCTCTTAAATTTGCTTGTCTGGAAAGCTTTTATTTCTCCATCAAATTTGAATGAGAGTTTTGCTGGGCAGAATATTTTTAGTTATATTAATAGGTTCTTCCCTTTCATCATTTTAAATATGTCATGCCATTCCCTTCTGGCTTGTAGAGTTTCTGTTGAGAAATCAGATGATAACCGTATGGGAGTTCCCTTGTATGTTATTTGTTGTTTTTCCCTTGTTGTTTTAAATATTTTATCTTTGTCTTTATTTTTGTCAGTTTGATTATTTTGTGTCTCAGTGTGTTCCTCCTTGGGTTCATCATGCCTGGGACTCTCTGTGCTTCCTGGACTTGGTTGACTATTTTCTTTCCCATGTTAGGGAAGTTTTCAGCTATTATCTCTTTAAATATTTTCTCAGGTCCCTTTTTTCTCTCTCTTCTCCTTCTGGGACCCCTATAATGCGAATGTTGGTGGATTTAATGTTGTTTCAGAGGTCTCAGTTTGTCTTCATGTTTTTTTATTCTTTTTTCTATATTATGTTCTGTGGCAGTGATTTCCACCATTCTGTCTTCCAGGTCCCTTGTCCATTCTTCTGCCTCAGTTATTCTGCTATCGATTCCTTCTAATGTATTGTTTATCTCTGCTTGTTTGTCCTTTAGTTCTTCAAGGTCTTTGGTAAACATTTCTTGCATTATCTCCATTCTGTTTCTGAGATCCTGGATCATCTTCACTATCATATTCTGATTTCATTTTCTGGAAGGCTGTCCATCTCCACTTCATTTAGTTGCTTTTCTGGGGTTTTATCTTGTCCTTTCATCTGGGACAGAACTCTCTGCTTTTTCATCCTGATTAACTTTCTGTACTGTGATTTTTGTTCTGGCTGCTGTGGGACTGTGGTTCTCCTTGCATCTTCTGTCGGCACTCTAGTGGATGAGTCTAAGAGGTTTGTGTAAGCTTCCTGGTGGGCTCCTCCCTCTTCTGGTCTTCCTTACCCTGCTCTGTTTTTCTCCTTTTCATTTATTTATTGCTCCATAGCCTCTATTAGAATGTCAACTCCATGGAAGTGAGGACTTTGTTTTTTATTCACTGCTTTTGTCCCAATGTTTATGCCCAATACAACAACATAAATAGCTGGGACCGCTCTGAGTTTGTAATATGCTGATATTCATTAACAATCTCTAAGGAGAGGATATTTTTGCAATATTATCCTTACCTCCTTTCCTTCTTTCTTATTTATTTATTCACTCATAGGGCCTATTTTTTGCAAAATATTTTTGGGAAATGCTGGAACAGACTCTTCTTTGTGCTAGGTCATGTTTGGGGGCGATATAGGTAGGGTGAGTGTTATATAACCTGAGTATTTTTCCCTTGACTAAGAATAAAACTTCATAGTGTGTAGGAAAACTGTGTTTCCAAAAGGCCTGAGTTTATCCTGAGGGTGTGCTTTGATAACTCATTAAGTATGATCTGGCTAATTATTTCTTCTTTGATTTTGAAAAGTGGTTTTACCTTTGCGTGTTTTTACACAGTTTCGTGTTTATAAGCAAAGTGTGCGTAACTTGCAAGCAGTTTCTCCTGGAGCTGTTCACCTGGTTCAGACTTGTCCTTTCTCTGCTTTTGTCTCAGTTCCCCAGATGATGGCTGCTGTGCCCCTTGGGATGTCAGAATCCTACAGAGTCCCCTGGGTGGTCTCTGTCATGTTCTAGCACCAGACTTAACTTGACCCTGTCAGAACCAGCTCTGAGAGGACAGAGGGTATTTTGTTTACACTGTAGATTCTAATACCTGACACCATGCTGTTTTCATAATAGGTGGCCAATTAGCATTTGTTGAATGAACCTTTGAAGTAGCACATTCACTTGACCCAGCCTCATGGTGACTCATTTTTAGGACTCAGCTTCAGTGAATTTTCTTTGAAAATATGCTTAAGGATGCTATCCCTATGGGTTTCATAAATAGAAAGATTTCATGTCATTCTTTCTGGGCACAGTGAGGACTTCTGTAAAACTGCTGAGATTCTGAATGGAAATCCAAGTACTTTTCCCTCCTAGTTCCGTGATCTCACCTCAAACACAGTGATATGGACATTTTTAGAAAGATTCTCTAGGTTGTTTGAATAGTTTTAGTGAATAGATTTGAAAAAAAGATTATGTTTGGGTATTTAATTTGAAAGCCACCATAATATAAAAAGAGGCTTGTGCGATTGGCAGTCTCAGAGGAAAGTTGCTCTGAGGAACTGTCCATGTCATCTTTTGATTTTGACAAGATAAAAGGAATGATGTCAGCCCACAATGTAGATGGTGGGTTGGTACTTTATTTCTTAGAAATGGTCAACAAAAAAGCTGTACTGTTTCTGGAAATGGGAAAAATAAAAGGTTACTTGGAAAAGCCCAAGATTTTTGTCTTTTCAGCCTTCTCTCTTAAGCACAGAATGACATGCCCTTCCCTTTTAGCTTTGCCAAGGGTGTTCTCTGATTTGCACAGTAAGAAGAATTGCTTTGTGTTTGGCTAATTAACTCTGAGTGCTAATGTCTGAGTATTAGTGTCTTAACTTGTTCTAATTAAGTTTGGCAAATTCAAAGGTCATCTGAACAGGGATGGGATGGACATTTGCTTTAGAAAGAAACAATAAAATCAAGAGTAAGAAAGCCAATGGGACTGTGATTTAGGCCCTGGCATCAGTTATTTTTTGAAAGCTTTTGATAAATGTCACCATAGTTACAGTGTCTCTGGACATCGCATGTATATTCCAACAAGGAAAATGAAGAGACTCAGGGTTGCGGGTGAAGTAACCTGAATCTTTACAATTCTGTAGTTTTTTAAAAAACCTTTTGCTTTTACACATTTTATGGTTCTTTAAAAAAGGCTTGGAGGACTGGGATAGTAAATGTCTATTGTTGAAATATAATATTGATTGAGGTCTTATGATGTGGCAGTCTCTGTCTAAGATTATTGTCTTAATTCTAACGTAGCCCTGGGGTGGTGTCTTAGTCTGGGCTCTCCAGAGAAACAGAGCCAATAGGATGTGTACCTATACTATATTACAGTATATCTATCCTCTATCTGTATGTTCCATCTAAATCTATCTCTATGTGCTATGCTTAGTTGCTCAGGT
>SJYT01083771.1:134430-156798 GCA_006410635.1 Cephalophus harveyi
TGGCCCAGTCAAGTTGACACCTACAATTAACCATCACAGATAGGTACTGTTTTCATCCTTTGTGGTGGTGAGGAGATGGAGGTACAGAATGGTTAGGTAACTTGACCAAGGTCACAGGCTGGTAATAGTGGAGACAGAACAAACTCAGGCAGTCTGGCTCCTCAAATTCTCACTTTAATTAGTACAACAAAATACATTTCAGAAGAGAAAACTGCAATGGGGAAAGAAGGATGGAAATGGGGGAAGGGAAGGGGTCTAGGTCCATACTAGGTACATACATACTGAAGCACAGCCAGCTGGTTAGAGGCAGCGCTGGAGTTTGAACCCAGGTCTCCTGCCACGTGACCCAGCCCCTAGGTTCTTCAGCTTCAATATGGCGTACGCTCTGTGTAATGGACATTTTGCTTGTGAAAAGCAAAAAGTTAACTTAGTTATAGCCCTGAATTGTTAATTCAAGCACTTTGTGCAGTAGTTCCAGTTAGCTCACCTTATCAGCATTATAATTTGTGTCTATAATATTCCAGTCCTAAAATGCCCTCAGATGAGTTGGCCTACAAGGATGAGTATGGTAATTATGTTTAAAACACTTCCATTTTAAAGCACTTCAAACTTTTTAGAGCACTCTCATGTATACACATTATTTAAAAAATGGAATAGCTTGACAAAATGGATTTACTCTGGGGTTATGGCCTTTTGTAGATGTGAATGGAGAAAAGGCTTTTACCTCCCCTTAGCCAAGATTAGAAAAGAAAAAATGAGTTATGAGAAGATGCTGGAAGAGAAAAGAGTGTTTATTCAAGGAGCGTGATCATTGGCAGGCAGCTCTGATGGAGATTGAAGAGCCCTGGACCGGGAACTATGGGCATTGAATCCAGACAGTTCTGGGTTCAAATATTAGATCTGCTGCCTACACATCATGCCACTTATCTGGACCTTTCTTCCTTTGTAGGATGGGAATTATGCTTTCTACCTTACCAGATGGTTGTAAGGATAAGTGCTTGTTCTGTGCATGGCACATAATAATGTGTGTGCTCCCTGGGTTGGGAAGATCCCTTGAAGATGGAAATGGCAACCCACTGCAGTACTCTTGCCTGGAAAATTCCAGATGGAGGACCCTGGTAGGCTATACAGTCCATGGGGTCCAGCAAAGAGTCGGATATGACTGAGCGCTTCACTTTCTTTTACTTTTCAGTCACTAAGTCCTGTCCAACTCTTTATGACCCCATGGGCTGTAACCCGTCAGGCTTTTCTGTCAATGGGATTTTCCAGGCAAGAATACTGGAGTGGGTTGCCATTTCCTCCTCTAGGAGATCCTCCCGACCCAGGAATTGAACTTGTGTCTCCTGCATCTTGAGAGATGGATTGAGAAGTGGATTCTTTGCCACTGAGCCACCTGGGAAGCTGGCACATAGTAAGCCCTTAATACATAAAGAGCTGTTACAAATCCCCCCATCTGTACTGGTAAGGCCCACCTTTATCCACCCTGAGAAGACCTTCAGTCTGCCTGCTCTTTCCCATCTACAGTGGCCACATCTGAGTACCTGCCAGTGGGCAGCTGTGGAGTCAGCCTGCTGCTCTAGCCAGGTGTAGCTAAGACCGCCTGTCCTTCACACCCGTTGTGTGTGTTCAAACTGGATAAAGGGGCCTCTTCCCTGGTTCCCGGTTTGCATTCTGCATCCCTTCTGAGCTCAGCTTGCCTGCTTGGCCCACTACTACCTGCCTACCTGCATCCAGCCCTGTCCCAGTCTCTTTCCCCAGAACTGATTTAGTCCCTGTTTTTACCACATTTGACTAACTATTAGTGTCAAACTGGGCAGAGTTATTTTCCTTTCTTAATTTTCTTTTGGACAAAAAGTTGTTTTACATGGATCTTTTTAGAAGGAGCTACACTATTTAAAGAGAGACAGTATATTTGGTTCATTGAGTCAAGTTCCAAGTCATTTCTGGGGGGAAAAAAAATCAGCTAATCTGGCAGCTTACTGACCCCACTGACTGGTGTCTTCATTAAACTGAGTGGTCTGTTTAATCAAAACGGGCAAGTTGGTGGCCAGTTTAGGTACAGGCATAATGTCCCATGCCTCCTGATGTTTACTCCAGTTTCTCCTTCCCTTGTGCCTGGAGTATAACAGCAGAACTCCTCTGAGCCTCGATCTTTGCTTTGCTTTGGCTGGAACAAGAAGGACCTGGGAGCTTCAGTTTCCAGGAGCCAAGGCTGAAGAGATCTCAGTGGTGCTGGGGGGTGACAGGCGGGAGAGGGCTGGTGGTCAGAGTGCTGGACCAGAGATCATGCTGGCCAGCGTGCCCAGGTCCAGAAAAGGCAAGGTACAGGGGCCACCTGCATCTACCAAGCCAAAAAACAAAAGGTAGTTTATGAAAGTGGAACCTGTGACATGAGTCATTTGATTCCATGTGACTTTCTATCATTTGAAATTTTCGACTGGATTCAGTTCCAGAGAGATCAGGCCCTAGGTGCGTGAGTCTCCACTTGGAGTCAGCAGGCAGCGAGTACTTCGCTTGGACTCCATAAGTCATCATTTATGGGGTCAGAAGTGTTCCCCTTCTGTTAATTTTCCGCCTTTCAGCTCCACTGTGATCAAAGGGTAGAGATCGGAAGGTCCTTTAAGATGTAACCTTGGCTTCCTGGTGGCTCAGATGGTGAAGAGTCTGCCTGCGATGCAGGAGGCTGGGGTGTGATCCCTGAGCCTGGAAGATCCCCTGGAGAAGGAAATGGCAACCCACTTCAGTATTCTTGCCTGGAGAATTCCAATGGACCAAGCAGGCTACAGTCCATAGGGTCTCAAAGAGTCGGACACGACTGAGCGCCTTTCACTTCACTTCACTTAGAGCAGATTCTTGTTTGTCCAGTCCCATCAGATCCATCATATGCTGGTCATTTCTGACCATGTTCTGGTCGGTTAGTGACTTAGGGCTGAACAGAACCTCCATGCAGTCCTTCTCTGAACTGACGGTTTCTGACTCTTGATTTCTCTTCCTTGTATCTGAAATGGACTCTAATCCTGAGAAGGAAAGTCTTCATGATTTAGACTGTGGGCCTAGGACATCCAACCCATCATGTGCCATTCATCTGTGAGAGAACAGTTTCAGATAGAAGAGACTCAGAAGGTGGAAGCTACTGAACAAGTCATTTATCGAATGGAGGCTAATAATTGGTAATCTCTCCCAAAGGATTTGGCAAAATTACCATTTGCTTGAAAATCTTAAATTTCAGTGTTCTACCCTGGAAAATTTGATTTCAATTACATGCAGAATTCTCTTACCCTGTGGAGTTTATATTAAGTTACACCAATTATAGTTTATGTGAAAATGAAAGAATAAGCTATGTCCAACATTCCTTAGTTGAGCAATTCATGGTCGGTCTGTCCAGTTTATCACTTGCGTGAGTAATAAGCCCCTTGCTGGCCTCCCCTTTCTGGCATGGGTGGGACCCATCTCAAAACTCAGCTGGGTGGACTCAAAGAGAGATGACTTGTCCAACTGTAAGTACTGACGCTTAACTGGTTAAATATTCCTTCTGACATCTCAAGTCTTCCTTTTAAATCACTTGCTTTTAAATCTTTCTGAGTACATTGTTTAGCATTTCTTTATTAAGAATCTGTTAGTACTGACCTCTATCCATTTTTCTTTTTAGGTGTTGAAATACATTTTTATTTGAGTATAATTGCTTTACAATGTTGTGTTAGTTTCTGCTGTACAATGAAATAATCAGCTATATGTATACATTTATCCTCTGACTTCTATCCATTTTTGTTTGCCTAAAAATGTCTTCACTCATGTGTGAAGAGAGAGTTTTGCTTTTTCTGTACTGACAGTTATTTTCCCTCAGCTCTTTGAAGATATCATTTTATTTTCATTTTGGATGCTGAGAAATCAGCTCAGTCTTTGTCAGTGATCTTTCTTTTCTCTCTGTCTGCTTTTATTTTCTTCTTGATTTTTTTTTTTCTGTTTCACTAAATGTTGAAAAATTTTCATGTCTAGCTATTGAATTCTTTTTATTGATTCTGCCTAGGATTTAGTGCACTTTTTAACCTGAGAATTCATGACATATTAATTAAAAAAAATTCTTAGCCCCTATTTCTTTGAACATTTTCTCCTTATTTATTTATTTTTTTTCTTTCTGGAAATCTGATTAGATATATGTTAAACCTTTTCATTCTGTGCTCCCTATCACTTATCTTCTTTCATGTATTTCAACTTTTGTTTCTCTGTGCTGCATTCTGGGTAATTTCTTCAAGTCCATCTTAAGGCTCATCACTTCTGTCTTTGGCTACGTCCAGTATGCTACTTACCTGATTTGGTTGTTTTGCTTTCATGATTATATTTTATATTTCATAAATTTTATTTGACTTTAAAAAAATTATTAACTCAGTTGTCATCGTCATATCTTCAATCCTCTCTATTATTTCTTTACACACATTAAAATTACTTATTTTATATTCTACATCTGATCATTGCAGTATCTCCAGTTTTCTGATCACTTTCATTCACAGTGACTTGCCCACTCATATTTTTAGTGATTTTTTTTTCATTGTGAGCTCATGTTCCTCAAAACTTTTTCTGCAGGAATTACTAGAGCCCTGTGTTTGAAGAGTCCTCTAGAGAGAAAGGATCTGAATTTGTTCCAGCCAGCTTTAATCACATCGTCACCTGGTTGGTGGTAGTTGTTATTCTTCCAAGTCACGTTAGTAGTGTAAATTCTGGCCCTGAACCTATGTAAGTGTGGGCTTTTGGCTATAGACTCTTAAGAGAGATTTTTTTTTTCTGCCTCTCTAAGAGCTGAGGCCAGGATAGATATATCTCATTCTAAAGGACAGTTTTGTTTCGTTTTTTTTCCTGTGTCTCAATCTGATGTTATTTCCATGTAAGTATTGTGGTATTTTGGAAAGGGGTATTTGATCTGGTCAGTGACCAGGATCAGGCCCAGGCTTTGTCCTCAGGCCCGCATACTAGGCAGTGTGTAAAAATGCAGGCTTATGGAGCAAAGGACAACAGCTCTGCTTTCCATAGTAAAATTACACTGCCTTCTAATTTCTGACTTCCAACTCTTTCCCTAACTTTATTGCAACTTTAGCCATACTTTAAAACAGATTAAAAAATAATTTATCCCTTTCTTTAAATGATCTATATTAGAAGAGGCTCTTTGACCCACCTAGCTGCAGAGACAAAGGTTAGGCATGTGCTAGGTGGTGTTTTAGATGTTTGGGATACAGTAGTGAACGAGCAAGATAATAAGATCCCATTTCTCACAGAGCTTGTATTTAAGTGTATTAAGTATACTTGTATTAAGTGTATTAAGTAATGAAGAGAAGAAACAAAAACAATACCTAAGTTAATTTCACATGATGTTGAATAATCTTTCTAAGTATTCACAATGACCCATGCAAGGGATTTGGTCTTGTATCTTTTTATATATTTGTGTATTTAATCACCCTGTCACTATGTTGTTAGGTGGATATACCCATTATTCTGTGGGAATTGAATGAAACATCTCAGTTGTTAAGTGATTGGTTAATTCAGTGATAAAGACAGCATGGTTGAGGAGCCCTTGAATTTGGGCTCAAAGATAGATTGCATCTACATCCAAGTAATGTGATTTGTTAAGATATGTGTGAGATTGAAAATGACTTTTTAATGAACAAGCTGAGAGCAACTTTATAAGGCATGAGTGCATCTATTCTCTCCAGTTAAATATTTTAAAGCCATGTTTTCGTTAACAAAATATATTGCCTCATTTTCACCAATGATATAGATGGATTAAGGAATAACAAATAATTAGTACCTTCAAGTATTCATCCTAATCCATACCCCTTTAAAGTGGAAACATGGAGAGAGAAGAAAAGCTGGAAATGTTTTTTTTCTTAAATGATGAGATGATCAACACTTTGTAATAAAGCTGATGAAAGAGATTTTGATCATCCAGTGATCTGCTTTGGGCTCAAATGCTGTTTGAGAGAAAGCTAGTTTTATAAGAAATGTCTCAAAACATCAAATAAGAACCCAGTAAGTGAACTTGGTTTACTGAACCTCTTTCACTTGATTTAGAAACAGTGCCCACTAATTAGAAATGTCAAGGAATTTTCAGAGGTGTAAATGGTGAATAGGTGAGATGATGCACTTTTCAAAGTAGTTGATTTTGCTTGGCACCCCCAGATGGGTTTGAACCCACTGATAGAGAGTCTTACCTTTTTTTTTTTTTGGTGCAATGGGCCCTTTTGGGAATCTGGTGAAGTTTAAAAATCCTTGTCAGAAAGATAGTTTCAGTACTTAAAACATAATGCATGAAATTAAAAGGAAACAAAAATATTGGAATATTAAGAGACCTTTAAGAGATATCTAGATTATTAACCTCTGTGATATATTTAAATTGCTTCTTTTTTCTTGATGGAAAGAAGTAGTTTATGACATGACCCATTCCCTCTATTTCTTAAAAGAGGAAATGGAGCTGTTGCCAGCTATATAGAGGCACTGTAAGTCAGTAGTCTTATCACATATATTTTAATAAAGCATTTCTGCTGTTATAACAACATGGTTCCTTGGAAAGGAACCTCCTAAGTTTTCTACCTATAGGATTTCTATAAGATAAGAAATTAGACAAGATCAGTGTTATCTAGAGTTATTGACATTCTAAGTGAAGGATGGCCTCAGAAAACAAACAAAAAGAAGGGAAAATAAAAAAGCTGTTACTTTTAAAATTAACTGCCACAATAAAACAAAATATTGTTTATTCATTGTTCTTTTCAGTTCCGTTCAGTCGCTCAGTCGTGTCCGACTCTTTGTGACCCCATGAACCATAGCACGCCAGGCCTTCCTGTCCATCACCAACTCCTGGAGTTCACCCAAACCCATGTCCATTGAGTCGGTGATGCCATCCAACCATCTCATCCTCTGTTGTCCCCTTCTCCTCCTGCCCCCAATCTTTCCCAGCATCAGGGTCTTTTCAAATGAGTCAGTTCTTCACATCAGGTGGCCAAAGTATTGGCGTTTCCAGCTTTAGCATCATTCCTTCCAAAGAACACCCAGGACTGATCTCCTTTAGGATAGACTGGTTGGATCTCCTTGCAGTCCAAGGGACTCTCAAGAGTCTTCTCCAACACCACAGTTCAAAAGCATCAATTATTCGGCGCTCAGCCTTCTTCACAGTCCAACTCTCACATCCATACATGACCACTGGAAAAACCATAGCCTTGACTAGATGGACCTTTGTTGGCAAAGTAATGTCTCTGCTTTTGAATACGCTATCTAGGTTGGTCATAACTTTTCTTCCAAGGAGTAAGTGTCTTTTAGTTTCATGGCTGCAGTCACCATCTGCAGTGATTTTGGAGCCCAAAAAAATAAAGTCAGCTACTGTTTCCACTGTTTCCCCATCTATTTGCCATGAAGTGATGGGACTGGATGCCATGATTTTAGTTTTTCTGAATGTTGAGCTTTAAGCCAACTTTTTCACTCTCGTCTTTCACTTTCATCAAGAGGCTCTTTGGTTCTTCTTCACTTTCTGCCATAAGGGTGGTGTCATCTGCATATCTGAGGTTATTGATATTTCTCCCAGCAATCTTGATTCCAGCTTGTGCTTCCTCCAGCCCAGCATTTCTCATTGTGCTTTTCAGCTTCAAATAAAACATCAGAGTGCTTTGGCTTGTTATGTCATATCCATACAATAAAATCCTATGGAGCCTTTAAAAAGAATAGAGGGACTTCCTTGGTGGTCTAATATTAGGACTCTGCACTGTCACTGCCGAAGGCCCAGGTTTGATCCCTGGTCAGGGAACTGAGATCCCACATGCTGCGTGAAAAAACAGGTCTCCCATTGCGCTGAAAAAACACAATAAAAAAATAGAAATACGTGTGCTCTCATAATGAACTCTAAGATAGGTAATTAAATGGGAAAGAAAAGGTGTAGATGAGTGCGCTGTGCCTTCTCACATGTCCATTCATAAGGCCTGTGACATTTTTGGAAAGAGATAATCAGTAACAACGATTGTTTCTGGGAAGGGAACTTGAGGGCTGGAGAATGATGCAGAGTCTGACTTTTCTTTGTATATCTATTTGTATTGTTTGAATGTTTTGCCATATGCATATATCAGCAGTTCTAATTAATTCATTAAAAAATAAACTGTCCTTTCTTCTAGCAGCTATTGATATTGAAATGCAATTAAAGCATAAAAAGAATAGCATATGTACTAATTAAGCCCATCAAATAACATATTTCGCTAACTAATACACTATTCTGTGCATCAAGAAAAAAGTCTCAACAATTAGGCCTGCTCCAAGTAAGACTGACTGGTTCTTGAGTTCAGGGTGCAGATGGTGAGACCCACGTGTCAGGGTTTTCCCAGGTCCTCCAAGTGTTCTCCTGGGGCCTGCCATCTCACACACTGCTTCATAGTTGTCTGGTTCTTTTCACTCTTCCTCTTCGTCTATGAACTCCTGGAGTCATGTTTCTCACACAGCCTGGCATGGAGCAGGCCCACAGTGAATGAGGAGAGAATGATTCACTCTTGATCCTGCCAGGAGTGAAGTCTAGGGCTGGAGAAGTTAGTAGTAGACTGAGTATTCCTATAGCAGAGCAGGTGGCTGGCACAGTCAGACCCCATGGCCTGGTGGCTCTCAGCTGGATGGGTGGCAAATGGAGTGGTGGACACGATGAAGGAGAACCGGAAAAAACCGAGTGTGGTGAAAGTGCCAGTCCTTGGCATCCCAGTTTTATCCCCAAACCTCTGTTGTGGGGGTGGCTGCTGCTGGAGGAGACAAAGCCCGCAGAACAGTGGGAGTAGTAGGTGGGAGAGAATTTGGATAACAGCAGTTGTTCAGTGAAATTTCACAGCGCCTTTCAAGAATGAAACTCAATTTATATTTAGAATTTGATTTCAATCCAGAAGGAACATGCAGGCTGGTTGATATCAAGACCCTGTAAGCAATAATTTTTCTGTCAGTTATTAAAATGATTAGTAATTGAGTGTGAAAGAGATGATTGGTCATGCTCATTCATTCATTCACTTCATATTTATTGTTGAGTCATTGTGCCCCATGAGGGAATACATGATGGATTAGATGACTCATCCTCCCTAAGTAGTTCAGTTCAGTTCAGTTGCTTAGTCGTGTCTGACTCTTGGTGACCCCATGGACTGCAGCACGCCAGGGTTCCTTGTCCATCACCAACTCCCAGAAATTGCTCAGACTCATGTCCATCAAGTCAGTGATGCCATCCAACCATCTTATCCTCTGTCACCCCCTTCTCTTCCTGCCTTCAATATTTCCCAGCATTAGGGTCTTTTTCAGTGAGTCAGTTCTTCGCATCAGGTGGTCAAAGTATTGGAGTTTCAGCTTCAGCATCAGTCCTTCCAGTGAATATTCAGGACTGATTTCCTTTAGGATGGACTGGTTTGATCTCCTTGCAGTCCAAGAGTTCAAGGGACTCTCAAGAGTCTTCCCCAACATAACAGTTCAAAAACATCAATTTTCATCACTCAGAATTCTTTATAGTCCAAATCTCCCATTCATACATGACTACTGGAAAAACCATAGCTTTGACTAGACAGAACTTTGTCGGCAAAGTAATGTCTCTGCTTTTTAATATACTGTCTAGGTTGGTCATAACTTTTCTTCCAAGGAGCAAGTACCTTTTAATTTCATGGCTTCAGTCACCATCTGCAGTGATTTTGGAGCCCAAGAAAATGAAAGTCTCTCACTGTTTCCATTGTTTCCCCAGCTATTTGCCTTGGAGTGATGGGAGCGGATGCCATGATCTTAATTATCTAAATGTTGAGTTTTAAGCCAACTTTTTCACTCTCGTCTTTCCCTTTCATCAAGAGGCTCTTCAGTTCTTCTCTTTCTGCCATAAAGATGGTGTCATCTGCATATCTGAGGTTGTTGATATTTCTCCCGGCAATCTTGATTCCAACTTGTGCTTCATCCAGCCCAGCATTTCACATGATGTACTCTGCATATAAGTTAAATAAGCAGGGTGACAATATCCAGCCTTGACGTACTCCTTTCCCAATTTGGAACCATTCTGTTGTACCATGTCCAGTTCTAACTGTTGCTTCCTAACCTGCATACAGATTTCTCAGGAGGCAAATAAAGTGGTTGGTATTCCAGTCTCTTTGAGAATTTTCTACAGTTTGTTGTGATCCACACAGTCAAAGGCTTTGGCATAGTCAATAAAGCAGAAGTAGATGTTTTTCTGGAACTCTCTTGCTTTTGTGATGATCCAGCGGATGTTGGCAATTTGATCCGTGGTTCCTCTGGCTTTTCTAAATCCAGCTTGAACATCTGGAAGTTCTCAGTTCAGGTACTGTTGAAGCCTGGCTTGGAGAATTTTGAGCATTACTTTGCTAGCGTGTGAGATGAGGGCACTTATGCAGTAGTTTGAACATTGTTTGTCATTGCCTTTCTTTGGGATTGGAATGAAGTAGCAGATCATAAAAATAATTTTGCATAATGATTAAGAATGATATGTGCTTAGGTTCAGATCCTGGTTCCACCTGTGTGACCTTGAGCAGTTGTTTAATCTCTTCATGCTTCAGTTTTCTCATTGCTAATGTAATAGTAGTATCTGTCTCATAGAATTAAATAAGATAACAAATATAAAGTAGTTGGGACAGTGCCTGGCATAATCAAGAGTCAGTGTACATCAGTTTAAAAAAATTTCTTGATTTGTTGAACACCTTTGGAGCTCCTGCCCTGCCCTAGACACCGCTGTAGTTAAGAAGTGGGATGGGAGACATAATTCCTCTTTAGAGAATTTAGCTGTTAGTTGGAATGTTAATTATCTCTTCCTTTGTAGCAAATTACCCAGCACTTAGTGGCTTGAAACTATGATGGACATTACTTATCTCTCATTTTTGAGGTGGTTTTAGGATCAGCTTGGCTGGATAATTCTGTTCAGAGTCTCATGATGTTACAGTTACAACGTTGGCCAGAACTGCCATCATCTGAGGGCTTGACTGACGATGGAAGATGCATTGCTGAGATGTCTCACTCATAAGAAAACTAAAAAGTTGGTTCTTCTTCACCTGGGTGTCTCCAAGGCACTTCTTGAATGTCCTTCCAATAAGGTGGCTAGCTTTCCCAAGGGGAAGTGATCTAAGACACGAGACCAGAAACTGCAGTGAGGTTTGTGACATAGCCTCAGAAGCCAAATACCATCACTGTGCTATGTTCTGTCAGTCTCACAGCTCAGCTTTGATTCAGTATGGGAGGGAACTATACACTCTGGTTCAGTATAGAAGGAAATTATATGTTCAGTATGAATTGGGTATCAGAAGGTGGGGATCCTTGCTGGGTGTCTTGGAGTCTGGACACCACAGCTGCAGACGAATAATCATGGGGAAAGTGCTGCAATGGAGATGGAGATATACCATGGGGAGCTCTTGAGACTACAGTCATGTCAGGAAAGGAAGAGGTGAAGCTTGAGTTCAGTTTGAAGGAAAAGAAGACCTGTGTCTCAGTATGTTAAAAGGGAGTATCCAGGGCAGACAGAGCTGCAGAGGGAAAGGCGTGGGGAGGTGAAAATGAGCATGATATACCCTGGAAGCTTGCAAGAGGTCTGTTGTCCTGGGGTAAAGGCTCTGATAGGGCAGGAACAAGAAGATAAATGGGGTGATGAATGTAGAAGAACTATACAAAAAAAGGTCTAGATAACCATGATGGTGTGATCACTCAAGTGGGTCTTAGGAAGCATTACTACAAACAAAGCTAGTGGAAAAAGTGGTAGTCACTCAGTCATATCTGACTCTTTGCGACCCTGTGGACTGTAGCCTGCCAGGCTCCTCTGTCCGTGGAATTCTCCAGGCAGGAATACTGGAGTGGGTTACTATTTCCTTCTCCATGGGATCTTCCTGACCTAGAGATCAAACCTGGGTCTCCTGCATTGCAGGCAGATTCTTTACCATCTGAGCCATCAGGGAATCCCTGACTATGTGGATTACAACAAACTGAAAATTGATAGGGATACCAGACCACCTTACCTGTCTCTTGAGAAACCTATGTGCAGGTCAAGAAGCAACAGTTAGAACTGGACATGGAACAATGAACTGGTTCAGAATTGGAAAAGCAATACAGCAAGGCTGTATACTATCACTCTGCTTATTTAACTTATATGCAGGGTACATCATGCAAAATGTCAGGCTGGATGAATCACAAGCTGGAATCAAGATTGCTAAGAGAAATATCAATAATGTTAGTTATGCAGATGATACCACTCTCATGGCAGAAAGTGAAGAGGGACTAAAGAGCCTCTTGATGAAGGTGAAAGAGGAGAGTGAAAAAGCTGGTTTAAAACTCAAGGTTCAAAACACTAAGATCATGGTATTTGGTTCCATCACTTTATAGTAAATAGAAGGGGGAAAAGTGAGAACAGTGACAGATTTTATTTTCTTGGGCTCAAAAATCATTGTGGATGCTGACTGCAGTCATGAAATTGAAAAACACTTGCTCCCTGGAAGGAACGTTATGACAAACCTAGACAACATATTAAAAAGCAGAGACATCACTTTCCCAATGAAGATCCGTATAGTCAAAGCTTTGCTTTTTTCCAGCAGTTATATTCAGATGTGAGAATTGGACCCTAAAGAAGGCTGAGCACAGAAGAACTGGTGTTTTTGAGTTGGAGTGCTGGAGAAGATCCTTGAGTCCCTTGGACAGCAAGGAGATCAAACCAGTCAATCCTAAAGGAAATCAACC
Organism: Cephalophus harveyi; assembly: GCA_006410635.1. Taxonomy (NCBI): domain Eukaryota; kingdom Metazoa; phylum Chordata; class Mammalia; order Artiodactyla; family Bovidae; genus Cephalophus; species Cephalophus harveyi. The sequence continues at coordinate 147,130 of SJYT01083771.1, forward strand.
CAGAATATTCACTGGAAGGACTGAAGCTCCAATACTTTGGCCACCTAATGGGAAGAACCAATTCACTGGAAAAGACCTTGATGCTGGGAAAGATTGAGGGCAAACAGAGAAGGGGAACGGCAAAGGATGAGATGGTTAGATAGCATCATCGGCTCAATGGACATGAATTTGAGCAAACACCGGAAAATAGTGAAGGACAGGGAAGCCTGGCATACTGTAGTCCATGGGGTCGCAAAGAGTTAGACACAACTTAGCAACTGAACAACAACACCACTGGCTTACTTATATGAGAAGGATGTGGTGATAGTTCAGACAAACTGTGACACCTCACACTCCCAGGGACGGCGGAGCCTGGTGGGCTGCCGTCTATGGGGTCACACAGAGTCAGACACGACTGAAGCGACTTAGCAGCAGCAGCAGCAGCAGCAGCACACTCATAAATCAAAGAAAATCATTTTACTTTCTTTAAGGATTTATTCTCTAAAATACCTTTGTGGTATTTAGGATGCCAGTGCATCTGTCCATCCATCCATGTGTCCATCTATCCAACTGATATTTATTAGTTGCATTTGGACTATATGACAGACTCTTACTAAGCTGACCAGCACAGTTTCTGTTTTGTACACACACACACACACACACACACACACACACAGAGTTTTAGTTTAGTCTGCTTTACTTTGTCTTCATAGTACCAATCACTACTTAGCATTATGTTTCTTTTATGTTTATTGCTAGTGTTCATCTCTAGAATATAAACTCCAGGAATTTTGTGTTTCCGTTATTATTTCTTCAGTGCTTAGAATATTGTTTGGCACATATTGGAGGCTCATTAATAATGTGATTGAATAGATGCAAGAGTGAAGTGAGGTGAAAGAGGTATGCAGAAGATGGTGTGGATACCCAAACTCAGGAAACATCCAGGTCTTCTCAAGTAGGGAAAGGAGGTGGTTAGAGAAAGCTTTGTGGAGTATTTGCTCTACAAATTGAGCTTGCTAGGTGGATGAGCTGAGAATGAGCATTGAAGATAGAGGAGATCTTATGAGCAAAAGGGTGGAGGTATATGTGAGTGTGATTCCCAGGTCAAGATAATGCTTATTTCTTTTTGTGAGGTTTGTGAAACCAAAAGTATAATTACAAGGTAAGAACAGTATCTTCCAGTAGATGCTTTTTTTAAAAAAATTAATTTATACCTCCTCCATTCATTTCTTCCATCCACTACTCCCCATCCCTGGAAACCACCAAACTGTTCTCTGTGACTCTTTGCTTGCTTTTTCTTTTATATTTTTTGATTCCACGTATAAGAAAGATCAGGCAGTGTTTGTCTTTCTCTGTCTGACTTATTTCGGTGCCATGGTACCCTTTAGGTCCATCCGTGTTGTTTCAAATGTCAAGATTTCATCCTTTTTAAATGGCTAATTAATATTCTTAAATATTCCATTTCTTTATCCTTTCATCCATTGATAGACACTTAGATTTTTTCCATATTTTGGCTGTTGTAAATAATGCTGCGGTGAACATGGGGATGCCTATATCTTTTCAAGTTAGTGTTCTTGTTTTCTTTGAATTCATACCCCAGAGTGGAATTGCTGGATCCCGTGGTACTTATGAGTACGGGTTGAACCTGCTGCTGGGAGTGTGGATTGTTACAATTTTTCTACCTGACTTTAGCAGTATGCTGACACTTGGATTCAGCAAGTCCACTTCTAGGACTCAGCTTTATAGCTATACTTGCGCTTGTGTCCATGGCTCCCTGGGCAGGCACAAGGAACCTCCGTATGGCCTTCCATGGTACCTGCACTAATTACACTTCCACCAAGAGTGCACAAAGATTCCCTTTCCTCCACATCCTTGCCAACATTTATTTCTTGACTTTTTTATGAAAGCCATTCTAACAGGTATGAGGTGATATCTCACTGTAATTTTTATTTGCATTTCCCTGATGATTAATGATGTTGAGAATCTTTTCACATACCTGTTGAGCCTCTATATGTCTTTTTTGGAAAAATGTCTATATAGAGCTGCCATTTTAAAAATTGGATTGATTTTTTTTTTTTTTGCTATTGAGTTGTATGAGTTCTTTATATATTTTGGATATTAGTCACTTATCAGATATGTGATTTGCAGTTTTTTATCCTGTTAAGTATGTTGCTTTTTCATTTTTTGGTGGTTTCTTTTGCTGTGCAGAGCTTTTTAATATGACATAGTCCTACTTATGTAGGACTAGTTTTACTAGGACATAGTCCTAGTTTTACTTTTGTTGCTTTTGGAATCAAATTCAAAAAAAAGTCATTGCCAAACCTGTGTCAAAGAACATATAACCTATGTTTTCTATAGGTGTTTTATGGTTTCAGGTTTTACATTCAAGTCCTTAATCCATTGCGTTACTTTTTCTGTATGGTGTAACATAGTGGTCGAGTTTCGTTGTTTTGCATGTGCCTGTCTAGTTTTCCTGACATCATTTATTGAAGAGAGTCTACTTTCCTCTGTATATTCTTTTAAAAAAATATTTATGTAATACTGGAGTGGGTTGCCATTTCCTTCTCCAGGGGATCTTCCCAACCCAGAACTGAATGAACCTGTGTCTCCTGCCTGCAGGCAGATGCTTTAGTGTCTGAGCCACCAGGGCTTCCCTGGTATTTATTTATTTATTTGGTTGTGTCAGGTCTTAGTTGCAGCACACAGACTCTCTAGTCGCAGAGCACAGGCTCAGTTGCTCCTCGGCATATGAGGTCTTCGTTCCTAGATCAGGGATTGAACTCGTGTCCCCCTGCAAGGTGAACTTTAAACCACTAGACCACCAGGGAAATCCCCCCACTGTATATTCTTGACTCCCTTGTCATAAACTGATTGACCACATACGCAGGGGTTTGTTTCTGGGTTTTGTATTCTGTTCCATTGACCAGTGTGTCTGCTTTTATGCCAGAATTTTATTATTATAGCTTTGTGCTTTAGTTTGGAATCAGAGATTGTGATGTTTCCAACTTTGTTCTTTTTCAAGATTGCTTTGGCTATTTGGGTGGGTTGTTTTTTTTTTTTTAGGACTATTTGTTCTGTTTATTTGGGAAGTACCATTGGAATTTTGGTCAGGATTGCACTGAATTTATAGATTGCTTTGGGTAGTACCGACATTTTAAGAGCATTGCTTTTCCCAGTTCATGGACACAGAATATTTTTCCATTTGTTTGTGTCTTCTTCAACTTCTTTCATTATTGTATTGTAGTTTTCAATGTATAGGTCTTTTTTTTTTTTTTTTAGTGTAAGCAACATTTTATTATTCTAACTTATAATAATAATGGTGATTGATCCAAGTAATAGTACTCTGTGTTCTCAATGTATAGGTCTATTACCTTCTTGGCTAAATTTATTCCTAGATATTTTATTCTTTTTGATGCAATAAGGAATGTGATTGTCTTCTTTATTTCTCTCTCTGATAGTTTGTTACTAGTATATAAAAATACAACAGATTTTTGTGTTGATTTGTATCCTGAAATTTAACTGAATTCATTTGCTAGTCATAACTGGTTTTTGATGATGTCTTTAGGGTTTCTATATAGTAGGGTATCTTGCAAATGGTGACAGTTTTACTTCTTCTTTTCCAGTTTGGATGCTTTTTATTTCTTTTTCTTGCTTAATTGCTCTGGAAAGGACTTATTTTTATATAATATGATCTATATAATTGTATAGTATCCTCTTTTTAAAAAGCACATCAAAGGAGGCATCATTTGCAGAAATTTCTGAACTTAAAACTCCACTGCTGCTGCTGCTGCTGCTAAGTCGTTTCAGTTGTGTCCGACTCTGTGTGACCCCATAGATGGCAGCCCACCAGGCTCCCCCGTCCCTGGGATTCTCCAGGCAAGGACGCAGGAGTGGGTTGCCATTTCCTACTCCAATGCATGGAAGTAAAAAGTGAAAGTGAAGTTGCTCAGTCGTGCCCGACTCTTAGTGACCCCATGGACTGCAGCCTACCAAGCTCCTCCATCCATGGGATTTTCCAGGCAAGAGTACTGGAGTGGGGTGCCCTTACCTTCTCCTAAAACTCTACTAGTTGATAGATATTCTTGTACTGTGGCTATAAATGAAACACAAATACCAGACTTGCATGTCCTCCCTATTATTGAGCTTTTTCCTCAGTACTCTGTGCATTTATCTTTTAAAATATATTTCCTTGCTGCAGTGGCGATATCTTTAGTTTTCCCTGTAAACTTGACATGAGATGTGGTTTTTGGCATCTCTGTTGACTTGAAGATTTTTTGTGTCACATTGGTACTAGATAGAGCCACAGTTGAGAATATTTTACAGTGAAGGAGGCTGCAGATCTGTGATGAGGGTAAGTTGAGTTAGATGTTATTTATACTACTGTACTGTAGGACCAACTTGAGATTTTTAGGTTATTATTTTCCCAGTCTTCTTCAGTGTAGAAATGTTAGCATGCCTGGAGGATGCCTTCTTACGGCCCCTGCTTGTCCCTTGTCGATGAATTTCAGAAAACAGCTGTGCAGAGAAGATTGAAACAGTTGTAGATTTCCAGGTTCTACCGCATTTATGAAATTCTCCTCAATGGCCACCGTGTTCAGGTAATCGGAAAGTATGAATACCTTTGAGAAACATTTCAAACGAAGCAACTTGTCCCCAGGGATTTTCTCTGGTCCCCGCTTTTTTTTCTTAGGGTAACTTTGATTTTTTTTTTCTAGTTATCTGCCTCTGCTCACACTTAGCAATGTAAATGTTCAGTATCAAAGAATAAGCCTTAAAGGTTACAGAGGCAATTAATTTTTGGATCTACTGAAAAAGTGGAACTCAAATTTGATCTTAAATTGGACTAAAAATTTAACAGTAATTGTGTCTGGATGATATGAATAGAGGTATTTTTCCTTCTTTCTGCTTTCATTTCACCCTCACAAATTAAAAAGTGAGCGTGTACTATGATTTTACAGTGGGTTTAAAGCCAAGACACTTTTTGGACAATTTACTTTTCAACACTTGCACGATATGCAATCTCTAGGCATCGTTTTTGCAAAATGGATCCTGTTTCTCCCTCTTTTCCCTCCTCAGAGCTCACTTTTCAATGTCAGTAAAAGTGGATTGAATGAGGGCTTCAAATGGCAGAAGAGGATTCTCATTTATTGACTAAAATTTGCCCGGGGAAGGTTAGCAGGGCAAGGCAGAGCCAAGCAGATGGGACTGCTGGGCCATCGGAGGCTGTGGTGAGCCGCCATGGAGGAGACATTCATTCCCACCCCACACCTCTCAGTTACTGTCACGGAAGTTCAGAAATGACCATTTTTTCTGTGTGTGACTTTCTGTTGCTGGTCATTGGGTAGTTTTGCCCTGGCATGGATCTGCCAGTCTGCCGATGTGCCTTTCAGCAGGTGCTTTTGCAAAACTGTCTCCTGACCTCACCCTCTGAACTCATAGCCACATTTTCCTCCCCCCAAAGTCACAAACATCAGATAGTTTGTGAGCACATGGTGTCTGCCTGTCCTAGGGTAACCAGATAATTCGGGGTACATCAGATGAAGTCTTACTCTGAAATTAAAAAAAAAAAAAAAGTGGATTTGAGCAAAGTACAAAAGCCTTGAAAACAGTTCCTAAATATTTGACTGACTCACCAATTTTCAACTCTGATGCTCTGATTCCTGCACACACAGGTGACAGATGAAAGCACACTCAGGTGACAGATGAAATCAGCCTTCCAGCCAACCCACCAGCAGTAATATATCACTGTTTGTCTTGAGCAAGTGACTGTTTGCAAAGCTGCTTAAGTGGCTTCCTGGTGATGCATCTTAATGGTACACTTGTAGCATTTCCTTGGGTGAGGATTTCAGAGATCGTGCAGGGAGTCTGATAACTGGATACTTGATTAAGTTATAACCTCAGAAACTTCTTTACCTGATGATGAGGACCAATAAATCTAAGAAAATCCCCTGATACACAACCACTTGGGATGAAAATGAGCAAGAACTGAACTTTCAATCCTGGCCTGATCAAAGAAACCATCCTTAGAAAACCCTGAGGGGAGCTCTCTGTGCCATTTCTGAGTTAGAGTCTGTGGTTCTTTGCTCATGTGTAATCACAAAGATCTCCTGCCCTGCAGAGTCTGAATGGTACATCCTGATTTCTGTTTTCCTAAAGTACACTGGACAAGATTATAACAAGCTCTCCAAGGGTGAGTTCTTGAACTTTGAAAATACAGAACTGGGTGCCTTCATAAAGAAACAGGTGTCCTTGACCCTGGTGTCCTTGACTACATGATGAAGAAACTGGACCTCAACTGATGGGCAGCTGCTGCTGCTGTTGCTAAGTCACATCAGTCGTGTCTGACTCTGTGTGACCCCTTGGTTGGCAGCCCACCAGGCTCCCCCNACAGAACTGGGTGCCTTCATAAAGAAACAGGTGTCCTTGACCCTGGTGTCCTTGACTACATGATGAAGAAACTGGACCTCAACTGATGGGCAGCTGCTGCTGCTGTTGCTAAGTCACATCAGTCGTGTCTGACTCTGTGTGACCCCTTGGTTGGCAGCCCACCAGGCTCCCCCATCCCTGGGATTCTCCAGGCAAGAACACTGGAGTGGGTTGCCATTTCCTTCTCCAATGCATGAAAGTGAAAAGTGAAAGTGAAGTCGCTCAGTCATGTCCGACTCTTAGCGACCCCATGAACTGCAGCCCACCAGGCTCCTCCATGCATGGGATTTTCCAGGCATGAGTACTGGAGTGGGGTGCCATTGCCTTCTCCTGATGGGCAGCTAGAGTTCCAAGAATTTCTTAATCTTATTGGTGGTGTAGCTGTACCTTGTCTGACTCCTTCCTCCATCATGGCTGGCTATTCCTACAAGCAAATCTGAGGAGCCCTTCAGCCTGGTCTCCAAAGTAGCCCCGCTTTCATTTTACATCCCAATCTGAATTTATTCTTTACAGGCTACACTAATCCTGAGCCCAGCACACGTTCTACTCCATGCCAGGCACTCCTTCTGGTAGTAATAAGACAATGTAGTTTTTTTAAAAATTTCTTTTTCATGAAATATAGTTGAATCATCATGCGAAGAGTTGACTCATTGGAGAAGACTCTGATGCTGGGAGGGATTGGGGGCAGGAGAAGAAGGGGATGACAGAGGATGAGATGGCTGGATGGCGTCACTGACTCGATGGACGTGAGTCTGAGTGAACTCCGGGAGATGGTGATGGACAGGGAGGCCTGGCGTGCTGCGATTCATGGGGTCGCAAAGAGTCAGACACGACTGAGCGATTGAACTGAACTGAACTGATAATATTGTGTTAATTACTGCTGTACAGCAAAGTGAACCAGTTATACATATATATATTTATATATATACTTACACATTCTTTTTCATTATGGTTTATCATAGGATATTGAATATAGTTCCTTGTGCTATATAGTGGAACCTTGTTGTTTATCCATTCTGTATATACCAGTTTGTATCTGCTAATTCCATCTTCCCAATCCATCCCTTTCCCACATCCCCTTGGCAACCACCAGTCTGTATTCTATGTCCCTGATTCTGTTCCTGTTTTATAGAGAGGTTCATTTGTGTCGTATTTTATATTACACATACAAGTGATACCATATGTATTTGTCTTTCTGATTTACTTCCCTTAGCATGATAATTTATAGTTGCATCCATGTTGCTGCAAATGGCATTGTCTTGCTCTTTTTATGGCTGAGTAGCATTCCATTGTATGTATGCACCACATCTTTATCCATCCATTCGCAGATGAACATTCAGGTTGTTTCCATGTCTTGGCTATTGTAAATAATGCTGCTATGAATATAGGGGTGCATATGTCTTTTTAAATTATAGTTTTGTCTGGTTGTACACCCAGGAGTGGGATTGCTGGGTCATATGGTAATTCCATTTTTTTAAGTTTTCTGAGGAACCTCCATACTGTTTTCCACAGTGGCTGCACCAACTTACATTTCCACCAACACTGTAGGAAGCTCCCTTTTCTCACACCTTCTTCAGCATTTATTATTTGTAGACTTTTTAATGATGGCCATTCTGACTGGCATGTGGTAGTACCTTGATAATATAGTTTTTATGCACACAGACACAGATACACACACACTCAAATGCTCAGGTTTATAGGTGAGTCATTAAATTTCTCCCAAAATTGTCTTTAAAAAATTTAATTTATTTATTTTAATTGGAGGCTAATTACTTTACAATATTGTGGTGGTTTTTCCGTACATTGACGTGAATCAGCCACGATGTATATGTTTCCCCCATCCTGAAACCCCTCCCACCTCCCTCCCCATCCCATCCCTCTGGGTTGTCCCAGCGCACTGGCTTTGAGTGCCCTGTTTCATGCATCAAACTTGGACTGGTCATCTGTTTCACATATGGTAATATACATGTTTCAATGCTATTCTCTCAAATCATCCCACCCTCGCCTTCTTCCACAGAGTCCAAAAGTTTGTTCTTCACATCTGAGTCTCTTCTGCTTATAGTCTTGCATGTAGGGTCATTGTTGCCATCTTTCTAAATCCCATATATATGTATTCATATACTATATTGGTGTTTTTCCTTCTGACTTACTTCACTCTGTATAATAGGCTCCAGTTTCATCCACCTCATTAGAGGTGAATTAAATACGTTCTTTTTAATAGCTGAGTAATAATCCATTGTGTATATGTACCACAACTTCCTTATCCATTTGTCTGCTGATGAACATCTAGGTTGCTTCTGTGTCCTGGCTATTGTAAACAGTGCTGCGATGAATATTGGGGTACATGTGTCTTCTTTCAATTCTGGTTTCCTCGGTGTATATGCCGAGCAGTGGGATTGCTGGGTCATAAGGCAGTTCTATTTACAGTTTTTTAAGGAATCTCCGCACTGTTCTCCATAGTGGCTGTACTAGTTTCCATTCCCACCAACAGTGTAAGAGGGTTCCCTTTTCTCCACACCCTCTCCAGCATTTATTGTTTGTAGACTTTTTGATGGCAGCCATTCTGACTGGTGTGAGATGGGACCTCACTATGGCTTTGATTTGCATTTCTCTGATAATGAGTGATGTTGAGCATCTTTTCATGTGTTCCAACAGTTGTCTTTTTAAGGGCCTACTATGTGCAATTCACTGAGGATTCAAAAAGGAAGAAGACATGAATTTTTTTCTCAAGGAATTCATAGCCTTAGCTGGGCAGATTGGACTCCAATGCAAATAGATTTTTCAAAGTTGAAAGTGCAAATTGCTCCAGGGAAGAATAAAATGTTATGAGCTCAACTCTTGACTGTTTACTATAGGACAACATAAACAACCAACCTGGATATATTTATAAGCATTCACAGGCACATAAAAAAGCATGTTTATTTTCCTGAAGCTTCTCTAATGTATTGCCATTTTCTCCAACATTATTTCTATTTATTGCACACACTTGGTAAATTTTTCATTGTGTATAAATGTCATTAAATTCTGCTCACTTGCTACTCTTGAGTTAATTTGTTTGCTTTGTGGTTGAAGGGTTTATGAGGAATGGTTCTACTCTTGTCTGGAAGAAAATATAAATGTCTCACTTGTGAGAACTCCTCATCCTCTTTTATCTTCATGTCAGCTGTGTTTCCTTAGAAGTAGTAGACTGAACTTCTCTCCAGAACTTTCCCAGCTTTGAGAACTTAACTAGACAATCTGAAAAAAAAAAAAAAAAAAAAAAAA
>SJYT01083771.1:156949-188753 GCA_006410635.1 Cephalophus harveyi
AAAAAAAAAAACCAAACCCTCAAAAACAAGAACCTTCCTCCCCCTTGTCGAAACAGCCAGCTCCTGCTTCCTTGCCACTCTTTTTGGCTTTGTTGGGGCTCTCGTAGAGTTCAAGAGCAAATAGCTATCACTTTTTCAGTGTTTGCCATGTCCAAGGCATTTTATGTATATTTCCCCTGAATTCTCTCATGATATCAGGTGAAGAATCTGAGGCCAAGAAGTCACGTGGTTTCACTAAGATCACATAGCTATAATTTAGAACCCCAAACCTAACTCCAAAAGTTGTTGCTTTTCCCACTGTGCTATGGAACTTTGTTTTGGTTGTGCTGGGTCTTTGTTGTGACGCAGGAGCTCAGTAGTTGCAACATGAGGGCTTCTCTAGTTATGGCACACCAGCTTATTAGTTGCTCTGTGGCATATAAGATTTTATTTCCGTGACCAGAGATTGAACTCTCGTCCCCTGCACTTGGAGGTGGATTTTAATCACTGGACCACCAGGGAAGTCCCATGGTATGCTACTTCTAAGCCAAAGATCCCAATAGAGAGACGATGCCCTTTACTCAAAGGAAGAAAAAAAAAGAAAACAAAAACTCAACAACCAATAGACTTTAAAGATAGTCTTCAATTACCCAGATCTCTCATATTGATAATCCCTTTATTGTCCTGCCCTTATCCTCATATCCAAGAAGTAGGTGCGAGCTGGGAAGAAATAATAGGAAAAGGAGGTATCCATCATAACCACCTCACTGCAAAGGGGAAATTTGTTTTGCCTTTTTTCCAACACTACAAATCCCATGGTGATTGGCTGTTGATGAGCTCATTTTACCCCCTAGTTCAGCCTGTGGGAGGTTTCACTGGGGCCTCTCATCCTCCTCTGTGTGTCTTTTGCTCCCCTGTGTATCTTCGTGCTTTGCAGGAAGCTGGATGCTGGGGTGAGTGAGGTAGGTTGTGGGGCCAGTGCCTCTGTCTAATCTTTATGAAGCAGGAGTTTTTCTTACTGACTCAGACCTGGCCAGGATGTACTCATGCTGAAGCTTAAAAAGGAATCTTTCCAGCTGGACTCACACTTTTGAGATTCTACTGATGACTGTATTTCCTGGGAAGCCACATGTGTTCTCCTAGTGGCTCACATAGTCTATAGCACTGCTCTTTCAGGTAGAAGCTGGATCCTTGTAAATGTCACAGGAGAGATGAAGAAAACAAGATACTGAGAGTGTCAGTGAATTGCAGAGCTGTGAAAATTTGAGATTTTGGGAATGAGTCAGATTATTTCTGGAAAAGACATCTGCAAGGATGAGTGAGGTTGGGGAGTGTCTCTTAAATTTTTCTGGAGAGGGTTTTAGTTTTATCTTCCTCCAGATTTTGGGATTACTGGCAAGGGTAGACAATGGAGGTTAAGAGTTATTGATTAAAGTAAGACTGTTGCAGGGGGAGCTTCTAGTTCATTGTATGTTCAAATGTGACTCAGCAATGTGATATGGCTGGCTGAGAGAGCTGAGTCACTCTCAGGGCACCTCAATAGAAATGTGATATCTTGAATCAGAGATGTGATTGTTCCCCATATTTTGGGATTCTGGGGAGATGCTCCTCGAGTACTGGGTTCATTTCTGGAATTTCAATTCTGTTTTGTCTAGGAAATTCTAGAATCTTTCTGAGTCACTTTTCTGAGCTCAAAAAACAAGAAATGTCAGAGGTGACAGGCATCTGATTTAGTCAGGAGTATAACTGAATATGGCCGAGTGGAATAAGTTTCAACTTAAATTTCGAGCTAATCAGATAAAAATAGCTAAGAAATATTAATATTTAATCACTATTGAGCATCAGCAGTTTCTGCTTTAAGTTATGTTTAACTTTGAAAACCATTTTTATTATGCTTAAGCTTTATGAAAATAAACTCAAAAGTAAAATACAATATTAGTTCATTCAACATCCAGTTGATCCTTTCTTGGTGGATAGTGCTGGGAAAAATATTGTAAGGAATACAAAGAAGAATAACACATTCTGTCCTCGCTCTGTTCCCTTTACCAAAAATGTTTATGGGCTATTTGGGGAAACAAGTAATACTGAATAAAAAGTTAAATAACAAAGGCAAAAATAAGATTCCTTCCAGCAGAAAACTAAGACTCGACCTATCTATAGTAGCTATTATGCAAGCTCTCTGCCTGGAATCAAGAAGTAAGCAGAAGAGGCTCTGAGCTGTGAATTAGACATCAAGAGGTCCTGGCATTAAAACTTAAGTTTACTGAGTATAAACAGTCATACCCTTGTTCATACCCTTGTTTACACCCTAATTATCCTTAATTTACAAACATTTCTAACTCCAGGTCTACCATCCTTGCAATGTTAGCAAATCAGGCAGCAATTGAAATGGGAAAAGAGGCCATCATCACATAAGCAACTACCTTTTGGAAACAGGGTAGCCAATAAATAAATACAAGCAGACACCCTGACAGTAATAGGGCTTGGCATTGACAGCTAGGCAACAACATGTGACAGAGGCTATACAAATCTCTGACCGGGGTGGGTTTCAGAAGCCCCACTGAGCCCAGTGATCCTGAGAGCTTCATTGAATTAAGGTGCATTATAGTAATTGATGTGTTTCTTATGAGTCTGATAGCCTGTGTTCGTAACCATGACCCTGAGGCCTGCAGGAAAGATTCAGTTATGCTCAGGAGATGCTGTTTAAGAAGGTGTGTGGGTTCAGTGTATTTTTTTCTTAAATCATTTTAGAAAGACATTTTTTCTAATGTCTCAAGCAGTGGTATTGTAATAGAAAAATATTTTTTGTAAAGAAAGGAGAAATAAGACAAAAAGGAATTGCTGCTTAAAAAAAAAAGTTGGAAAACCATTTGACAAAGTGAAGGTGTAGTGATTGCTGCTTAATTTTCCAGAAAAACCTGGTCAGCCACAAGGACTCATTCTCCAAGGAAGTTCTCTGGATTGCCAACAATAATAAATGCTATAGAACTGAGCTGTCTAATAAAATGGTAGCCACAGTTACATATGACTGTTTATACTTAAATAACATTAAGGATTCAATGCTTCAGTTGCACCAGCCACATCTCAGGTGCTCCCTGGCCACTTGTGATGAGTAGCTAACATATTGGACAGTATGGATATAAAAATATTTCTATCACTAAAGAAGATTCTTTTAATCGTCACTGCCATAGAATGTCAGGAGGAAACGAGGCTTCATATGAGGATTAAAGCAATCATACTGACACCTTTCAGTATTAGTTTCTCGTTTGGCTTTGGTGTTTGTGTATTTCAACTAAAACTTCATTGCAGGATTCAAGTTAGGTTTGGTTCTGTTAGAATTAGTCAGAAAAATCCTGTATCTGAAATGATTTCATGGATATGATGCTTTTGCTTAGGTTTAGATGCAGCTAGATACGTTTTTTTGAGAATATGATGTTTCTGCAAGTCCTTTTTCTAAATGCACAGAAGGTTCTGGAAAAATCACAGTCACAAGCCTCTTGGTTAATTCCATGCTAAGTAATTGGTGTATTTATCTTAATTTTTAAAGAGTTAGTCTGCAAGATATATATTAGAAGTAGTAGGGAAAAAAATCTCAGCCAGCTCTTCCAAATAGACTTTAGGGAGCAAAATTACTTCTTCACAAGTGTGTTCAGCCACAACACTATCACGTTTTAAATCACCTGAGAAGGAAATGTTCACCAGCTCGCTAGTGGTCCAGTCTGTGAGTGATGGTCATGATAAAGAATACATCTCTTAGGAAAAGCAGAAGACCAATAAATTACGGGAAAGAGAAAGGTATTCAATTACAGGTCAAAGGGGTTCCTCTTTAGCTGACTAATAGTTGTAATGATATATGTGGATTTAAAACAAAAAGAGGAGAAACTAAAGTCAGTTTAATACATAACTTATAATTTGAGCAGGGAACAAAATGATTCTCCATCTTATAAAACTCAAGTTGATGACCTAATTTATTTTTTCCCCAAGGGCAGCCAATGCTGTGTTGGAGGTGGCATCATGAGAATGTTGTAATGTCCATGCAGGCCTTTAGCAACTTAGGTATTTTATACATGTGAGTTCATGAAAACCTACTGGTTTATTGAATGTTCTGAACTTGGTGGGGCATGAAACAACTTTGCTTTTTGTTGTATCCCTTAACTTTCTAGATACTCTCAGATGATAAGCCAGTAGTCACCTTGCCCATGCATTAAAAATGTCCACCCATAACCTGGATGGGAAGGGAGTTTGGGAGGACAGTGGATACACATATATGTATAGCTGAGTCTCTTAACTCTTCATCTGAAACTATCACATCACAACCTTGTTATCATCTATAACCCAATGTAAAATAAAAAGGTAAAAAAAGTGTCCACCTGATGTAATATCAAAATCCAACTAAAATTTTTTTAAAGTCCTATGAATTAATCTCAAAAGTATACAAGCAGCTCATGCAGCTTAATACCAGAAAAATAAACAACCCGATCAAAAAATGGGTCAAAGAACTAAACAGACATTTCTCCAAAGAAGACATACAGATGGCTAATGAACACATGAAAAGATGCTCAGCATCACTTATTATCAGAGAAATGCAAATCAAAGCCACAATGAGGTCCCATCTCACGCCAGTCAGAATGGCCGCCATCAAAAAGTCTACAAACAATAAATGCTGGAGACAGTGTGGAGAAAAGGGAACACTTTTACACTGTTGGTGGGATTGGAAACTAGTACAGCCACTATGGAGAACAGTGTGGAGATTCCTTAAAAAACTGAAAATAGAACTGCCATATGACCCAGCAGTCCCACTGCTGGGCATACACACTGAGAAAACCAGAATTGAAAGAGACATGTGTACCCCAATGTTCATTGCAGCACTGTTTACAACAGCTAGATGTCCATCAGCAGACAAATGGATAAGGAAATTATGGTACATATACACAGTGGAATATTACTCAGTTATTAAAAAGAACACATTTGAGTCAGTTCAAATGAGATGGACAAAACTGGAGCCTATTATACAGAGTGAAGTAAGTCAGAAAGAAAAATAGCAACACAGGATATTAATGCATCTATATGGGATTTAGAAAGATTGCAACTATGACCCTGTATGCAAGAGAACAAGAGACACAGATATAAAAAACAGACTTTTGGACTCTGTGGGAGAAGGCTAGGGTGGGATGATTTGAGAGAATAGCACTGAAACATTTATATTACCATATGTGAAACAGATGACCAGTCCAAGTCTGATGCTGAAACAGGGCACTCAAAGCCAGTGCACTGGGATGGGATGAGGAGGGAGGTGGCGGGGTTCAGGATGGGGGGACACATGTACACCCGTGGCTGATTCACGTCAATGTATGGAAAAACCACCACAATATTGTAATTAGGTTCCAATTAAAGTTAATTAATTAAAAAAAAGCAAAAACACTTACCCAGTTTAAAAACTTCTCCCCACCTCCAGCTCAGGCCTTCCTTGGTCTTCCCTTTTGGGGGAAGAGGGATGTATAATTGGTTTCATGTCTACTTCCTGCTCCCCCTCATCCATCCGTTAGCTGCTGTAGTCAGAGGGTTGGTGGAGGGCAGGGAGAGAGTCAAGGATCAAGAATGAGGAACGGTCTTACCTGGTATTGTGGTTTGATACAGAACCTTCTGAGTTTGCAGAAGTACAATTGTTGGCTCATTGTGAGGTACTTTTGAGGATTCTCTGGGCTCCGCCACTGCTGAACTTTCTCATTTTTCCAAGTGAGAACAGAACTTCAGTTCCCTCTCCAGGGGAGGCCGTGGGGTGTGTTGAAATGCACAGCACACTGATAACTCTTGCCATAGAAAACATCTTTGTCCCTCCCCTCAATGAATTCTTCCTTCTCCCTTAAAGAGCCTAGAGGTGGGTAGTGGGCTCAAGCTGGCAGAACTGACAACTCAGTCTCTTGGCCAGTCCTGCCAATGTGATCCAAGATATGAGAGTTCTTAACATCTCTTAAATGGTTTTACCTGTGAGCCTCAGCAACCTGAGGCCACAGAATAAGTGGTCTTTACCATCCTGTTATAAAAGCACCTGGACCTCTCAGCCAGGAGGAGGCCTAGTTCAATGGACATCTTAGCTGTGAGCCCTGATTGCCATATACTTGGCAATGAACCCAGGAATCTAGAACATTTCAGTTTAATGTGACCGTTGCTCACAGGCTCTGTGTCTCTGTTGGGGGAAGTGAAGTGAAAGTCACTCAGTCGTGTCTGACTCTTTGCGACCCCATGGACTATACAGACCATGGAGTTCTCCAGGCCAGAATATTGAAGTATGGGTAGCCGTTCCCTTCTCCAAGGGCTCTTCCCAACCCAGGGACTGAACCCAGGTCTCCCACATTGCAGGTGGATTGTTTACCAGCTGAGCCACAAGGGAAGACAGATAAACACAAGTTCAGTCTATATATCATAAGGTACTGCACGCTCATCTAGGTTTTTCTACTGCCTTCATTAAGGCTTACAGAACCTATTGGATTTGTGTGGGGGGGAAGGGGCAGATAATCAAGGATGACTTCCTGGAGGCGGTGATCTCTTTTGAGCTAGGTTTTGAAAGAGGAATAGAATGTGACTGCAGAGAAGAGTGGTACCATCCTTAGGCCTGGGCCTATTCTGACCCTCCACAGTCTGCATGTCTCCATGGGGCAGGGCCTATGTGGGGCCAAGGAGCCATGCCCTCCCTTCTAGAATCTAGAATCTGCATCATGCTCTGTATACCCAAACCCTGGAATTCCCTGTTCACATCTGCCTCCATGGCCTATGTGGGCCTCATTCCCCACCTCCCACAGGCAGTCCATAACCTCAGTGTGTGCACCCATAAGCCTGAGAGATGACAAAGAAATGTGGCTGAGATAGAAGCATTTTTATGCACAGCCCAGCATTTCTTTTAGCATGAGGTCCCTTATGCTGTGGGATGGAGCTGAGAGTGAGAAAAGAAAGTGGGCTGGCTGAGGACCAAGAGCCAAAGGCTAGAGTGAGAATTTTGTATTTGAAGCTGACTTTGAGGTCATTATGAAGGAATCAATAACAAGATTGGATAGACTATACTTCATTTAATAACTCATCAGCTTGATTTATAACTTTTAAATATTTACATTTATGGCCTGTAGGCCTCCATTTGTATTCCTGTCCCAGGTTCTGCAAATGTTAGGAGCAGGAGTGAAGGCAAGCGCATTAATTAGGGCAGTTGGATGGCATCAGGTCCTTGGGGATAGAAGATAGCTCTAGATTAATTAGGAAAGAATCCTAATTAGGAAGAGATCCAAGAATCAGATGAATTTTAGGTGAAACCTGCAATTAAAAGAAGGCTCAGTTTGGTGACGGAGGACCGGGCTGCAGGCAGGGAGGCGAGGGTATCTGAGAGCAGCTGTGTCAAAGTGCGCTTGCCGTGGATGCTTCCAGATGCTGCCCGGACCAGGGAATAATCACTGCTTGGCAGCTTGATGGTTGACTCTGTTTGCAGGTTGTGTAGTATTCAGAACACAGACATCTGAAAAATGGTGATCTAAGAAAAATGGGTGATCTAAGAAGAAAAAGGGCAGGTGGCCCTATCCAGGTGTGTTTATCACACATGATGATAAGTGCATGTCACAGTGATTGTGCTGATCAAGTGACAGGAGTCTCTGCGCTGATGTGGTTGGGCTCAGAGCTCGAGGTACCCACTGTGCTGGGCTTTTGTCCCCCACGGGGAGCTCTGTATTGGGTTGGTCAAAATGTTCATTCCAGTTTTTCTGAAAGATGTTACAGAAAAAAAAAAAAAAAAAAAAATGAGCTTTTTGGCCAACCCAATAGATTTAGGAAAGCGCAGAATTAATAGGGTTAAACTTAAGAGCACAAAACTTGGAATTTGGGAAATGGAGGCTTCTGAAAGTGACAGCTAGGATGGTGGGAGTGGCAGGGTGAGGAGTTTCAAGCTTTTAAACAACATGTGTATTGGTAACATTGCATTTTATAATCCCAAATTCCCCAGTTTTGATTGCAGTTGCCAGCTGCTAAGAGAGAGGCTTTTTTTAATGGGCTGCATTTATAAATTTGGGCGTTTGGGTGCTAGTGGAGAGTTTATTTCAACTTTACAGCAGCCTGAATTGATAATAATGTGAAAGGACACTGGGCTTCACGCATTTAGCTCAGACACAGCTATTACTAACCTTGTTGGCCGGAGGCGTGCGGTGGGAATCCACATCTATCTTCATTTGGATTGTACTCTGACTCCACCCCGTCAGAGGTCTGCTTCCTCCATGGGCGTCTGTGTGTGTGTGTGTGTGTGTGTGTGTGTGTGTGCGCGCGCGCGCGTTGGGGAGAGGAGGCGGGCACGGCAGGGCTTTCCGTAGTGTGGTTTGTGTCGCCTCCTTTGGAAATGATCATATGCATTTGGAGCCGTTACCTGACGGATCTGCCGTTTAATGTCACTTTGCCTTTGGCCACTTGGCTGTGGTCTGTCTCACATAAGTCCTGTCTCATGACGCTCAGCCCAGGAGGGTTCGCTTTGTGCGACAGTGTCCTTTTAGCAGCATAACATATTACTTTTTATTTGTCAGTATAAAAGGGATGAGGAGTTGAAAAACCAGTGTCCTAGAGGATATGGAAACCGGATTCTGATTCATGGCCTCCGTCAGATCCACCCGTCAGTCTTTCCTTGTTCTCCTTGTAGAAATAGCCTTCATCTCACCTGCTCCTTTTATCTGTCTTCTCTCTCTTAGCAACCCACCGCATATCTTTTATGCTCCTCACCACACTCGTGCTCTTTGTGAGAGAAAATCCCTTCAAGGAAAGTGATTAAAATGTATGAGCACTCACTAACCGTGGCTACTTTGGAAAGGGTTACCTGTATCACTTAGATAGCAAATAACGATTAATCCTAAGAGCTCGTAGGCCTCACGGAGGGACCTAGGCTCCCCTAAAGTGGAATTAGAAAATTGGCTTTTCAGTAGTTTCTCCTGATGGGCAGGGGTGGGAGCCCCGGGATTGAGACGGGATGGGGATGAGGGAGGTGGGCAAGCCTGCATGATTCTGATTTTGAATTGCTTGAACTGGTCACTACACACAGGGCAGCCTAAATCAGCTGCCTGGCATTGTGAGGATGGGGGTTGTGGAATGGAAACAAAATTCTATTTCCTGGATTCACATGGCTGTGTGTCTGTATCTGAAGTGGGAGGTAAGGGGTACTTGGTGTAGGGGAGCTATCTATTGGCTTAAAAACATGGAGTTGTATTGGAGTGATGGCACACTCAGTCACATGTTCAACTGGCTTGAGTACTTGAATGTTGATTATACTTGAATTCAGCATCTATTGTGAATGTGTGGGCATTTGTTTGCCTGGTACTTGGTTACATATTGTTGGGCACAGGGAGATTTATACATATTAGGGAGGTTGTGGATCTTGGGACAGCATGTTTAATTAAAAACAATTCCCTTACCTACATGCTCCTCTGAAATAAACAAAAACACTATTTAAGTGTTTACATTTTGTTCCTTGCAAAGTTTAGCACAGGCAGGGATGGTCCTGAGGGAAATGGGATTCTTGATCTTTACTGTATGGGATTATTAAAAGTGGATTTGCACGTATATGTTTATATGCAGAGAAAAACTTTCTGGAAGGGTAAACAATAAAACCCCCTGTGTAGTTATCTCTACATAGTGGAATTAGAAGAGGCTAATATTCTTCCTTTTATTTAGTTTCTAGACACTTTTTACAGTGAAGTTGCTTTGCTGGGGTATTTAAAAACAGGTTTAAAAAAGAAGAGCATTAAAATTGGAGTTAGGAATTTGATTTTTTCATACACACACACAAACACACACACACATATAATTCCCTATCTCTAAAGAATGCTGCTGCTGCTGCTGCTAAGTCGCTTCAGTTGTGTCCAACTCTGTGTGATCCCACAGACGGCAGCCCACCAGGCTCCTTTGTCCCTGGAATTCTCCAGGCAAGAACACTGGAGTGGGTTGCCATTTCCTTCTCCAATGCATGAAAGTGAAAAGTGAAAGTGAAGTCGCTGAGCCGTGTCCGACTCAGTGACCCCATGAACTGCAGCCTACCAGGCTCCTCCAACCATGGGATTTTCCAGGCAAGAGTACTGGAGTGGGGTGCCATGGAATAATTGGTCCTAAATCATATTTTCACACAAAATGGATGTCTTTTGCTTGGTAGGAAAGAAAAACAAAGCATTCTTATAAACACTCTTTCAATAAAGAAGAAAATTAATGCTTAAGTAAAATTCAATAGGCTGCTACAGTGANAATCGGTCTTAAATCATATTTTCACACAAAATGGATGTCTTTTGCTTGGTAGGAAAGAAAAACAAAGCATTCTTATGAACACTCTTTCAATAAAGAAGAAAATTGATGCTTAAGTAAAATTCAATAGGTTGCTACAGTGAAAGTGAAGGTTGCTCAGTCGTGTCCAACTCTTATTGTCCAGCTCTATAGTCCTGGATTCTCCAGGCCAGAATACTGGAGTGGGTAGCCTTTCCCTTCTCCAGGGGATCTTCCCAATCCAGGGATCAAACCCAGGTCTCCCACATTGCAGGCAGATTCTTCACCAGCTGAGCCACAAGGGAAGCCCAAGAATACTGGAGTGGGTAGCCTGTCCCTTCTCCAGGGGATCTTCCTGACCCAGAACGAACCGGGGTCTCCCGCATTGCAGGCGGATTCTTTACCAGCTGAGCTATCTTTTGTTTATCGTGTGCCAGGCATTTTACACATATTATTTCTGGTTGTTTTAGCAACATTGCATGGTATGTGGTATTATCTGCATTTTATAATTGGAGTACAAAGAGGTTAGCCAGCCTGCCTGAGGCTACATAGCAGGTGAGTGTTAAGCTGGGATTTGAGCAAATGCCTGACTCTAAACTTTGGTTCTTCCCATATGCCAGGCTGCCATCCTCAACTCAAAGGCATTTAGGATCACTGAAATGCATCTTGTAGGTATTGGCTGTGCCTCGTGATTGCTGTTCATCCCCAGGCATCTCATTCTACCTCATGCCTGAATAGCAAAATAGTTCACACCTGTACAACCTCTCCTCCCAAAGGGCCCTAGGGTTACTCTTGCTAAATAAATTATCTGTTAAAAAACCACAACCATCCAGATAATAAAACTTGCCAGCCATTTCTAGAATATTCATCATGTGCCATATATATGAAATCTTTTATATGAATTATTTTTACAACAGCCCTGGGAGGAAGATATCACTATGAGCTTCATCATTTGCAAATGGGGAAACTGAGGCATCAAGATATCTTAACTTGTGCAGGAGTACCCGGCTAGGGAGTATTAGAAATGGTTTAGGATCCAGGAAGTCAACTCAGTTCTACGTGCTACCTCAGGACAAGATGCTGAAGAAAGTGTACGCTTACAATGGTTAAGACTCTGCCACGCAGAAGCCAGGGCTGGAGAGACTTTCTGGAGGAGAGGATAGTGTTTGCTGAATCCCAGAGTGTCTGAATCATTTAATGGCTAGTCAACTCTTAATTCATAAATGGACCACCATATGGACAGAATTTACCAGTCGGCATAATTCTTCCCTCAGGTTTTTGCTGCAGAATATTCTGTACCATCTAATAAACCAGCCGTCAGTATAAGCTGAATGGCAAACGATGATGTTATATTTGGGGAGGATAACTTGAGCTTATTCTCTCCTTCTCTGATTTGGTTCCATCTGTGAGGTGTATTAGACTATGAGAAGGTGACTTTCTTGGACTCCATGTCCATGGATAATTGTTTTCATTAAGTTGTGTTTTTATATTAGCCTTCTAATTGTTTTTGAAAGTTTTAACAAAGCTATCTACACATACCCTTTATGTAAGATCTCGAAGAAATTTTTCGGTGAGTTTTTCACTAGAAAAACTTTGACTTCCCTGAGAAGCTCTTGTGTTTCTTCCCAGATAATAAGGATTATGTAATCCAAACTGTCTGCTTTCACCATGCCTGCCAGGAAGCTCAGAAGTGGGGAGACGGTGTGTTCGGTGATAAGAGTCTGAACTCTTTGGTGTCAGACTTCCTGGGTTCAAAACCTGATTCTTCTTCCACTTACTGACCAGCAACCTTGGGCAAGTTTCTTATGTTTCCTGTTTTTCAGTTTTCTTATAAAATGGCAGTAGTAATGCTGTGTTTCCTTAGTTATCAGCCTTGCTTTTTTCTTTTTTTTTTTGGTATTTTAACATCTCTTAGTTTAATTAGCAGTTTTTCCTTTCTTAATGATGCCTTGTATTCAGTGAAATATGGTCTCTCTCTCAACCAGGTGGTTATTATAAGAATGACATAAGGCGACACACACACATCATTTAGCACATGAATGTCATGAATGTTATGACCTTTTTACATGCTCTGTCCCAGGAACCACAGTCATCCTGATTGTTAGCTCATCTGCTTTCCTCCTCTTAACTGTTCTCTCCCTTTTATTTCCATTTTATTCATTTTACTTTGTTAGTCCCTTTTGAAAATCAGTGTAAATGAATTGCAAAAAAAGTAAGACAGTGTTGTCAGATGCATAACTACCACCAATTGAAACCACCCCAAATAAAGAGAACAGCCAAGTCCATACACACATATTCTTACATCAAAGGAAAATAAATATTCACTGTCTGCTGCTGCTGCTACTGCTGCTAAATCGCTTCAGTCGTGTCCGACTCTGTGCAACCCCATGGACGGCAGCCCACCAGGCTCCCACCTCCCTGGGATTCTCCAGGCAAGAACACTGGAGTGGGTTGCCATTTCCTTCTCCAATGCATGAAGGTGAAAAGTGAAAGTGAAGTCGCTCAGTCATGTCTGACTCTTAGCGACCCCATGGACTGCAGCCCACCAGGCTCCCCCGTCCATGGGATTTTCCAGGCAAGAGTACTGGAGTGCAGATTAGCTGTCTGTTGTCTGGCTAATCCCCCTTGGAAAAGTGGGTTGATTAAAGTCAATGGTAATTTTTCTGTTTGATAGTTACTGGTCACAGTCAGTCTGAATCTCTGTCTAGTTGGTGGAACATGACTAGGAAAGATTGCTTTATGTAATTTTGTATCACTCTGTGTAAAGCCTTTCCTACATGCTTTAACTTCTTTACACTCTAATAACTTTAATCTGCTCTTTAGTGGCTCAGTAGCTACTGGAATGAGGATTGGTCAGTTATTCCCATGACTGACAAGGAATTTTTAGAAATGGTCTTCCACTTGGCATCAGGTACAGGTCCGGAATCTTCACTTCTTTGTTTTCTCCTTATACTGTATCTCTGAAACACTGTGCTGGTGCCAGGTGGGAGGGGGCCAAGCAAAATCGAAAGGGGGCAGAGTTGTATTTCTTTAGTGCCTACAGTGTGCCGGGGCTTTCCTGAGAGCTCAGTTGGTAAAGAATCCGCCTGCAATGCAGGAGAGCCCGGTTTGATTCCTGGGTTGGGAAGATCCCCTGGAGAAGGGATAGGCTACCCATTCCAATATTCTTGGGTTTCCCTTGTGGCTCAGCTGGTAAAGAATCTGCCTATAATGTGGATAGACCTGGGTTCGATCCCTGGGTTGGAAAGATCCCTTGGAGAAGGGAAAGGCTACCCACTCCAGTATTCTGGCCTAGAGAATTTCATGACCTGAATAGTCCATGGGATTGCAAAGAGTTGGACATAAATGAGTGATTTTCACTTTACACTGTGCCAGACCTCCACTTGGCAGCTTACACACACACAGTCCCACTTGATCCTGATGATAATATTGTGGGCAGATATTATTATCTTTGTTTTTACAAATGAGGAAACAGTTTCAGAGTGGATAAACTTGCACAAGCTCACACAGCCAGTACATGAGGGATCTCTTATTTAAATCAGATCTTGCCAGGTTCCAAAGCCTGTGATCTTTCCGTGGATACTTTCCAAGGTCCCTGTCCTCTTGTCATTTGTTTGTACATTCATACTTTCACCTGCTCATTCAGGCACTCAGTCATTCATTCAATGAGCAAACGTTTATTAATTGCCTGCTCTGCGTCAGACACTGTGCTGGGCTCTGAAGATTAAACAAAGATGATTAAGACTTCGTCTCCCCTCTTCCATCCCGATGGAGAACACAGACAAGCTGACAGTGACACATGGTAGACCTGCATGACTCCAGAGCCCCTGTGTGTGTATGTGTGCGTCTCTGTGTATACAGGCTAGTTGAGGACCCCTGCACTTTTCTCCCCTAAATAACATTAACATTTTTCTGGTCAGAGAAATTAGCATTCCCATCTCCCCATCCCTGCCATGTCTCTTTAAATTCATTCTCACTGTGGACAGAGCGATTTTGCAGATGCACACCTGCTTATATCACTTTCCTTTTTAAAACCCCTCGATGGCTCTTGATGGCCCCAGGATAAAGCCCAGGCTTCTTAGCACGTCTTACTAGCCCGTCCTTGATCTTCTTTGTGTCTTGCTCCACCTTGATTTGGCTGCCTGGGATTTCCGTGATGCTCTGAGGATACAGTCCAGGTTTCTTGTCTTCCTTTGCCCCCGAGTCTTTGATCCAGCTCTACTGAACTTCTTGAAGATCTAAGAAATCTCGAACATGCTATATATCTCTGAACTCTAGCCTTTTGCCCCAGGTGTTCTCCTTGCCTGGAACATCCCTTCCCTACCTGCCACCCTCAACCCCCCTTTTGACTTTTTTGTCTTCCTTCACCATCACCTCCTGTGGGAAGCATTCCCTGACCCCAGAACCTAGGTCAGGGGTCCCTGCTGTGTGTTCCCATCCCTGCACGCAGGACCCTTTTAGGGCATTTAGCACATAGTCATATGCGCTAAATGTCATAGCTCCTATGGACACATCTGTCCCCTCTATTGGCCTGTGAGTGCCGGGAGCTTGAACTTGTTCTCTGCTGAGTCGTCAGCAGCTGGCACCCTGACCGGAACCTAGTATTGTCGTTCAGTCGCCCAGTCTTGTCTGACTCTTTGCAGCCCCATAGACTGCACTCGGCACATAGTAGAAGCTTAGTAAACATTGTTGCCTGAGTGGATCATAAATTTGTATGCCAATAGGAAGAAAGGAGAAGGTCTCTTTTCTTTTATACCGGTATGTACTGAAAAATGCTTAGCCTTTTTCTTTTATTTTTTCATTGGCTGATAGTTAATACTATGTGTCAGATTTGACTGGGTCAAGGGATGCTTAGATCTGGGTCTGTCTATGAGGATGCTACTAAAAGAGGTTATTGGGTTAGTGAAGTGGGTAAAGCTGCTGCAATGTGGGGGTGAGAAGGGTGCATCTTGCATCTGCTGAGAGCCTGAACAGAACACATACAGGGAGGATGGGAGGATTCTCTCTCTGCCTGATTGATTGGGCTGGGACATCAACGTTTTCCTGCCCTTGGTGCCCTTGATTCTTTTCCATTATAGACTACTATGAGACATTGAATATAGTTCCCTGTGCTATATAATAGGCACTTGTTGTTTACGTTATAAACAGTAGTGTATATCTGTTAATTCCAAATTTACCCTTCCCCCTGTGCACTTCTTTATTGCTTTCTCTGTCTGGGCAGCATAGTAGATTCCATTTTGTTTGTTTGTTTCTGGATCAACTTTAATCAAACTGTACTGGAAGTTGAGAGATGCCAGTTTCATTTTGAGAGGGCAGAGGGAAAACAAGCATGGGCCTCTGTGGCGAGCAAGGTGATACACCTGGGGTCTGACTTGCTTGTGTCATACCATTCCAGAGTCCAGGTGCAAGAGAAGGTGAAAAATTCTGCAGTACAAAAAGAAAAAGAAAAATCCCCCAAAAAATGTTGTCTTTTGCACTCGCTTGGACTAGTAGGGCACTGAGTGTTCACAGCCACACTGTGATTAATTCCCTGGATGTATCTACAGCCTTCTTCAGACAACCACGTTTTTCCACTGACAAAACATTTAATTCTCAGTGACATTTCTCCATCATTATAAATAGCAGGGAGTTTTTGATCATTTGTAAGTGCCAAAGCTTTTTTCTTCCAGTGGGCTATAGCAGTTTGAGCAGAGCCATTTGGATCCTAAAACAGATCGATTGGCAAGTATTACTCTTGGCTCTTCAAAGAGAACTGCTGATTTTAGCGTGTTAGGGAGAAGTTTCACAGGAGTATACATTTTCATATTTTCCTCTTGTCAGGAGTTTCCAGAGCACCAAGATTTTTGTGTAGCTATTGATATTCCAGACTAGCTCCAATGATCTCTAAGAGTGTCACACATTTTGAAAAAATTATCAAAAAGAAATCCGTTTCAGTTCACTGTAGTTATGGGGGCTTCCCCGGTGGCTCAACGGTAAAGCATGTGCCTGCAATGCAGGAGACACAGGATATGCGGGTTCAAGACCTGGGTCGGGAGGTTCCTCTGGAGGAGGAAATGGCAACCCACTCCAGTATTCTTGGTAGGAGAATGCTATGGACAACCCGGTGGGCTACAGTCCATGGGGTCGCAAAAAGTCAGACATGACTGAGCAACTGAGCAGCGCTCATGCACATCAGTTCAGTTCAGTTCAGTCGCTGAGTCGTGTCCGACTCTTTGCGACCCCATGAATCACAGCACGCCAGGCCTCCCTGTGCATCATAGATATGAGGAATTCCCCAATCCTGGCCAAGCGTGTTGCCGGTCAGCCACCCAGACCTGGGGCTTGCCTGTGCGCTCGGGTCTGTCACCGTCACGCTATCTGGAGTGATGCATGTTGCCAGAGAGCTTGTTCTCCTTTTGTATCCTTTTTGTTCTTCCTCTTTTAGCTGCTGGTGAGTGAGATGGGTGAATAAAACTTGGGAGAAGGCATCATGTACGCAGTGAGAAGATTAAATTTTCTGAGTGTTGATTAGCATTCTCAGCACTGCTTTAAATATATATACTGTAATGAACTCTTCTCTGCTAAAATATGGCATTACATGATCTTAATGCTGATTTCTGTGCCATCGTAATTTCCGTGAGTATACTTTATTGCTCCCTGATCCTGGGTGAGATGAAGATGCTGAGCTTATTTTCTTTTTCAAATGTTGTGGGAATGTCAACAAATATTAATAGTTGTTTAAATGTCCCCAGGAAGGTAGAAGAAGCAAGTGCTGAAGGAGGGAGCAGTGATGTGCTCCGGGATGGCTTGGGTCTGGGCAGACGTGGGCCTCCAGTGGAGTTCTTGGTTTGTTTTTGTTTCTTAAATAAGAGCTTTATTGAGATATAATTTGCATGTCATAACATTCTCCCATTTACGGTGTACAAGTCAGTGGTTTTTATTCACAGAGTTGTTCAACCATCAACACTCATTCATTTTACAAAGTTTTCATCACACCCCAAATAAGCTCGGTCCACATTAGCAGTCACTCATATTCCCCCTTCCTCCCAGGCCTTGGCAGCCACCACTTTCTGTTTCTGTGGATTTGCCTCTTCTGGACCTTTCACGTGAATGGAATCATACAGTGTGGCCTCTTAGGCATGATTTCTCTTACTTAGCATGACATTTTCAAGGTTTATCTGTGTTTCAGCAAGTATCAGAACTCCATTGCTTTTTTATTGCTGATTAATATTCTATATGTGTATATAATGTTGTTTATCCATTCATCGAATGATGAATTGGGTTGTTTTCACTTTTTGGCAATTGTGATTAATGCCGCTATGAATATTCATAAACAAGTTTAAAAAAATTATTTGTGTACTTACTTAGCTCTCTTGGGTCTTAGTTGTGGCACACAGGATCACATGGGATCTTCATTATGTCATGTGGGATCTTTCATTGTGGCACACGGACTTTCTAGTTGTGGTGCTTGAGCTCAGTAGTTGTGGTGCAGGGGCTTAGTTGCTCCATGGCATGTGGCATCTTAGTTCCCTGATCAGGGATTGAACCCGTGTCCTCTGCATTGCAAGGTGGGTTCTCAACTACTGAATACCAGTGGAAGTGCCCATGTGCAAATTTTTGCGTGGAGATTTGTTTTCAATTCTCTCTACAAGTGGAAATGCTGGGTCATATGGTAACTGTGTTTATTCATTTGAAGACCTGCCAACATGTTTTCCTAAAGTTTCCAAAAACACCATTTTTTTTTTTTTTTTTTACAATCCCACCAGCAATTTATGAGGATCCCAATGTCTCCACGTCGTCAGCAACACTTGCTATTGTCTGTCTTTTATTTTAGCCATCCTAGTGGATGTGAATAGGTATCTTCTTGTGGTTTTGATCTGCATTACCCTAGTGGTTGCTCACGTAGAGTGTTTTTTCATATGCTTACCGACCATTTGTATGTCATCATTGGAGAAATGACAATTCAAATCCAGTGTCCACTGGCATTTCTTTTAAATAGATTTTTTTGGACAGGTGTTAAGGTCACAGCAAAACTGAGTGGAAAGTAGGAGAGTTCTTATCCACCCCCACCCTGGTACATGCATAGCTTCCCCAACTATCAACATCCTACACCAGAGTGGCTGTCAAGCCTACATTAACACGTCGTTGTCACCCAAAGTCTGTAGTTTAGGGTAGGGTTCACTCTTGGTGTTGTACATTCTGTGGGTTTTGACAGATGTATAGTAACATGTAGTCATCATTACAGTGTCTATCATACAGAATGTTGTCACTGTTCTAAAAGCCCTTTATGCTCCACCTATTCATCCCTCTTGCCCTCCCTACTGCCCCCCTGCCCCCAACTCCTGGCAATCACTCATCTTTTTACTATCCCCATAGTTTTTGCCTCTTCTGGAATGTCATGTAGTTATCATTGTACAGTATATAGCCTTTTCATATTTGATTTTCCAAAGTGACTGCACCATTTTGCATTCCCACCAGCAATGTGAGAGTTCCTATTGTTCCATGTCCACACTAGCATTTGATGATGTCAATGTTTCAGATTTTTGCCATTCTAATAGATATATGAAGTACCTCCTTATTATTTCCTTCATTCATTTTAAAATTGATTTGTCTTTTTGTTGTTGTGTTGTAAAGGTTCTTTGTGTATTCTGGATCTACATTACATACCATCAGATATAAAATTTGCAAACATTTTCTCCTATTCTCTGGGGTTTTTTCCACTTTCTTGATGATATTCTCTGAAGCATAAATGTTTTTAATTTTGATGAAGTTCAGTTTACCTGGTTTTTTCTTCTGTGGCTTGTCCTTTTGGTATTATATCTAACAAACGATTGCCTAATCCAAGGTCAGGAAGTTTTAGTCCTATATTTTCTTCTAAGAGTTTTACAGTTGATGCTCTTACATTTAGATTGATTATGTACTTTAACAATATTTATTTATGTATTTTATTTGCTGTGTCAGGTCTTAGCTGTAAAACAAAGGATCTTTGATCTTCTTTGTGGCTCTTTAGTTGTGGCATGCAAGCTCTTAGTTGCGGCGTGTGGGATCTATTAATAGTTCGTTGACCAGGGATTGAACCTGGACCCCCTGCATTGGGAGTGTGGGGTCTTAGCCACTGGACCATTGGGGGAGTCCCTGGTGATGTATCTTGAATTAATTTTTGTATATGAAATTAGATGGGGGTCCAACTTCATTCTTTTACATGTGACTATCCAGCTGTCCCAGTATACTGTTTGTGGAAATGACATTCTTTTCCCTCCATGGTCTTGGAACCCTTGTAAAAACTCAATTGATCATAAATGTAAGGGTTTATTTCTGGACTCTAAGTCTATTCCATTGATCTTTAATTCTATCCTTGTGCCAGTATCCCAGACTTGATTATTATAGCTTTGTGGTGAGTTTTGAAATCAAGAAGTGTGAGTTCTCTGGCTTTAAAAAAAAATTGATTGTTTTGACTATTCTGGGTCTCTGAATGAAATTTTTAATGCTAGAGCTTCATTTCCACTCAAGATTCTGGCTCAGGAAGAAGAGGGCAGGGCCGGTGGCTGCTGGAGGGGATAGTGATGGAGCATACTGCTGCTGGGGGATGTGGTGCTTTGTTCTGGTGTCCATGGTAACACAAGTGCTTCAGTAGGTTTCTTGTGTTGTGGGGGAAATGTCTTTGAACACCACTACCACCACCACCACCCCCCTCAAATTTTCATGGCTTAGGGAAGCTGAAAGCCCTTTTAATTTATTTAATTTTATTTGTGGCCACACTGCCTTGCTTGTGGGATCTTAGTTTCCTGACCAGCGATCGAGCCCTGGCCCCCTGCAGTGGAAGCCTGGAGTCCTAACCACTGGACCCTCAGGGAATTCCCTGAACATACTTATTCCTGATCCCAGGGTCTCCCATGTCTGGCTCCTGCAGCTCGGTGGGCCATCTCAGATTCTTCCCCCGCTGGCACCTTTGGCGGCAAACAGCCACTACATTGGTTCTATAAGTCATGCAATCATGCCAAGCATTTTGCAGCTTTGGGGGACTTCATGAAAGTTGGTGGCTTGCTTAGGTAGTTCTACAGGATGGGTGTTATTCTTTCAACTCAGTTGCCCTTTCTATTCCCCTTTCTTTAGTCCCTTCATCCCAGATTTTCCCTTCCCCTTCTCCAGCACTTGGTGCTCACTTGTACAGATCAACTTTCCTCTTTTTTTAATGGTTCATTCAGCTTTGAAGATACAACTTCTAGCCCAGGGAGCTCAGCAAAGCCTTCTCCCATCAGCAGAAACTCTCTAAGACATAGTCTCCTTACCGCCTGCAGAGAGAAGGAAACTTTTCCATCTGCTTCCTTATTAACTCACAGCAGCAGTCTGTCAGCTCTACCGGGGGCTAGGCAGGTACAGATCTGCCATGGGCTCTGGTAGCAAGGAACAGGGAGCCACCTTTCTGAGGTCCTTCCTGGGTTCAACTTTCTGTGAGTCTGGAAGTCCTTAGATTCCTTATCAGAGTCTCTTCAACATTTTTGTGAAAGCAACCAGACTGTGGCTTAAATGTTCATGGTTTCGTTCTCTTGTGTAAACAGTCAGGAGTTAGGTAGCCCGGAGCTGGCATGCAGGCAGCTAGAGCTTCATTTCCACTCAAGATTCTGGCTCAGGAAGAAGAGGGCAGGGCCGGTGGCTGCTGGAGGGGATAGTGATGGAGCATACTGCTGCTGGGGGATGTGGTGCTTTGTTCTGGTGTCCATGGTAACACAAGTGCTTCAGTAGGTTTCTTGTGTTGTGGGGGAAATGTCTTTGAACACCACTACCACCACCACCACCCCCCTCAAATTTTCATGGCTTAGGGAAGCTGAAAGCCCTTTTAATTTATTTAATTTTATTTGTGGCCACACTGCCTTGCTTGTGGGATCTTAGTTTCCTGACCAGCGATCGAGCCCTGGCCCCCTGCAGTGGAAGCCTGGAGTCCTAACCACTGGACCCTCAGGGAATTCCCTGAACATACTTATTCCTGATCCCAGGGTCTCCCATGTCTGGCTCCTGCAGCTCGGTGGGCCATCTCAGATTCTTCCCCCGCTGGCACCTTTGGTGGCAAACAGCCACTACATTGGTTCTATAAGTCATGCAATCATGCCAAGCATTTTGCAGCTTTGGGGGACTTCGTGAAAGTTGGTGGCTTGCTTAGGTAGTTCTACAGGATGGGTGTTATTCTTTCAACTCAGTTGCCCTTTCTATTCCCCTTTAGTCCCTTCATCCCAGACTTTCCCTTCCCCTTCTCCAGCACTTGGTGCTTACTTGTACAGATCAACTTTCCTCTTTCTTTAATGGTTCATTCAGCTTTGAAGATACAACTTCTAGCCCGGGGAGCTCAGCAAAGCCTTCTCCCATCAGCAGAAGCTCTCTAAGACATAGCCTCCTTACCGCCTGCAGAGAGAAGGAAACTTTTCCATCTGCTTCCTTATTAACTCACAGCAGCAGTCTGTCAGCTCTACCGGGGGCTAGGCAGGTGCAGATCTGCCATGGGCTCTGGTAGCAAGGAACAGGGAGCCACCTTTCTGAGGTCCTTCCTGGGTTCAACTTTCTGTGAGTCTGGAAGTCCTTAGATTCCTTATCAGAGTCTCTTCAACATTTTTGTGAAAGCAACCAGACTGTGGCTTAAATGTTCATGGTTTCGTTCTCTTGTGTAAACAGTCAGGAGTTAGGTAGCCCGGAGCTGGCATGCAGGCTTCTTGCATCCCTCTGCTCTGATGTCCTCAGGGGACCACCCTGGGACCCAGCGTGGCTGCTTGAGCTCTCTGCCTCATGTCTACGTTCTTTTCAGCAGGAAAAAGAAAGACAAAGACAGGGTACTGCTTCCCTTTAAAGACACTTCCTGGGACGGACAGCAATTCCACCTACATTTAATTGACCAAATCCTAGTCATATGGCCACACAAGGGAGACTGGAAAATGTAATTCCAGGGACCATGTACCCAGTTAAAAGCAGAGTGTTCAATGCCAGGGGAGAAAAGGAAATTGACATTAAGGAAGAGAGCCAGGGTCTCTGCCACACACCCCTCGGACATGGGAGAGGGATCTCAGACCCTGGAGGGGTCAGTAGGGACAGACCAGAATAGTTGCTGCCTCCTGTCAAAAATTTCTTTCAAGTCTCTCTCTTTCTTTTTTTTGGCCACACTGTATGTGGCTTGCAGGATCTTAGTTCCCTGACTAGGGATTGAACCTGGGCCATGGCAGTGAAAGCACCGAATCTTAACCACTGGACCACCAGGGAACTCCCTCAAGTCTGGTACTTTTAATTTAAAAATTCTGTGCACATTCTGCACCATAGTTCATAGTATATCCAGGTTTCCCATACTGTAACATCTGATCAGTAGAGTGGGTGCCTTCGAATGGTTTGCTGTGGTTAGTTGTTGTGGCTTTACTTATTTCCCCCCATGTTCTGCTACCCCCTGGGCTGTGTTCCCAGGTTGAGAAGCAGGACTTGGTAATAACACTTTACTCCCCAAAAGGCTGGACGTAGGCTCATGAGGCTCTGTGGGAGCTGGTATTTAGGGCCTTTCAGTCCTATCACGTGACCAGGAGTAGGGGCTGCCTTTGGAGACAGACACACTGTAATTACCAAACTTGAAGCATAGTGCAGGGTATAAAATAAGGCCACAAAAAATCTCTTTTGGGAGAACGAAAGAACAAGTGAGTTAACTGCACCTACAGTTCAGACTTGCACGGCTGTGGTTGTAGTATCTGTTGGGGGCTTCTTTGATGCTTATTCACTTTAACCCACCAAGCCTTTATTAAGCATCTATTACATGCCAAGAAATCAAGAATTAGGGGAAACCAAAGATGAGTAACTGTGGTGCCTACTTTCAAGGAGCTTCCACCTAGTGGGAAGGACAGGAAGCAAACAGAAGGTTTAATATCAGTATTCAGTATGGAGAAGCACACAGGAGGGGCACCAATCTCAGGAGAACGGGGGATACATGCTTCCTGGAGGCATTGATGCCCACGACAAGTCTTATAGGTGCTTGAGAATCATCCCAGCATTGAAAGAAGGGAGAGAGAAAGCAGGTGTGAAGGAGCATTGGAGAGAGAAACTGTCGGTAGTTGAAAGTGACCAGGATATAGTTGTCTCCTCAAGGCCCCTGTTTTGTCACTTGGGGTGTCAGTGTTCTGTGGTCCTCTTTGCCTAAAGAACTGGTGGTGGCATTCTAACCTTGCCACCCAGTTGGTTTTGTGCCCATGCTCCTTTCTCATCATATGGTTTGGCTTCCAT
This sequence comes from Cephalophus harveyi, assembly GCA_006410635.1. Taxonomy (NCBI): domain Eukaryota; kingdom Metazoa; phylum Chordata; class Mammalia; order Artiodactyla; family Bovidae; genus Cephalophus; species Cephalophus harveyi. The sequence goes on from SJYT01083771.1 coordinate 180,416, forward strand.
TCCTTGAACATGTTCCTCATTCCCCATTCTTGGCTGGTTATATAATCTCTGCATACAATCATTTTTCCTAGTTTCTCCTCTGGTTAAGTCTTATCTCCTCTTGAGAAGTCCTAACTAAGATGTCATCTTGTATATGGAGCCTTAAATTTGTCCTGAATTGGACTTGCTTGGGTCCAGAATGCATATGTCTTACCACATAGTGCTAGTGTGTAGTTAGTTGCTCAGATGTGTCTGACGATTTGCTGCCCCATGGACTGTAGCCTACCCGTTTCCTCTGTCCATGGAAGTCTCTAGGCAAGAATACCGGAGTGGGTTGCTGTTTCCTTCTCCAGGGGATCTTCTTGACCCAGGGATTGAACCCACCCATGCTCCTTTCTCATCATATGGTTTGGCTTCCATTCCTTGAACATGTTCCTCATTCCCCATTCTTGGCTGGTTATATAATCTCTGCATACAATCATTTTTCCTAGTTTCTCCTCTGGTTAAGTCTTATCTCCTCTTGAGAAGTCCTAACTAAGATGTCATCTTGTATATGGAGCCTTAAATTTGTCCTGAATTGGACTTGCTTGGGTCCAGAATGCATATGTCTTACCACATAGTGCTAGTGTGTAGTTAGTTGCTCAGATGTGTCTGACGATTTGCTGCCCCATGGACTGTAGCCTACCCGTTTCCTCTGTCCATGGAAGTCTCTAGGCAAGAATACCGGAGTGGGTTGCTGTTTCCTTCTCCAGGGGATCTTCTTGACCCAGGGATTGAACCCATATCTCCTGCATTGCAGGCGGATTCTTTACCGTCTGAGTCACCAGGAAAGCCCTATTTAGTGCTGATCACAGTCAAAACCCTAGTCATATACCTGTTTACATTGCTCTTCAGTCCTCTATGAACAACTTGAAGGCAGGGAAGCAAAACTGAGTCATCTTTCAGTCCACGATTCTTTACTAAAAGAGTGAAAGTGCTCCCGATTTAGACTCGAATCTGTGTGCGGCGCTCCAGTCAGGCAGGAGCCCTGTGCCTTGGGGAAGCCCTTGCCCTCTCTGGCTTCCTGGTTTGCTCAATTGTACAAGAAAGGTAATGACCGTCACCCCTGCAGTGGGGAGGTGGGATAGCTGGATGAAACAGCACACAGAGAGTGTGTTTAATAGACGCTGGCACATAATGTGGGCTCAGGAAATGCGTGCCCAAATTGCTGCTGTTTGTTTTGGTCTTGCTTTTTCCAGGCTGGGGGTGTTGGGGTCTGTCATAACCATAAATGCTCTAGTGTGAGAAATGGTGTGGGAATTTGAAGTATCTGGTGCTGTAGACTTTATTTTTTTTTTACTTAAGGAGGACTGCAAGATTTTACATTTTCAGGGGAAATAGCCAAGGGAATTGGAAGCCAGGCAGAATATGCATCTTCAGGACATGTGGTGTTGAAATCCCTGTGTGTGTGGATTTGCTGTTTGCTGCTGTGGAGCTGTGAACATTGAAAACTCTTATGGTGAAAAAACATGTGCATCTCATTCTTCTGAAGTGATTTTCTGAGCCGAGAATCAGGGCTCCATTTACTCACTAACCCATCATTCCTCACCTCCTCTTCTTCCTGACATAGCCCTGATCCACATAGGCAGGAGACAGTTTTGCCTCTTCTGATTCTGTGACTGTTAGTGTATGGATGCTTATTAGCCTTGTTCATAATAACAATTTGCAGTGGTGAGCTTATAAATATAGCCTACTTCTCTGCAGTTTAGTGGCTTTTAAGCAGAGATACATGTCAGAATTTGTCTGCTGCTACTGCTGCTGCTGCTAAGTCGCTTCAGTCGTGTCCGACTCTATGCGACCCCATAGACAGCAGCCCACCAGGCTCCCCCGTCCTTGGGGTTCTCCAGGCAAGAACACTGGAGTGGGTTGCCATTTACAACTTTAAAAAGAGTAGAGATTCTATGCTGCCCCACCCTGCCCTCCCAGGTTGTGATCCCCTCCATCTAGAGTGGGCTGGGCTGAGACATGTCTGGAACCTTCCCAGAATCCCCACATGTGTCTCCCCTTGGCTGAGGAGCTTTTCTACAGATCACCCAAACATTTTTTAAAAATCTGGCCAGAGTGACAGCCTGTGTCAGAGATGGCAAGTGTGAATACCATTCAGGAAATCTACTACTGAGCTGAGATTGGCAAGCTGTCAGGCTGGTGGCTTTAAAGGGAATGAGAGTCTGCAGTTTTGTTGAAAGAGAAGTTTCTTCTGGGCTCATAAGCACACAGAGCATGCTGATGAGGGAATAAGGCATTTAGAGGAATGAAGGGGGGTGTGTCCTCATCGAGGAGGCTCACCCACATCTCCCACTGTGGGCAGCAGAGAAGTTGGGGCTAGATGTTGGACTGGAGAGATCCTCAGAATTAATAAACCAAAAGTCAAGTTCAGGGAGATTATCCAAAAAAAGGAGGAACAGGTAGATGCTTTAGGGCCAGAATCCTCTGTATCAACCTAGAGGGGTGGGATGGGGAGGGAGTTGGGAGGGAGGTTCAAAAGGGAGGGCATATATGTATCAGTTCAGTTCAGTTCAGTTCATTCTCAGTCCTGTCGACTCTCTGCAACCCCATGAATCACAACACACCAGGCCTCCCTGTCCATCACCATCTCCCGGAGTTCACTCAAACTCACATCCATCAAGTCGGTGATGCCATCCAGCCATCTCATCCTCTGTCGTCCCCTTCTCCTCCTGCCCCCAATCCCTCCCAGCATCAGAGTCTTTTCCAATGAGTGAACTCTTCGCATGAGGTGGCCAAAGTATTGGAGTTTCAGCTTTAGCATCAGTCCTTCCAATGAACACCCAGGACTGATATCCTTTAGGATGGACTGGTTGGATCTCCTTGCAGTCCAAGGGACTCTCAAGAGTCTTCTCCAACACACCAGACAGCCATTTTGCTTTTTTGCATTTCTTTTCCATGGGGATGGTCTTGATCCCTGTCTCCTGTACAATGTCATGAACCTCCATCCATAATTCATCAGGCACTCTATCTATCAGATCTAGTCCCTTAAATCTATTTCTCACTTCTACTGTATAATCATAAGGGATTTTATTTAGGTCATACCTGAATGATCCAGTGGTTTTCCCCACTTTATTCAATTTAAGTCTGAATTTGGCAATAAGGAGTTCATGATCTGAGCCACAGTCAGCTCCCGGTCTTGTTTTTGCTGACTGTATAGAGCTTCTCCATCTTTGGCTGCAAAGAATATAATCAATCCAATTTCGGTGTTGACCATCTGCTGATGTCCATGTGAAGAGTCTTCTCTTGTGTTGTTGGAAGAGAGTGTTTGCCTGTGGCTGATTCATGTTGAGGTTTGAGAGAGAACAACAAAATTCTGTAAAGCAGTTATCCTTCAATAATAATAAAATCCTGAACAGTTTTGATGCAGTAATCTTTTAAAAAAACGTGTCAGGTGCTGTCACTCTATTGCTTCAAACTCTCCAATGACTTCCCATTGTACTTAGAATGAAATCCAGACTCCACACAATGGGCTGTGGCACCTCCCCTTCCCACTCTCACCCTCCTTTGCATCTCTGCGCGGCTGCTTCCTTCTCATTGTTCGGGTCTCAGCTCAGATGTCTCCTTGCGAGGCCTTTCTTGTGCACCAATGAAAAACAACTTCTCCCAATGTCACTTTGAGATGCTTTACCCTGTTTTATCTTTTGCTTTTTCCTAGAATTTATCACCACATAAAAGCCTCTCATTTATTTCCTTGCTTGGTTACTTGCTTGCTTCTCTGAGATCTCTCTTTTCCGTTAGAATGCAGATTGCGTGAGCGTAGACCGGTATGCCTGGTTCAAGTCTGCATTCCCAGCCCCTGGAATAGTGCTCGCCCCAGAGTGGGAGCTCAATGAATAAATGGCCGAGTGAATGAATGAATGAACGCCGATTCCAGATCTCAAGCCAGTAAACCGGAAGACTGAAGTTCTAGCAGCTGAGGTGGGCAACCAGGTCCAAGGCAGTGGGACGCCGGAGCTGGGTCAGCTGAGAGGAGCCCAGGCAGCTCCCTCTGTGGGGAACCTCCTCGGTGGGACCTGAGCCCAAGGGGAGGAAAGGTGTCCACTGGGTGGAATGGCCCCCTCACTTTAGGAACGCCGAGGAGGGAGACAGGCAGTCTGCCTCTGACACCTCAGAAAGAGTGAACATACATTTAACAAGATGTAGAAATCCAGCGAGCTATGACTCACACAAATGTTCTCTCTGACCTTCTGCCCAATGGGATGGAACACAATAAATTTCAAGATGGAAGCTGTTTAATATGGGGTTTTAGAAAGGCACCATGATGATGAATAATTTGTGGTGGAGTATGCCTGGGAAGGGTGCCCAGGGACACACACACACACACACACACAGGCACACATACGTGCACAGGCGCATCCCTTTGCACATAATTCTCTTTGGCCAAGTACTCACTTTGTGAGCTTCATTAAGGTGCCCCTTGCTTTGGGAACCACTGGGGCCAGGGGAGCCGTTCTTATTTCATTCAGTCCCCTGAGGTTGCTTGCTCCGCCCAAGCACATCCTCCCCTCGCAGGGCTGTCAGTTGCCCGCTGCCTCCCACACCCCCAGGACTGCAAGCTCCTCACAGGACTGTGTTGCTTGTTTTTATATCCTTCTCACCCAACACAGTGCCTGACCCATGATAGGTGCGTTATAAATGTTTGCACAAACATGTGCACACATGTGTCACTGCAGGAACGTCTTTCAGCGTCGTCTCAGTTCAGGGACCCAGGGAGTAGCCCCTGGGGCACAGAGCCCTTGCTTCGCTAAAGTAGATTGTGCTTTGGAAATCAGCGAAGTACAGGTCAGCCGAGCAGGCCACATTTGGACAATGGGCCAGGGTCCAGCCAGAGAGGGTGTTGGCATGTCCCAGAGAAGGGCAAGGCTGGAATTTTTCTCTGGGATTCACCTCCCTACTGTAAAAGGGCACGGAAGGGAAAAAATCTCCAACAACATTAAAGTCATTGTCTTCAGCAGCTCGCAGATTCCTCTGACCTTGAACTCACTGATGACACGGTATTGCACCTGCAGTCCCCGCGGCAGCGGGGCTCTGAGAGAGGCAAGTTTTGTTCCAGCCTGGCTGGCACAGCTGACTTTATAGCCCCAGCCTGGGCAAGGTTTTCTGCAAAGCTGTGTCTTGCAGGGATTGCAGTTTTGTTTTGGGAAGAACACAGATTGGCTTGGACTGGTTGAGGGGAGGAACAGAGAGAAAGAGTTTTTTCAGGCTTTGTAGAGCTGTGATAACCACAAGGAGCAGATTTTCACTAGCTGATGGGCTCCGCCTCCAGAAGCCTGCATAGCAACAAGGGCAGGCGGGCAGAATCCTCCACTTCCGTCCTCTGAATGACTGGTCACAGAGAGTAATGGCACGTTTCCCATCTGATTTTTTTTCTGTTATCCAGGAAAACAGTAATCCACCATTTTGCTTTATGGGGACTCATAGAATGACCACAGTCCCAAGCCCTTTACTGGAACTGTCTCATTTTAATCACACCGTATTATTATCCACATTTTCACAAGTGAGAAATTGAGACTTGGAGAGGCCAAGCAGATTGTCCCTTAAAAGCCACTCAGTAAATGACAGAGCCTAGATTTGAATCCAAGGCAGTTAAAGACCTGTGTGTGTGTGTGTGTGTGTGTGTGCGCGCGCACACGCTTAGTTGCTTCAGTTGTATCCCACTCTTTTCGACCCCATGGACTGCAGCCCACTAGGCTCCTCTGTCCATGGGATTCTCCTGGCAAGAATACTGGAGTAGGTTGCTGTGCCCTCCTCCAGGGAATCTTTCTGCCCCAGGGATGAAACACATGTCTCTGCATTGAAGGCAGATTATTTACTGCTGAGCCATCAGAGAAGCCCCAAAAGACCTATGTGGGATATATACAAATCTGCAGAATTTCAGAGTTTTCTTTAACAGTGGACATTATGAAATCTTTGTTCTCTTTGACTTTGTTTGGGTAGAGAGGAGGCATGGCCAAGGTCTGTGGATTTGCCAGCTGAGGTCTGGAGGGGCTGGGGGTGTCCTGGGGTAGGAGCCATCAGCTGCCTTGTGGTGACTGGGGAGGCTCTACAGCAAGGCCAGAGGGCGTTCAAGCCACACACAGACCACCTGGGAGCAGCCACCTGGCCTTGCCTGCTCTGGGATTGGCCAAGGTTAGGAAAAAATGCCAGGATATGGATTTACAAATGGCTTGTTGAGGGAGGGGGTTGAGGGGCTTCCAGGTTGACAGAGGTTGGCAAAGAGTGGAAATAAATCTTCGATTCAAAAGTAAGGCAACAGTGGGCAGGAGGTCTGGGCTACACAGATGACAAGCTGGTCCTTGAAGTGCTTGAGCCAAAGAGAAAGCCTCGGAAGTGCCAGGAATAGCATGGGAAATCAGTGGGAAATTTAAAAGTTGAATTAGAAAATCTGAGATGAAAGAAGCGTCGGGGGTATGAGAAGGCTCTCAGCTAAACTGGTACAAAAGAGAAATCCTTGTGATTCTCAAGCCTTTTCTCCCATTGTTCTGAGCAGGGCCTTAGGTCTGAACATTGAATTAAGATGTGTGTTTTTAGCAGAATTGGTGGGCAGGAAAACAAAAGCCAATGCTGGCCCCATTTTGCTAGAGAATTAGACTTTAAAAGAGAATTAGACTTTTAAAAGAGAGTTAGATTTTAAAAGAGGAAAAGATAAGACTGTCAGGACCAAGCAAGAGTGGGAGAAGAGACCTGAGAAGTCTACCCAAGATTTCCATTTAGAAGTTACAATATGTTAAGCAGGCAGAAACTTACTCCAAAAGACTGGGCTACAAGAAATATCCTGTTAGCTTCTTTTCCTAAATCAAGTCAGATTTGGCTGCAGGTATCTGCTTATCAGGCAGGGTGGGAGGGAGGTTCTTATTAATGGTGTGTATGTGTGGTTTTTTAACAGCTTTATTGATTCATGTACCATACAATTCACCCTTGAAAGTATATAATTCAGTGACTTTATATATTCACAGAGTTATGCAACCATCACAATTTTAGAACATTTTTGTTACTTTAAAAAGAAACCCGGTACTCATTAGCAGTCACTTCCCCCACCCCTTCCCCAACCCTCCCAGCCCTAGGCAACCACCAGTCTGTTTTCAGTCTCAATGGATTTGCTTATTCTGGACATTTTAATAAATGGGATCATACAATATGTAGTCTTTTGTGAACTGGCTTCTTTAATTTAGCATAATTTGTTTGCAGGATTCATCTATGTTGTAGCATTTATCAGAACTTCATGCCTTTTTATGGATGAATAATAGTCCATTGCGTCGATAATGACTTGCTTTCTTTACCCAGTCACCATTTGGATATTGGGTTGGGTTTTCTCTACCTTTTGGCTTTTATGAATAATGCTGCTGTGAACACATATATACATGGAGTTCTCCATAAATCTGGGGGAAGAATCTCTGGTCTTCACTCCCTGAAAAGACAAGATGCTCGTTGCCCAAGTCTGTGTGGCCCATTTGAAAGTTAGTGGTTTTCCTATTCTCCCTGTCCTTTTAGTGCCCCCTGCCAAACCCTGCAGTGGGATGGCCACTGTTTGCCAGGCTTCAGTGCTTATGGCTCTGTTCCCTGGCAGCCATGGACCACCCCCATCAGAAGTCCAGCCACCTCCTATGATGTCATGTGGAGGAGGAATCTGCCTTTGCTGCTACTAAAAGGACATGGCACCATCACCAACTCCATTAAATCTACCATCACCGACTTAATTTTTCTCCTGTTTAACTGCATCAGCATTGAATTTTCCCATTTGTATTTATTTTTAGTTTATTGTGTTCAGTTGGTTCTTAAAGTTATTTTACCTTGTCTTGCTGTGATGGCTATGGATGGTTCATTTCTCTTCTTTCCTTTCTTTCTTGCTTTCTTCTGTTTAGATTTCCTTTGGGTTAAGTGGACCATCTCCTCTGGCCCACTTAATGAATAAAATCCGGGCTTTTTAGTGTATATTTATATCAGTTCTTAGTATGTACTGCTTTTGAATAGTGGAAGTTTTATCAGTTACATTTGTCATATTTCCACATTACTTTTTTTTATTTCTCAAACCCTTTTATCTTTCCTCTTTTATTTCTTTAATAGTAAGACCATTTTCTTATCTTCATTTTCCATTTCTAATATAATTCTGCTAGTTTTAATACATAATCTGTTGCCCTGTTTGAAATTTATTTTGTATTACTAGGACCTAAGGTACCACAAAGCATTCTTATTTAAGTTGACACTTCAGTCAGTTCAGTTCAGCTCAGTTCAGTCGCTCAGTCGTGTCCGACTCTTTGCGACCCCATGAATCTCAGCATGCCAGGCCTCCCTGTTCACCACCATCTCTCGGAGT